>JAQNCA010000002.1:15988588-16013130 GCA_029783725.1 Acanthurus tractus | reverse complement strand
TCTCGTTCAACACATTGCAACACATTGTGAGCTTGTAGATCGGCTATTTTCACCAAAATGTGTGCTGCATGCCAGTTCGTGGGCGTGCCCAAACAAATATAGGATGCAGCAGCATGGCTGATACTTTTTAGTGTTTGACTGACAGACTACAGCACAATAGGCAGACATGTCATGCACTTTAAATGTCCAACAGACCACCCACTAACATTTTCGTCCAGTCTCGTCTCGTCAACGAAAACTCACACACGCGACTCGTCATGTTTTCGTCATCAAAGATCCACGTTTAGCTCGTCACCGTCTCGTTATCGTCATGAAAGAAAGAGACGTCAACGAAAAAATTTCGACAACAAACAACACTGATCCACTCCCGATGCATTCAGCAGTAAATCGAGTCATGAAACTCTGGTGACCTGGGAGAAGCTGACATAATCCGATCTGTGGACTGGCAGCAGGTGACAAACACAGACACAAACACAAGCACAGTCTGCCAAAAAGAAAAAAAAAGAAAAAGAAAACCCAGACCATCACTGACGGTTAGAATCACACCTTGTGCCCCTCTGTCACCCCGGTTTTTGTGTGTTGCCGCTCTCTCTATCATGCACTCGGCTCCACAGCTCTGAATAAAACATCACCTGAGACTCACTCTTCTCTCGACTCCAAATGCCACTGCTTGTTTTCCTCCCATGTCTCGAATGTCTCCTCCCATGTCTCCCATGTCTCCCTCCCAACAGTTTCTTGGCTCATATCTGAAAACGTGAATCCCAGAACACATTCAACAAAACGAAGTACCGAAACAGGCAACACATAGGCAAATACACATAGACTCCAAAACAACAAGAATATAGATAGTAAGATGGACTGATGGATGGATAGACAGATAGATAATGGTCATGATAACTGTTGAAAACACTGTTACCTCGTACATTAAAATAGTGCTTTTAATTCATTTAGAATCTGTTAAAATTCTTTACACGTACTCAGCTAAAGTTTCTCCCTCATTAAAAAAAACACACCCAAGACATCCACCCATTTATCCATCCATCCATCTGCCCAATCCTTCCATCCATTATCTGTAACTGCTTATCCTTCTCAGGGTTGCTGGGGGCTGGAGCCAATCCCAGCTGACATTGAGCGAGTGGTGAGGTGCACGCTGGGCAGGTACCCACTTCATCTTAGGACCAACACATTGAAACCAACCACCATTCACACACACATTCAAACCTGACAGCAATTTAAAGTCACCATTTAACATCACCTGCATGTCTTTAGATCCTAGGAAGATGTGGGGGCACCTGAAGGAAACCCACAAAGAGCAATCATCAAGAGCTCTTCCCCAACACACACACACACACACCACTCCCACCCTACTTCCCCTTTGTGTTATTGTGATATGTGTCTTTGCACAATGTGATACGCTTGTAGTGGTAAAACTGAAGTGGATAACTTTAATGCCACAACTTAGTATGAACAGAAACCTACAGTAGTAACGCCACATCATCTTCTTTGAAAAGTTTTGAAAGCAAGCAAGGACAAATATCTCAGTGCAGTAAGGTGGCTGCTTTGAACCAAAAAGATTGTCTCACTAGATGTTAGAAGCTAACTTTTCTTGGCTGCAATGCTCAGAATTGCAATCCTTCACATACAAGCGTGTTCTATTGAAGCTTCTTAAAAATAGTGAGTGTTTACTTGCTTTTATCTGCTAAAATCTGCTTCTTCTTTATTGACTAAATATATCTAAATATATCTAGTGCGTTCACATTTATAAATGCCTGAAAATATTGAGTTTAGAAATTTTAGTCATGCTTGTGGTTTGACCCAGTGGTGGAGCAGATCTGTCCAGCAGTCCAGACTGAGATATCACTGGATCTGATTCTCATGAATTTTTGCACAGAAATGCATGTTCCCCAAAGGAAAAAGCCCTTTCTGAGTTTGGCAGCCCTCAACGCTTTTCTCGTAGCAAATGTCATGAGGCTGACATTTGTTGTTCAGAGTCACATATCTTGACCACATGTGGATGGGTTGCCATGAAATGTGCTCCAGACATTTATGTTCCCCTCAGGATGAATCCTGTAGACTTTGGTGATCTCATGACTTTCCATCTGGTGCCATCATCTTATGATGTGACTGTAAAAGTTGATGCGATGCAGTGGAATATATGGAGAAGAGGAAGGGAAGCCACTTAATCTGATTTGTACAAAATGCACTTTTCGTTGTGCTCATAACGGAGGCACTAAAAGGAGTATCAGTCTGGCAAAGAAGATGTGATGCACTGGAATACTAAACACAAGATAGGTCTCTTACATGCACAGAGCCTTGAAAAAGACGAACTATCCTTTCACTGTCAACAGAAAATATTGCAAAAACATGTTTGCAGCATCTTTTTGCGCGCGCAAAGCCTCATTGGAATCAAGAAAAGAATTTCAAAGAACCAGAATAGAGAGGTAGTGTGCAGTGGTAAGAAAAAATATCATCAAATAAAAAAAGGGAAGAAAACTGATGTAAATGTAGACTGGCATATATATGTACTTTAACATATGTGCCCTTCTATGTATTAAAGCTGGCAGACTTGGTGCAGTGTCGAAGCTTGGGGCTCCTCAGTGAGCCAGCAGACGGAGACCTGTGGTCGGAGCAGGATGGTGACAGGAGGTGCACCCTGCACTGCTGATCTAATAAGATGTTCTCTTAAACCGGCATTTGGCATAAAAATTGTAGTAATCAAATAAATCCATGAAACAAGAGGCAGCTGATAAGAAGTACTTTGACATGCAAAGCTTAGGACTACAAACAGCTGCAGTAAACTAGTGGTGGTTAAAGAACATTGAAGACACGCGACTAAAAGAACCAGAGAAGTTGCCAAAAGTAGCCAAAGTATAGCAGAGGCTGATGGGGATGTAATGAGTTTTGAAGGTATTTGGTCATTAAGTATTTTTTTTACCTGACAATGGCATTAACAGAAATGTCTGGTAATTACCAAACTACACACAGTTTATCCTCAGCATGGATGTTTGCTAGTTGTTAGAGTGACTGACAGCTCGGCCTTTTCGTTGACAATGGTGTGAGCGTGGAACTTTGATTGTTTGGTTTCTATAAATTTGTGTTTATTTTTGCATGATTTAAACATCAAAACATTTCTATGGATGAGCAGTTTCACTTAAAACTAAGATTGTTTGTAAAATTGAATTAAGTCACTGAGTCAATTTAGCAAAAAACATTTTCACTTTGTATGACAGTGGTTAATAGGTTGCAAACGAATGCATACGAGGACCACAGTCTTAAAATTAATGTAACATGAATGTAGCGTTTGCACATTCGGTGTAATTAGAGATGGAGTAGCTGCAGGCAACAGAAAACTCATTTGTAGCAGTAATCCTGTAATCTGTGAGTTCTGCAGTGAAGTTGAGTCAAGTTAAAGTCTGAACATGAGAGATTTTTCCACTAACATCACAGTGGCAGTGCTGCTCGAGCAATATTCCCTTTTTTTTTTTTTTGTCTTTTATCGGGTTAGCCAAGTTCCTACCATTTATTGAATAGTTTCAAGACTCTGTGTTCCCGGCAGTTTAAGGGTATGACTCTCTCAAAATCTAATTCTTATGTTGGAAAAGAAACAATATCCACTTATCTGCACTGGCAAACAGCACTTAGAGAAATTGAAAGGAAAGATTACATCTGTACAAATAAGTTTTTTTTATCCAAAGAGAAGAAACACTCGTGCATTACAGTGTCAGCGGAGTGAGTGATCATTGTTCTATTATGTTTGTGAAGGTCAGCCAAGTCTTTAGAGTAAATTGCCAAAGACAAGGACACACTTGTTATGAATGACATGACATTTATTTCTCCTGTTGCAACTCAAAATATCACTTCAGTTTCATCTTTCCTCTCATCAAGTCTCCTACAGTTTTAGAGCATCATTTATCAATGTGTATGTGCCTCTTTTTGTGTTTGTGTGTGTGAGGCTAAGATAATTTTATGGTCACTTTCTAAAATTAAAAGTCACAATTTGAATAACAATGTAGCATACACACCAACGCAGAGACATCCTTATTACATTTTTGTGAGTAAAGGTTGTTATTATGCGACTGCATAGTAAAAATACAGCTGCAGCCTTCCATTTACTGTAATCACATATTTTAGAAAAATGCATAAACATTAGGGTGAGAAATAAATAAACTCATCAACAAACAAACAATAAAATTGCTAGTTTGAAGAGCAAGTAAAGGAAAACACACTTAACAGTTGGATTGTTGTCTAGGAATGACAACAATCCAAATTTTCATGATACAACTATACATATTCAGTTGAAAAAGGAAAAAACAGATGTGGTGAAACAACAAAATATAATACATGCCTCCAGTGAAGCTGAGGCAATGACTTATTATAATATTAAGCTGCAGCTATTCGATTCAGTTTGTTGTTTGAGTCATTTGTCAAGCATAAAATGCCAAACTTTCACTGAAGCCAACAACTTAAATGTAAAGTTTTGGACTCTATCTTTTCTATTTTTGCAGTTAATGTGAACTAAACTAGTACATGAGTTTGTTGGCTGTTGTTTGAACAAAAGAAACAATTGGATTATGTTACATATGACTTCAGAAAATTATAACTAGTCATTTTGGTCAATTAGTCCATTAGTCAAGAGACTGATTGTTAGCTGTAGCTTAAGACTGCAAAGATAGAGCTGTCTCCTCTGAGAGTTACTAAAGAATGACATGCCTCACATGAAATACTTCTGTATCTGTTAACAACTTCAAACTGTTGGTAGAAAAACAGCAGATGTGACACATTTAGACAGCAGATGTATGTCACAGTCTATCATTCAGTGTATGTGTGTGTGGATTCTTCAGTCATGAACAGACACGAAAAAAGCCAAAACCAAAATGCACCAGGTTAATGTGTAAGTGCAGTGTATATGTATACAGTACATCTGTGTGTGTATTTGAAAGTAGGACACAACATTGCATTGACATTTATACTCTCACTGCACGCTACATTCATCAATATTCTTCTGTCCCTCTCTGTATTGATATTTGATGAAGAGTGAGAGACCCTTTAGCACAATTAATTTCTCCCTGCTGCCTGTGAGCTTCATATTGGGTTTGCTGGGGGGGGGCATACAGGAGCTGTCCACGTAAAGGTTTCATTGAGGGCTTAGATCCAAGCATTTATATAGTCTTTGTCTATGTGAGCGATGGTGCAGCATTGCTTTAAACAAGCTATTAATTCCAATCTGACAAAGATGTGGCTCTTTCCTGTTCCCACGAGGATTGCGATAATCTGCTTCAGAAGATTAGTGATTTGCATTTTGGACTTTTAGTGTGCTTTTAGTAAGTATTGCATAAGATGTTAATTTGCATGGCATAAAATCTAATAATGTTAGCGTAGTTTACCATGGTTGATTTACCAGCAGCATATGGAGGACCTAAACAAACCTGATGGTACTTGGTGAAAGGACAGAATGAAGGAGAGAAAGACAAAGAAAATCACAAAGAAACAAAGAGAGAAAGAAAATACAGAAAATATGCAGAATATTAAAACACACAAATGTAAACTACCATGGTGTAACACTTGTACATCAGACGCTGTCAGCACATTCATTTCATGTGTCGTGACTGTTGTATAATTAGTAGCATATGAGCAAACAAGAATGAAGTCAGTGAAATAATCAGCATGACAATCGATTAAAAAAAAAGAAGCCTCTCAGAATGAGCTGTGTCATGACAGTGACGTGCTCAAGAGTCATGGCCACATATTTGATCAGTAATGAGACACGCTTTTAATTAATAACAAGTCACTCTTTTCATGAATGGAAATTGACGGATACACTGATTATACACAGCCTCAGGAGCTTACAGCTGGTAGCTCAGTCTTTTATAATATTGCCCTGTCTGTCAGTGTGAGTGTGTGTCTGTCCCTCCGTCCGTCTGGTCTTTGATGTCCGGCACTTATCTCCCCACCTGGACCGACGTCTGAACTTGTCACCCCCAGTCTTGCCCGGCATGCTGCTAAGTCAGTGTTGTTTTTACACAGTCAGTGGCTGAGTGGCATGACTACGAGAGCTACCGTCAGCCACACACCACACGCCACACACACGAGCAAAGGCAAGCTTTTTTAACCTTCTTGTCTTTCTTTCGATTGCCTCCCCCTTTTCCTCTCTTTGTGAGGCTACTAAGAAGATCATCCAGCTGAATGATACTTGAGCAGCAGACATTGTAATTCTCCACGCCCCCACCCTATTCAGTGATTATCACCTCTCTGACAGCTGCTCTTTGGTGGCTTTGTGCATACACGTGTTTGTATGTTGTGTTGATGTGCTTATGCAGTGTCATTCTGACAAGGAAATAGGATTAGTAGACATAAAACAGTGAAACCCAAACAAGCAGACACACACACACATATAGTTAGTGACTTTGTCTGAAATCACTCACTCACTACTCTCTACTCAAGACCTGGGCAGTTTACGGACCGCACGAGGGCCACATTCGGCCCGTTGACCTTTCCTGTCCAGCCCGCGTGCGGTCACTCACAAACAAGAAATGTAAATAAAAACCAGTTTAAGCTGTGCACACTGTGCTGCTTTTGGAAGTCATGGAGTCATGGAGTCATGGAGCTTTCCTTTTCCTCCCAATCACTCTCTTTTTCTTTGAGAGAGTTTTGGAGGCTCTGCAAGACCTGAGAGAAAAATGTTTTCTCCTCCTGCCACTGGACTTTTTGAGTCTCCAGCAGCTCCTCAGCTTTCTTCAAAGCAGCTACAAGGGTGTTGTTCCTCTGTGACAGCTCTTCCAGCTTGTAAGTTATGGAGCTTTCTTTTTTCTCCCACTCACTCTCTTTTTCTTTGAGAGAGTTTTGGAGGCTCTGCAAGACCTGAGAGAAAAATGTTTTCTCCTCTTGCCACTGGACTTTTTGAGTCTCCAGCAGATCCTCAGCTTTCTTCAGAGCAGCCACAAGGATGTTGTTCCTCTGTGACAGCTCTTCAAGCTGAGCACTGTGAAGAACTTGAGATTTCTCCATCTCTTGTAGCAGGGAGGTCTTCTGCTCAGAGCGCAGTCGCTCATTATCCAGCAGATCCTCAACCCTCTTTGTCTCTGCACTCTTTTCCTCCAGCTTGGCTTGATAGGAGGTCTGGGATTCCTCTAAAGGCTTTTGAGCCTCCAGGACCCTCTCCTGCAGAGCCTTGCCCAGGGTTTCTGTGACCTGAAGGAGAGATTTCTTCTCCTCCTGCCACTTAGTTCTCTGGGTAATGAGCTGCTGCTCAGCCTTCTCTAGAGCAGAAACCAGGATCTTGTTCTTTTGTTTCTGCTCATTCAGGTGACCCATGCAGAAGCCTCTGGCTGTCTCCAAATCTTTGATTTGGATGGCTTTCTGCTGGCAGGAGAGGCGCACAGTTTGCAGCAGTCTCTGGTGCTCCTGAAGATCCTTCCTTAGAGTCTCTCTGGTTTTGAGCAGGGAGGTTTTCTCCTCCTGCCAACAGAGGCGCTCACTTTCCAGAAGGTCCCCTTTGTCTTTGAGAACAGATGAATACATCTTGAGCTCTGCTCTCAGTTCCTCCAGCTCAGGTTGATGGGTCTTGTGGAACTTTTCGTAGAAGTATTTCAGGAGACTGGTCTTCTCAAGACTTAGCTGAAGCTCCTCTTTCTCCGTCTTGATCTTTTCCAGACTGAGCTGAAGGTCTTCTTTCTCCTCCATCATATTCTGGAGTCCGGCCTGGAGGTCATAATTCTCTTCCCTCCTCTCCTTCAATTTGACTTCGAGAAAGTCCTGAAACAACTCCCTCTTCATCAAATTTACTTGCAAGTCCTCTTTTTCTGCCTTCATCTGCTCCAGCTGGACCTGAAATTCCTCCCTCTCTGCCTTTGCCTCTGCTAATTTCACCTGAAGGTCCATATTATCTTCCTCCTTCTTAATGAAATTGGAATGAAAGTCCTCACTCTGGACATCAATCTTTGTCAGAGTGGCCTGAAGGTCCTCCTTCTCTCTTGTAGTTTTCTTCAGAATGGCCTGAAGGTCCTCATTCTTAACTTTTGTCTTCGTCAAAGTGGCCTGAAGGTCCTCCTTCTCATCCGTGATTACATTCAAACTGGCCAGAAGGTCCTCATTCTGTACCTTCATCTGGTTCAAACTGGCCTGAAGGTCCTCCTTCTGGACCTTCTCCTTTGACAAAGTGGCCTGAAGGTCCTCCCTCTCATCCGTAATTACCTTCAGACTGTCCAGAAGGTCCTCATTCTGTACCTTCATCTGGTTCAAACTGGCCTGAAGGTCCTCATTCTCGACCTTCATCTTTGATAAGGAGGCTTCAAGGTCCTCCCTCTCTTTGAGGATTTCCTTCAAACTGGCCAGAAGGTCATTATTCTGGATCTTCATCTTTTTTAAACTGGCCTGAAGTTCCTCATTCTCGACCTTCATCTTTGATAAGGAGGCCTGAAGGTCCGCCCTCTCTCGGGGGATTTCCCTCAAACTGGCCTGAAGGTTCTCATTCTCGACCTTCACCTTTTTCAAGGTGGCCTGAAGGTCCTCTTTGTCAACCTTAATCTTTGATAAGGAGGCCTGAAAGTCCCCCCTCTCTGGGGGGATTTCCTTCAAACTGGCCAGAAGGTCCTTGTTCTCGACCTTCACCTTTTCCAAGGTGGCCTGAAGGTCCTCTTTCTCTTCCATTATCTTCTTTAAATTGGCCTCATTCTTGACCTTCATCTTCTTTAGTTTTACCTGAAGGTCCATGCAGTTAAAGGTCTGCTGCCCAAGGTCACTCTGAGCTTTCTGGAACTTCATGTTGATCGCTCTGAGCTGTTCTTTAAGATTCCCTGGCTGGATGTGTGATAAGGGAACATGATTGGCCCAAGCCTCTGCCAGCTTGGCCTTCAGGCTGCAGATCTCCTTCTACATCAGCTCTTTCTGTTTGCTCCACAGTCTGTCCTCTTTGATTAGGAGCCGATCGAGGAAATCTGACAGCACCTTGAATTTCCAAGATGATTCTACCCTCAGATTTACTTGGGGTGAGCCTTGCCTCGCTGTCCTTTAGCTCTGTCTGTAGCTGTTCCTCCAGAGAGCTGTAGTAGAAGTTAATTGGAGGTTCCTCCTCCCTGGAGTTGTAATCTGTGTTCTCCATTTGCTGTGTTCTTTGTTGGACTTAGGAAATTTTTCTTCTCTGTCCTCTTTGTCTGTGAAGACTGCGTGCGCCCTCTGTTGTCACTATGAGTGATCCTGTCTGAACTGGAGTTGTACTCGTCTTTAAAAACAAACTTGTACTCGTCTTTAAAACCGAACTTGTATTCATCTTTAAAGCCGAACTTGCACTCGTCTTTAAAACCAAACTTGTACTTGTCTTAAAAATCGAACTTGGACTCGTCTTTTAAACCAAACTTGAACTTGTCTTTAAAACCAAACTTGAACTCGTCTTTGAACTGAACTCGTACTCGTGTCTGAAAAAACTTGTATGGAAGCACTTAATGCCATATGTTGTCTGTGATGTCATCAAGCCTAACACCTCAGGATTCTAGATTCATCATTTGTTCTTTGATTTTGTTGTTGCTATGGATTCTATTTTTGCTTATTTCATGCAAACAAACACACTCTGCATAATATGTTTTACAAACAGCATATATTACAATATAGTATTGGAAAATCAACACAATGAAAATAAAGGAGAAAGAGATCCATTAATAGCTACCAATTTATTTATTTATAATTGTCCCTTTCTGCTTGTAAAAATGTAAGGTAAAAATGGATTTAACCATGTTTTGTTTCATTATCATATTTCCAAAAAAATAATAGCATTATTAAAATTGCTGGCAGTAATACAAGAAACTGTAGGAGCTTTATTTAACTCACTTCTTGTTTGAGACCTTTTTAGTCCTCTTTTTGGTTGATGGACCCTGGTTAAAAAAAAAGTACTTGTTTTTCAGTTTTCTACAAAGAATTGCGCTAGATGTGCTGATTTTGTTAATATTCATGATTATGTGAATGTAAGTATAACAGAAATTGATTTAGATAAAGAATAGCAAACATCCTGTAGTGTGAATTTTTAAGCCCTGTTACTATTAGAGACTAACATGCACAAGTTAAGTTCAGTGTGCGCAAACTCATTCCTTTCCACTATTCTAGCAGTCACAATGCACAAGACTTGTTCCTCAAGCACCAGTTACTGTGTATTTCATGAGTAGGATGGGACAAAAACGAGTCAAGGACTCCTTTTTATTAGGGTTGTCGGTGGGCTGAATAGAATGCATATCAATGCTCGGATACATAAATTTATTTTGTTAATTAAAATAATGAAAGAATGTTCTTTTTTAATGTTGGTCTGTTCAGTTGAGATGTTACAACCCCAGCCTCAACTCACTGCAAAATATATGACATTGAAAAGTGTTGATTATCTCTGGCTGTAGTAACAGTGGGTGTGACTTCCATGGTTCCCTCACTCTCTCGCTCATGCATGGTTTAAAAAACAAAATACAAGAAAATATATGTTTTTAAAGCTGGTTCCACCAAAGTCACTCAAGATGTAGATAAGAGGCCTTGAGGTCTTTACTATGGGGAGGTGTTCACGAATACAAGCTTAAAAAAATCAACAATTGTGTTGATGTGTCAGATGTGTCCATGCAATTAATTTGCATAAGACACATTTTCAAACCAACACATACAATACTGCATGTGAATATGAGGTGAGACTTCTCTGCAATTGATTCAGCGAATCTAATTATTGTTGTGACATACCATCATATGTCACACACACACATTTTGAGGGCATTCAAATTAGATTGTTCATTGTTTTCCTCATCATCCATTTATAAATGTGGATGTGATTGCAATTTCTGATGAATTTCAGTGATTTTGGTTTTCAGGGAGACACCAGGTTTCTCTTTGGGGTCTTAACAGAGAAACAAAAAGCACAACAAAGCAATTTTTGCATGTAATGAATGTGACACAATGTTGAATTGCTGAAATGTAGAAACTATATGCCAAATTATTAGATTATCAAAAAGGATCTATAAACTTCAACTGCTTTTCTTGAAAGGGAGCCTCTATTAAAAATCTGTGATCTTAGCACATATCTCATCTATTGACACCCAGCCACACACATACACAAACACACAAAGGTTTGGTTGTATGCCACTGTGGGCCGTCATCTGGTTCACAAGGATGGTGCCAGTGATGCCACTGTAAAGTCTATTAGGGATTCTGTGGCCATATTTTCTGACACTGGGATGGTAGAATTCATCTGAAGCCAGAGATCAGAAACAAAAAGCTGAGACAACAGTGGAGGCTCCTTCATTTCATCTTTATTTTGAGGCTATATAAAAATGACTCAGCTCAACTTCAGTCCAAAATCAAAAAAAAAAAAAAGTTTTTTCTGCTCTGCTGAGCTGCACCTTTCCTGACATGCCACTGCAGTTTAACTTTGCAATGATAAATATTAAATGATACCCTACAGTAATTAATTTAAAAAGACTCTTGGAATGATAATGTGAGTCTTCGCAAAGAAAAAGTGAATTAATATCAAATTCTTGAAATTACATTTAGTCCTTCACTTAAATCCAGAATCTATAAATATGCAAAGTACATCACCCCAGATGAGGGCTTTACACTGGACCAAGACTAGCTTCTAAAGTAATTGAGATACTCATCTTGTATAATCGCATCCTGAATTCAGATTTCTCCCCTTTATTAGTCATAATCCAATTTAGCACCAAATTGAAAGAATAAAATAAAGAAAAATCCCCTTTTAAGAGGTGGAATATTAACATTCATGTGACCAGTTTGTCGGGTGAACAACAACAAAATAAAAATACTTCAAAAGCACTATGTTGTCACTACATATTATGCCAAAGTAATACAGCAAACAGTGTTTGAGTGCTTTTTTGTGCCAACACATATCTGCACACCCTTTTGTCTCAGCCAGGTATCCTGCAGTCTCCAATGTCACATCTCTTTGTCTTCTACCTGCTAAAAGACTGATGAATAAATATTTAAAGAGTCATTTAAAAGGCAGTCACCCTAAAGACTCACATCTATACATAAATTCAATACATCCTCATATTTCCATGAATTTCAAGTCCATTTTTGTTTGATGTTCTATTAAGATCTCTAAATGATTAACCCCTTCACACATATTCCCCTGAGCTGTAAGAGCTGAGTAAACCTCAGCGAGAACAGATGCGGTGTAACAAAGCTGTAATGATGACACAGCGTCTTCAAAGGAACAGTGTATTCAAAGCTGAGATATTACATGTTCTCTTCGGAAGATTTCACTACTTTGATACGAAACAAGTTGAAGTCTTCTGCCCCCACTGTGTGGGTATGATGTTGGTGTGAAACTATGCAGCGAGTTAAACATGCTTCTATTACTGACTGGAGACAAAATCTTTCCTTTGAAGTTTGAACTAGAGGCAACTGTAAAACTCAGAAAAAAGGATCAGTAATGAAGTTTGTAAGATTTGACTTGTTTTCAATGAACATTTTGTTGAAACACATGTGACAATGTCTCCTGCTGTCTCCTGCTTTTCAGCCTTCTCCTGATTTGTGACAGATTGATTTGACATTGCAGATGTTTTCTATTTACTGAAAACATCTGCTTGAGGTTTGCAGGCTACGTTGGGCTGGTTAGGGAAAACCCAACCCATCAAAATGAAATATCTTCCTTCTTCCGTACAGAAAATTTGGATGTATGGACGCATAATTGATTCATATATTTCAGATGACTTAAAGATGAGCGATGATGTCACACTGTTGTTCTTTGAAAATAATTCATTAACTGTACAAAACTGTAAAAGCTTAGAGAATGAAAGGCGAAGGTGTAGTGACGAAGACGGATGATTTTATATTTATGGCTTCAACTGCACAAATTTTTTCTGACATCACCATGACAACCAAAAAGAAAACACCTCTGACCCTTCAGATGTTTTTCTAAGGAAGTACTAAATCTTCAGAAAGATACTTTGTCTTTCATGGAACATTTTGTCTGAAAAGTAAATTAGAAATTAAATCAAATTAAATCCTTTTGCATCATCTTTCAAATCAGATTAGTCGTTGTCTTGAAAACTCAATAAAAATAAAGTTTTTGAATTGAAAGTTGCTTAGTCCGCTCATGAAACAGATACAGAAGGCATAAAATATACTGCTTAATAAAGAAACAGGTAAATCTTTAGAGAACACTGATTTTGCCTTTTGTTCATGGAGTCATAAAAGCAGTTTTGCTCTTATTTTATCACTAACATTTTATTATCAGAACAATAAATAATAGTTAAAATATAATATTATCAGCTTAAACTCCTTAGCACTTAAAATTAATTAGCAGTGCAATTTTGAATATCATAATCATACACAGGAGATTATTCACATGAGCATTAACTCAAACTCCTCAAAGCCCCTTTTAGAAAGAAACCGGGATGGAGGGAGTGTGAAAGAACAAATGGGAATGATAAAAAGAAGTATAATAAATGAAGGCAAAAAATTGATTTTTTATAAACTCTTTAGTGTGAATGAAAGCACCTTTAAGCCCTGAATAATGTAGCTTGAATACAATCAAAAGTATCAAAAGTAAACAATCAAAATTTTTGAGTAATGAAATCCAAGCTGTTGCCTGTTTGTTGTGCGACACACACTTGTTCATCTGTTTGTTTGTCACAGAGACAAATCCTTTTCTGATATATGGAAACGTCCAAACGCTTGCGTTTGCAGCAGCAGGCAGCAGCTCGACTTGAGGTAAACAGATGGCAGAGCAAAGGGTGAGTGATTAAAATTGCCCTTAATACGACAAAGTAAAAGCACCAAGAGAGAATATCAATGTTTTAGCATTGTGCTGTTTGAGAGGCATTTGTCACGGGCGAGGAGGTGAACAGATGGATGTATAAATGATGGAGAACCAGAGCATGTAGGGAGTGCAAGTGATGACTGTAACACATGTAATTTGCATAAACTTGGGTAAATGTTTGAACTGAAAGGGAAATGTTGGCTAAATGGATGAACGGATGACTGCACGATAAGAGGAGAGTTTGTAAAAGGGATAATGGAAAGAAAATTAGATTATGCAAACTTCCATCTGGCTGGGATGAAATTAAAGTCACATTCAGGCGTAAACTTTAACATGATCACCTACAAACAGCGCCGCAAATGTATGATTAATTTGAATTGACTTTACTTTTGGGCATCAGGCATCACTGTTAAGACCATGGGATGCATCTAAATCAACACCATAAAAAAACAACGCAAGTTTTATTTTGAAAACTGATCATTTATTGTGTTATAGCAGAAATAGAGCATTTGCCAGTGTTTCATGGCCCTGAAGTCACAAGCACAGTTACATAATCACTAACGTCTCCATCTTCCTCTATGTCGACAGAGAAAGAAACTGCACTGACACCCCGCTCATACTCATGCTCGGGTCTTCAATAATTTAAGGCTCATTTCGTCTCGTCATTTACTGCTTTTTCAACCTCCAAGGCAAGGTGTGATTTAGCGACATTGATATTCATGAGAGTGACAGACAGCCTCTTTTCTTAAGGTGACTTAAGGAAGGTGTGTCAGCAATTATTAAATGTCTAAGGCAGAGATGATTGTCAAGTTTTCTTCCAGGATGCATCTAAACTTTTAAGTAATCATGAGTTTCTTGGTTCCCTTCCCAGGTTTTTCTAGATTATGCATGATTAAAAGAATCTGCTGTATCCATGCCAGTAAAATGTTGCTTTATTTAGGATTACTTTAACCAATTCAAACATCCGGGGGAAATAAAAATGTTACAGGAAGCAGCACAGGAAACTAAATGCCAATGCAATTAAAAAATAAAAACAACATAAAAAAAGCAGATGTTGATTGTTGTCTGTTGACATTTGGAATAATGCGTTTTCAATTAAACTGTTACGTATTAGAGTTTCTGAATGACCGGAACAGTTTAGAGCTGTTATGTGTCATTTTCCTGTAAAAAGCAAGTTTTACTTCAGTGACTCATTTGAGAAAGGATTAATCATGAGCTTTCCTGTTTAATAATTTAATTGAACATGACAGAATTTCTCATACTTGAGTGTGAAGATCCGATTTTAGTTATTTATCTGTGTAAGATGTTCAAGTCCGATTTCTTTTCTTGGCTTTTAGTCCCTCAGCATTGGGTGTTTGCAAATTTCAGAGTCTGATCCAAATCTTGTGTTCACAAACATTTTGCTAAATATGTATTTGATACACTGAAATAACAACTGTAGACTATTAAATGACGGGTTGACTCTTCTTACTCTCCCTTCTAATTGGCTTATACTCACTGCCGTCATTGATTGGTTGGTTGAGTTTTTGCAGGATTTCTCAATTTGCATCCTTGCCCTGTCTGGGAGTGCATAACTTTTTTATGTCACTTGGAAACATTTTCTGTTGTCATCTGTGCTACTTGAAGCATTTTTGTATTTGGGTGTTTTTTCTACTCGCTGCGTTTGTAGGCCACACTGCTCATCTGTTGTTAAGCTGAAGAGCTTTTCTGGGTTTGCTTGTCTTTTGTCTCTTTGCATTTGTTTTCACAAGAAGCAATGCGTTAAGCTCTCAGGGCCACCGTCAAAGGCAAACCGATCGAGATACTCTGTGGAGAAGACAAATCTGAAATTAAGTCAAAAATGAAAAGAGAAAAGAAAAGTTTGTGGGGAAAAACAAGATTAAAATGGGGCAAAAGATAAATGGATACCCTCGGGGAGAACATGAGGATGAAAGATGCGAACAGGAGAGGGTGGAAGGCGAGAAGAGAGATGGGATGGATCCAAAGTATTTTCACTTTCCCTCATTTCACTACCTCGCTCATCAAGTACCAATTTGCAAAAAGTGACAGGAGGCATAGTGTTGAGGAATGAAGGGAACGAGCTCTAATGGAGGCCATAATGGAATATTTTTATTTTCCACTTCATCATCAAAAATGGACACGTCAGGACAGATCTGGACCAAACCAGAAAACTGACTCACAGCCATCGCAGCACATACAACTGCTGACGCTAACTGGCGAGCTCACGAGTTAGAAGTTAGCACTGACAGTGGCGCTTACTATGAGTCATGACATGTGATGTTCTCATTTTTATGAGTTTCTGACTCAACAGTCGTGTTTTCCAAGTTCTTCCATTAATGTGCTGCCAATTTGAGCTCAGATCATCTTTCAAAAACTGAAAAAAAGCCTTTCGTCTGAATGATACAACCTGTGTGTCCCACTGTGAGAGAATCCCCCAGAGCAACCTCTCTTGTCTTTTGTCACAGCACAGAAAAAAAAACACGCATCAGCATTCTGGATGATGGAGACAAGGATGAGTAATGAGTTTTTGTTGTAGGAGGAGAAGACATATGACTGAGGAAGTGAAAAATTAAAAAACGATGAGAGATAGCAGAGAAAAAGGGAGATGGATTCTCAGTTTTCTGTATTTTTTCTCATGATTAATATTGGAGGGAAACAAGATAATCACTCATGTCCTGTTTACATAATCATGCTTATTTATTATAATTGGCTCTCACTGTATTATTTCTTTGAGTCCAGACTCTGCGCAGCTCCTCAAGATATATCCCCTCCTCCCTGTATCTGTTCTCATTTAACTAATTTTTCTCTCTTGTGTGTGTGTGAAAGAAAATAATTTGCCTAATTCCTGTTCTCCCCTGTCACATTATGCAGCATGCCTATAAACAAAGAGAATATCAGGCTCAGTGGCACCTTAAACTTAAGCTGTAACTGTGGGGTTCGGAGGGTAATAGTGCGTGTTCATCCCTCCAGAGGACTGGAAACTTACTTCATGTACAGTTTAGGTCACTGCAGATTTTGACTCATTATTCATGAGTGTAACTAGACTCATAATGGCTCAGTAAGTGCCCGGCTCCAGAGAGAAAACAGAGTAACTTGCTCTAACATAGAAACACTGGAGAATATGTGAGTTATTGCATTTATAATTCACTCTGTTTTCGCAGCCACGTCTTGTTCATTTAAGGACAATCAAGCAAAATGCAGCCTTTTCTTTCTTTTGTCAACCTTGCAAAGTGATATCATGCCTTAATCTCAACACAGCTGGAATAATGTGATACCAGCACTGAGAGCTGTGTCAGAACTCTCCACCTCCAGCTGATAAAATAAACACTACACTAATGATTATATCACATCTATCCTTGCCTGTAATGCTTTTAAAATTGATTTTAAGGTTTCAATGATACCAATGCAAAACTTTAAGAGTCAGGTTGCATTTTGGATTTGCTGGCATAGCACAGCCTCAGAACCTTTGGTCTGGCCCTGAGGTTGCTCTTGTAACACACATCATTAACTTGGAGGAACAGGCCTTTTCTGCAGGGATTTTGCAGCTCTGAACTTCCTACATTTGTCTTCTGAGATATAACGAGGCCGTTTTATTATTTCACTGACTCATATGCAGTAGTTACTTCAATATATCATCCTATACTCATGTAATTATAGAAACTCATATAATGCATAGAACATGTCTCTCTTCTTTCTATTCTAGCATTTTCCATTAATCTGTACTTTGGCCAAGATTACTGAATGCAAAATGACTACAGATGTTAAAACGTGCTTTTTTTCCAAGCAACCTGTCTCTTAATAGAAACATACTTAAATAACCGACTCTGGTTTCAGATGACAAACCTCAAATGTACAGTAGAAATCATTTTAAGGTTTATGGCTGCGTAAAAAAGAGCAATTGCTATTCACAGAATTGGTTAAATAGAGTTTAAAGGGGGGTTTTCCTCCAATTCATTTCAAGTTATAATGAGTGCTATCAGTTATTTTTCCACCTGACTGCACTCAGTCATTTGTTATCTGGTGACATTATTCTTACTACAGTGTGCAAGCTGCATGCTGGAGATAGTGCCAGTGCTTATGAAAGGAATAAGAAGCATGCAATGCTCAGTTACGGGTTTTGATTAAGGAAGATATTGGCCATCTGGATGACTGATGCTTTTTGGAAATGAATCAGATAATTAGCATCACAACTTAAAACCCCCACAGTGTTGCAGCTTAATGTAGCAGAGAAATGACACATAAGTGAAAAATTCATGAATGAGATTCTGACAAATTTGTGCCAGAATAATAATAATGATAAAACTCATGTTTTGTCTGATGGCTGTAAGCCTGGAAGAAGGATTGCGTGTATGTGTGTATTTTTATGTCTACTGGAATGGGTCAAGAGTAACTATCCACAATTTTGTTTTAATCCATTCCTTTCTGTCACAGTTGAGTCTGGAACGCACTGAACACATAAACCCACTGAGTTGATGTCCTTAACTCTGTTTCATTTGTAGTTGGTTTGAGGAGACACTTGGTTGGTTAACTGAAGTACACACAGCAGTCAGTCAGTAGAAAAACCTGCCTTGAATCCATGTGTTAAAAGTAAAGTGTGAGGGTTTTGATGTAATCCCAACTCATAAAAATTACATAAATATGCAAAAAGTTAACATTAGCAGCTATGTTTTGTGGCCATCTTATTTTTTTTAATGCCCTTACTACTTCTACCACAAACTGTTCAAGCTAAAGGAGAAATTATCTGTTAATTTATTTTTAAATCTGAGATTCTCTGACAGTTTCAGCCACTACCAGTTACAAGCTAACAATCAACATAAGCAAAGAGAAGTAGCCACTTACACATAGGTTTCTGATTAAGACTGCTCAACACTGATTTCAGTGCAGGACAGACTCCTAAACTAAGTCTCTAAATCTCTGCAATGATGCCTCCAGTGCTAACATTAGCCATCTTGACGCTCACTGTTCTTTAACCTTAGACAATCTGGTGCCGCTGTGACAAGCTGTAAATCAAGGTTAACGATGCTTTACAGTACTCAGTTGTGTCCCACAACCTCAATCACTTTATATTTCGTGAGGGCATTCAAGGATAACTCTATGCATGAAGGATGTTTTCAGTATCATTACATTTCCGCACTTGTTTTACTGGTAATCTCCATCATTCTGCCTTCCATCCCATGCTTCCAACAATTTGACTTACAGGATTTCTCTCATCCTTCCGTTGTCCTCGCACATTCGTTCCAGCTTCCTATTCTTTTATAACAGTCCTCCTCTTTCCTTGACAAATTTGCCCTCATTCAGTTTGTCCTGTGTGTGTGTGTGTGTGTGGACTGTAAGTTCCATTGGTATGACAGCAGGGCTTAAGTTGTCACAGACGTCCTCTATAATGATTAGCCCAAATTCCACCGTTCAGCCGGGCTGACAGTCACTTTATGACTTTTGCTCACTCCTCCTCTCTGACGGGGGTTAGCAAAGGTTTCTCCCTCTTGCCCTGCCTCCCTTCTCTGCGTCACTCTCATTTTCAGTCTTGCCTTCATCCACTCAAATAGACTATTAATCCAGTGTTGCCCCTTGTACCTCTGACACCGCTGAGAGGAGAGTAGAAATTAGAAGTGGGAAGTGGTCAATGATTTAAATACTTAGACAGGCAGGCAGGCAGACAAGGTATTATCTGAAGATGCATTATTCAGTTTTTCACAGATATTTCTCTAATATTCTGCAAGATCACTGCCGACACCATGAAGTCGCCTCTGGGTGAAATCCCTGCATCTCCTGAGTCATATTTTTTGGAAAAAAGAAAATCCACTTTAACCACTAAAGTCTGTTTATGCATGTTAGTAAGTTCACTAAATATGTGGAAAAAAGTTGTATAAGCCAAAAGCAAGTTATGCAAAGTCTGATAAACTGCCTCAAGTGATGTCACTTGAGTCAAAAGCTGGGTTTGAAAACAGTCCTGGGATGTGGGAAAAGAAAAAAGAGACTTTATCAGACAGCTGTTGCCTGCCTCTCATCTTTGCTGAGTTCAAACTGATCAAGGCTACATTATCCTCTGCTTGCACAATACAACTGAATCTGTGAATTAACTTGTTGACTGCCTTGCATTATGGGCAATGAGGAGGCCAGGTTTTGTAATGGAATAACAAGGCATGAATTTATTTTTAAAAAAAGCTTATGTCTGGTTCTTCTGCACTGATTGTGATCATTTTTTTAAACTCTGCATTGTGATTATTCTGTTAAGTAACAACAGTCATGTTTTGAAAGTTTACCACTGTGTAATTTTGAATGACGCAATTGATTTCAAAATGATTTTGTAGAGCCCTGGAGCTACTCTATCACTATCGCAGGGCAACAAACTTTAACAAAGGAAAGTAAGAAGAGCAAACGCAGTAGCAGCATCCCACAGTTTACCATGGGATGATTGTAGGTCAACAAGTTAAATAAACCAGCAGCCTACACACGTAGCAGAAGTATTGAAAGTGCAATGTATTTTTACATTATGATGACATTGCCTGAAAGCGATATAGCAAGCATGCGATGGGGAAATGGAGTGCTTTTGTGTGGTTACAAGAGCAGTAAGAAGGCAAAGACAGAGGGCCTCTTTCATCCATTTGCGGAAGTCATCTGCATGCTCATTGTCTGGTTTTACATCTAAAGCTCCGCTCAGGGCTTAATAAAGCTTCATCATGTCCCATCTGTTCGCTCCACAGTCACCAGACCACAGTCGCACTGAACATCTGTGGCAACATTTGAAAAAGAAAGCAAGATTTCTGGCACAGTTTCAAAACTGCGGCAACGACTTTATTGCCAACGCAATGGATTTGGACTGGAGGCCAGCACCCGGGGTATCATGAATTTTATGAATTATGTGCTAAACAACATCTGAGAAGGGAAAAGGCAACACTTACTGTAATATAACAACACTTTAGACTCTTTAAATTCCAATGTAATAGATTCATGTTGTTCATTACTAAACCATCTAACCCGCAAACACACACCAGTTCAAGTGTTTTTGTGCACATGAGCAAAGATAGGTAAGGCATTGCATTTTTTTGCAGTCACCTGTGTTTGAATCTGTTTATGAGCCGTACAACATACACCAAGGCCTTACAAAACCTCGACAGAAGGTCCGAAAAGAGAAAATACTCACATAATTTCCTCACCTCTGGTTCTCTTTGAAGATAATCTCCTGAGTTTATGGTAATATGGATTTATCCACAAGAGGCTCCTCTCTTAACCCGAGGTGATTTAATGTGTCTCTTCCCTTTGTTGGCTCCCTTTAATCTGTAAGAAGAAGTGAAGTCATTGAGTAAATAGAAAGGCCATGAATACATTCTCATGTTATCTCCACCCATGAATTGCTTAAAAAAGATTGCCTCAGCAACTTGCCTTGGTCTCGATGAATACTGAATTGGCAGCAGGTCTGTGTATGCAAATGACTGCCTGGTTTTCAACGGACACTAGTTTGGACATGAGGGATGGTTTTCGACTTGAACACAGAAGCAGCCTCCTCTCTTCTCTGCTTGTTAATGAGACTGTGCTTGCTCTAAATTATAGAGAGAGAAAGGAGGCAGTGATGTTGCAGTTTGCTGTGTCAACACTTACAGTATAATTGGTAGAAAATTTCTTCGACTGAATCTTATTTGACCTTACAAAAGTGAGGCTGGTGAAGTGAGGCTAAACTGTGTTTATTATTGCAACTTGGTTTTAGGGCGTTGCAACAGTAGCTGTTGTCCAAAACATAAGCCACTTTTTTGTTCTCTATCTGAGATACGAAGGAGGTGGATTTCTAAGAAAGTTTTGTTCCTTATTATTTTAAATTGCTCAAGGACAAAACACTTCAAACATTTACTCCCTCTTTCTTTTCCCCTGTTTTTTTTCTGTTCTAGATGGGAAATGCCTCCGAAACGTTTCTGCTCATGTCCAGAATATCCAAAGACAATGACTTCCTCATGGGAACTCTATACACCATCTTTGGTAAGAAATGTGATTCCTTTTCCCCCTTAACTTTACAGCCTTTGAATGTGTGACTGTGTTTTCAAATCAAACAACCCCTTACTGTATGTATCCTGCCCCTCCCAGGTGTGCTGTCAGTGCTGGGGAATGGGATCTTGCTGTTCGTGGCCTATAGAAAGAAGTCCTCCCTGAAGCCAGCAGAGTTCTTTGTGGTTAACCTGGCCATCAGTGACCTGAGCATGACCATAACCCTGTTCCCACTGGCTATCCCCTCAGCCTTTGCTCACATGTGAGTGACCATTTAGGTTTCTACCACTCTTCCTCCTTTCATCTGTCATGTCATTCCGTCATCCTGACATTCAGTACGGTCCTTAGGGACAGGGAAGAAGGCAGGGAATCTGACAAAGACTGAAAGGTGGGAAATTGTTAAAGAAACATGTTCCCGTTGGAGATGGACAATGTTAAGCTGTCCGGGTGCTACAATGAACGTAAAAATGGCTTTTTTTTTTTAAAGGCTGGTCACTTTTATACTCAGTCAAACTCAATTTGCCCGTTGCTATGTAAAAGCAAAACATAAAACTTTACTTATTATTTTTATAAAAATTAGAAAGCATTTTAAATGACTCCACAAGAAAAAAATAAATAAATAAATAAACATATGTGGAGCTTGAGGAGGTCTTTGAGGAGAAATTTACAAAAATAATAAAAATACACAAGAGTGCAATTTGCACATGGAATTGGATAGCATCCCCCCCCCCCCAAAATCCTATTCACCAGCCTTTGTCAGACTGAGTCTGTTTATTCCTGAGCAGGTGGTGCGCAGTCGGTTCTCAGAGCGTTTTCATTGAAAACAGCTGCCTGCCTGCAGCAGGGATGCCCTTTTTTAAGTGGGGAGGGTGAAACAAAACAGTTATGGACAAACAGCTAAACACTGAGTTAAACCTGCTGTAAGCGCCATAAAGCTAAGAGGGCTGTAAACTTTACAGGCAGCAGCACGTGACTTATGGACTTTTTTGCTCTGGGTTCGTCTCTCAGGCTTCATGAAGTGGTATCTTCACTCATCCTCTCAGGACTAAAAAAAAAAAAAAAGGCTTCCACTTTTTCTGTTACAATGTTAATGTTAAATTTAATACTAAAATATATTCTTGACTTGTGACTGAATATTAGTTAAAGAGCAAAGTCAAGGACGGGGGTCTTTTTGAAAAATTATATAATATTCTCCAACTTGCTCTCTATCAGTGAAGCTGAATATGACTTGAACCAGGTTTTGTACAGTAAAAATAGAGGTTTATCTTTTTTTTTTTTTTACATTACCATAAGATTAAGAACCAAAAACATATTTCATCACACAAGATTGATGTAGATTGATTACACAACATTCATGTAAGATTGATGTAGACATTTTTAAAATTATTGGACAGTCACTCATTTTGCTATAACTTCCTTTTTTTACAGCTTAATCTAATACCCATGATTAGACAGTTAAATAAGTAAAGATAAATAAATGAATGAAGGAAATTGTTTTAATATGTGAAAAAACTGAAGCCTTGTAGAAGAGCAAAATGTCTTCATCCTATACAAAATAACACGATTTGAAAAGCAGTAAAAAATGGTTGATGAGATACAATTCATGGCACACTGTCTTTCATTTGTCTCCTGCTTCATCTCTTGACCTTCCCTGCTGCGCTGATCCCCTGAGCATGTACAGCTGATAGCTGTCATACATGCCATGATTGGGTCAAAACGCATCACTGCTTGCTGCAGCTGTATTTGACCCAGAGGGAAGGCCAGAAAAATGTATCACCTGTTTCATCAACTGGGTGAGAATAGTGGAAGTCATCAGAGAGATGCTGCGGAGGGAAATTGGCTTAGCACAGCTTGTCAGTCGCAAATCAAGTCTGAGGAAGTTTTCCCCCCATTTCTTTCTTCATCCAGGTGGCTATTCCGTGAGACAACGTGTACAGTCTATGCCTTCTGCGGTGTTTTGTTTGGCCTGTGCAGTCTGACCAACCTCACTGTGCTCTCCTGTGTCTGCTGGCTCAAGGTCTGCTGCCCAAACTATGGTAAGACCACCGCTGTTCTGCTTAAAAACATTTTCTATGTAAAAAAAAAAAAAAAGCCATAATTGGAAACAGTCTATTTAAAACACATAAAACATAGAACATTTTAACGCTTAAATGTCTAGAGGCAAACTAGAATAACTGTATAATCTCTGAAGAGTCAAGAAAGTACTTAAATGATCCTAAATCTTTTCAACATTGTAACCCCCAGAAAAAAATCTTTATTAAAGGTAACACAGTTTTTTATAACGTCTCCTTTAAAAGCGACACAGAAGTTAGTCAGAGAATATGACCCAATTAAACATAAGATGAACTTAAAAACTTATCCTTTTCTGATGATGTTTCTTCCTTAATCGATTCAGATGTTTTTTTCTTCAGCAGTGGTGGCTGTTTAAAAATAAACACAGCTCCTATGATCCCCTGCTTCCTCACAACTACATGTTTTGTTTTCAGTGTTTTAATTTAGAGACCCCTCTTGGCAGAAATAACAAACAGTGTTTAAAATGGAAAAAAAATGTACTTAAAGGGCTCTAATTTCACGGAGCAACTCAAGGCGGCGCAGGGCGGCAAAGCCTGGCGAGCCCCCCGCAGTGGTAATTTTGACCGTGCGCAGCCAATTTGGCAATTTGGTAGACCGGGGTGCGCTGAGATGGGCGTAGTGGCGCACCAGGGGGAGTTGTCCACAGATTCAGCTTGGCACACTGATAATTTCGTGCCAAAATACTGCGCGCAAGGTGCGCTGAAAGCTTGCCAGCTCCGACCTGGGCTATTCTCGGCGCAGGCGAAGCGCACCC
>JAQNCA010000002.1:15970643-15985359 GCA_029783725.1 Acanthurus tractus | reverse complement strand
AAACAGAGGTTTTGCTGAGGTCTGTGACATACCTCGCTGTCAGATTGAGATCCTAGCAGCGTCAAATATGACCTAACTACAAACAGGCCTATTTAACTATTCTGCCAAAGTTTTTACCCTCAGTGATCCCTCAGCAGCATAACACATACTTACAACTTTAAAAAATGACACGACAGAGTCCAAAATTTAAAAAAAAGGCAAAAAAAAATTTCCTTGCACCCCACTTTCCTGAGCTGGAGTCACGTGCTTTATCCTCTAAAACGCCATGTTTCTCTTGTGACTATGGATTGTGTCTCCATTTAAAATGCATCACCTGAAGTCAGACATCATCTTCTCCCATGTGGGCTTGAAGTAACACTAGTCTTGCCATGAGTGTCAAAAATTTGATTTTAACAGCAAAATAAACAAAGATAAACACATTTGCTTTATAATATAGTAGTTACTTTAGATATATTTTTGGGTTTTGTCAGAGAAGGTCTGGAGCTTTTATAGAGGTAAGACCATAAGGACGTCCACCTTATGTAACTATTGCTACGGTGACCATGACCATTTTTTACTTGGGACACGATAACATTCTCAATAATGTTTGCTGGAGTACTGACAATTTTTTATCCAAGGATGCAAAATCTCCTCATTCAAAGCCCTTGCAGTTCCATTGTAGTTCATTCTGAGTCATCAGGTTTCACTTTGAATAAACTCTTCTCTCTACTCTTGATGCTTGTAGACATGAACCGCTAAAGCTCCTTCTCCACACACTGCAAATTGTACTACATTGACAGTTGATTTAGTATGCTCATAATTTTTATAAATACACTGTTCAATTTTTGATTTGATTAGACATTTCCATTAGTTATATGCATTTTTATCTATATGTTGCTGGAGGTTAATTAAATTTCGATTTTTCAAGACTCATCAGTCATTCCTAATATGCTCATTAAACCGTCTTTTTTTTTTTGTCCTTCCACGAAAAATCATTTGTTACAGCACCACTTAGCCATAATTAATAATTTGTAAACCGTAATTAATTTAGAAAGATTAAATACACAATACATATGAATCAGCATATAATATATTCCCACCCAAGAACACGACTCATCTCTTCATGTTCATGAGCTGAATGCTATAAATGGATGCATGTTTGTATGGAATATGCATCCTGGAGTGAAGAATCTGTGGATGTTCCCATTTATATGCCTCACACACTCACTCATGCACACTGCAGGGAGGAGACCGATCTGACACACTGTATCAATGGGATTTATAATACCTGACGCACAGGGTAAAAGATGCATGAACAAATACCATTATTACTAATATTATGACAGAAAAAGGAGACTTACGAGGGCAGATTTGGTCCAGAAAGCACAACTAGTACCAGTACAACATGTAGCAGAAGGCAAAGGAAAAGTGACGATGGCAGCCTCAATTAGTTTTAAGCAGAGCAGGAGATGGACAGCCTATATTGATTACATATGCATGTCACAATTGAACTTCAACTAATTCAAGCCTCATTTATAATGATATAACTTTGCAGGGCTTTGAGAGACCTGCTAGCTGTTCCCAAATAGAATTAGAAGTCTATTTCTGACTCCTGTAGGTTCAATGATTGCTGCTAATAAGCACAGCATAATTGAAGTCAAGGCTGTGTTTTTAAAGAGCTCCACTTGTCTGTTTACCGGAGAAACAGTCTGTAATGCAGGGTGTAAAACCCCAGAGACTACAAGCTTCACAAATAGTGTTTGAAATGCAAATGAGCAAAAATAATTACGCCTTTATGAGACTCCCCTGCAAGGAACCTCTCTACAAATGTATGTACTTTACAGACATGCTGTTATATCATGCTGTCCTCTTGTTTCTAAGCTTATGCACTCTAGCAGACAGCTCCCTCATTTGAGGAGACACACATACATGCTCTCAGTCAACAGGGACGCAATTTCATTGATGCAAAGATCCAGACAATAATTGCAATCGCTCTAGCGGTTTACATGCCATCTGTTTACAAGAAACACAGGAGATGGAGTTCACGCTGCTTTGACTGTCACATTATCCTGCATTGTTTTCTGGGTACTCCGGAGAGGGGAGACCTTTACATGTCCAATAACAAATGTGGAGTATGTTTCTTCAAAGTAGTTTATGCATCCTAACAAGATAGCCTGTACGTCGGTTACAAGGGTGAAAACATTCTCAGGAGGAAAAGGCACCAATAAACCAAACAGATGCTTTAGAAGGACATTTGTTTTGTTCATGTACATAGGGAACTTTGTAACATTTTGCCTGAATTTATGTAAAAACATTCAAAAATGAGCTAACATTATTACAAATCACATTTCCTTTAAACTTGACAAAAATAATAGAAAATAAAAGCCCCCCAAAAAAACATCTCAGTTTGTTTGTTTTTTTTGCTGTTCCAACAATAACCAACTCTGGTATGTTTAAAATAAACCCCTATTCACAAAGTAAGCATTGCTTGCGATGCCCGATCATCCTCTTGTTACCCTCTCGTCCAATGCTTCAACTGTCCCCGCCCTCTTTGTCCCTGCTTGCTGTGTCTTTGGAAACCCTGAAGTCGGAGTCCTGGTTAAAGCTTATGTTAGGTTACACCCCTATAATCTCTGTTATCAAACATGGGCCTAGCCAGTGTGGTAGGTTGTGTTTAGTGCTAGTCTGGTTTTGTTTCCTGGGAGGTTGCTCCCAGTGCTGGGCAATAATGTAAGCATCACTCCCCCAACACTCAAAACTCCCAGTCTATGCAGACAGATCAGCTAATGAGGCCACCAACTGCATAGCTACAAAGCTAACAAGCTAACTGTTGCTACCAGCCACTGCCAAAGATAGTTACAGCTGGGAGTATATCAGGTGATAGTTAGTGATTACACCTGGGATATGCAGCTCCGGATCCAACACAGATTCCCTTACATTAAAACATTGAAGTTTCAGCATTTATCCCCTGAATAATACTTTGAAATATACAAGACAGACATAAAGTTAAAACATTGAACATATCGCGCCTTGAAGTACATAATTATTTGGGTCATACTTGTTCCATATAAAATGCTTAACACACACACTCAAAGTCAGGCATTTGGAAAATAGCAACAATAAAACCAAGATAGTATAACTTTAACTGCCTTGAGGTGACATCCACATTAAAATTTCAGCAGCTGTTACTTTCAGGAGAAAGAGACATAAAAATGTCTGCACCTGAAGGCCAAACCGCTGCAGCTACTACTATGTCTCTCTAAATGGGGCTCATTGTCATGTGAATACAAGGTCTGGGAGTGACCAAGCAATTTCACTGTGCAGGGAATCTGTCAAACACAAATGGGGGTCTGGGAAGTTTTTCTGCATAAAAATGAGAAACAAAACAAGTGGTGTGAAAACTATGTTTATAGAGTAGTTTGTTTTGCACCAATAATGTCAGAGGATCCAATTACTTGGGGGATGGAGACTAAGGACCATGATAACATTTATGGGCTGCTGACACAAGGTTCAGTTTCCATGTGCAGTTATTATAGAGACTGTCTATCACATTAAATTCAACATGGGCGACTGTATCAGTTGCCAAAGGACAATAAACTGCAGTTTAATTGAATTGGATGTGTATGTGTGAAATTTGGAGACTCACTGGAATCAGCTATAGAAATGCTCACATTTTCTGAAACATGAAATAGCCCCTTAACTGCTGTGAGAAGAAGAAATATGTTAAGGGAACTGGCTATGCAAGAAGATATCCTGCTGGGATTTTTTTATTTGGAGTGGTGAGTTTACACCAAATTCTTCATAAAACTGTTGAGAAAGCAAACTATTTCTACAAAGACTTCTTTTGCAAGATAATAAATTGCTTTGCTTTTTAAGCGATCCACCCATTATTCTTGAATCGGGTTAAGTCCGAATATTAGACCTGCAGAATGACAAAAACAAGTTTTGTAGAGACTTGCAATCTTTAAATCTACCAGACGGATTCCTTTGCTAATGAGCAGCATGCATTTTAAGTTTAGGTGCACGAGTCAGGGACACCTAAACACACCTACATATGTTTTTAACCTACTAAACTCATGCATGTTTAAAAAAACATTCCTACAAACCCTTGCAATAACTATCCTAAACCATTTTTAGGAGAATTTCAGGATGCTCTCATTATTGCAGCTCATGTAACTGAAACTTCTTGTAACATTCTTGCTAAAATGTCCTAAAGCAATTAAGGCGCTAAAGAACATGCTTCCAGGTGCAAACTGATGACTTTAATGCATGCAAGAGATGAAGCATTAGGAAACGGAAGAGAATAATGGAGGATGCGCCTTTCTTTCTTTCTTTGATTAGTTTTTTGTCACAGCTGGAGAACCTTAAGTGGCTATTAAATGAACCCCTGCTCAGAGACAAATTAGCCCTCACTTTGAGAACAGCCACACACGGATCGGTAGTTTCCTATTTGGTTTTAATCTACAGCCAGCAACTGCTAGTGATCAACCTGTGAGTGCTGGATCGAAGTCCATCAAACGAACAGCTGAGTGTGGATGACTCAGACATGTCCTCAATAAGAGGACTGTTGTCATTGTAATGGTAAAAGGGCAGAGGGGCATGAATAGCAGACAATGAGGAGAGGAGCTGGGGAATTGCTTTACAGTAAAGAGGAGTGCCTTAGATGTAACTGACCACAGAATCAATGAGTGTTATTTGTCCTGATGTTAAGTGGTATTGGCTGTGAAAATTGATGCCTATTAGAAACAAGTGAGCTTGAACAGATCTCAATCACAGTCAGGGCTTGAGTTTTTCACAATATATTGTAAAATGTAAGATGAAACATACAGTCAGATTGGTGGACTAAAGAGTAAAAACTGGTGTCAGCATTTTCCATTAGCACTTTATCAGTTATCTGATTCTTCCTGCACAAACTCAGATTCAGCACTAATTCTCAATGAGGCCAAGATCGTTTAAACCCCTCAGGTGAATTAGAAATGTATCAGTATCAGAGTCTGATTGATATAAAACAATTTTCTTAAAACATATAATCCTTATGATTTTAGTCAAGTTGGTGACATTTGCGGTCGTTGCTGTAACATTCAGTGTGATTCAACATAATGAGCCGTTACTCTGACAGAAATACAACAGAACAGCATGTGGTATATCTGACTACAGTGTAGCCAAACAAGCTCATGGTTAAAGCAAGATACTGGTCCAAAATAATTTCAGTTACAATCTAAATAAAAAAAAAAAAAAGATTACTACAGCAAGTCCTTTTGAGGATTTGAAAGGGAGACAACCACAGGAAAAATGTTCAAGGTTTATGATATTAAGCCAATTGAGTTCCATGATTTAATCAATCTACAGTAAATGGTTCCTTTGAAAATGCCATTGTTTTATAAAAACTACAATGATGTCAGTTACATGTATTTAATCACTGCTGGTCTCTAACTCAGTTTTATATGCCAGGGCAATCCCTAGCCTTATATAACCTCATACTGCATGAAATAATGATGACTTTACAAACCGATAGCCAGCATCACACTGGTAGCTGTACGGTCGAGATATTAAAAATAAAAAGTTTGGTACTTTCCCTGTTTAAAAATATATGAGTGCACGAGGCTACACACTGTGTTCAGCTCTCCATGAACAAAGCACCCAGGTTGAATCTTCAATGTGCCACACGAAGAGCTGCAAAGTCAGATCAGTGAAGGAATGCTTCACATCAGATAAAAGCCGTCTGTGATGGCCGACCAACCCCAGCACCACACAGATCAGCTGCCACAGGGCTGAATCACCAACCCCCACCCTCACTTTGAGCTGTGAGAGGGTCTGACGTTCAGCTGAAGAGGCTGTGTGGTATCAAGGTTCCCTGTATTCTCCTCCTCAATGACTGTGCGCTGAAGAAGCCCCTTGTCTAAATCAATTATAGTCAACAGCCAATGGGGTGAGGGCTGTTACAGTGTTTCCCGTGGATCCCGTTATTCACACTCAGGCACATCAGCATCATGACGAACAAGTGCTCCACCAATAACGATGCTGACAAAAACACGTCATAAATATATAATACACACATTTAATGCATTACTTTAGACATGTGACATGTACAATTTCTGCTCAAAAGTCACTTTAACCATGGCACATATTTTGTCGATATGTTTACTAACATTATTTCATTTTTTTGAGCATTGTTAGAAACATAATAGCGACAAGTTAAATAGTGTAAACACCAGTGAGAGGGTGAAGCAGGAAGTTTGCAAAAATCAACTAAACACAACACGTAAACATTTCTAATACATTACTTTGAACACAACCATCAGCTAGATTGTTATCAACAGTGGTGGCTGATTAACAATAAAGGCAGCAAATCCCATTATCCCACACTACTTCACTTATAATGTGAAAATAATACACTTTACAAATCTTAATTAAACTCCAGGAAATTAACAAATAAGTTAATTGCAAATCAATTATGAACTAAAATACTAAAACACCCTATACTACAAACACTACTGACTTGTTGTATTTACAGTATAATAAACTAAGGATAAGATTTGTGTATAATTGTTGCTATTTTCCTCACTACTGTGCATGGCCAACATACAAATCAAATTTTAGCCATGAAAAACTTCTAGTACTATTTAGTAAGTTAACTTGTGAGTAAATAATTGAATCTGAACATTAATGAAGGGAAACGAAGATAATTCTAACTCCTTTTTAATGCAGGTTTCAGATACTTAATCACGTGGAGCAAAAATCACACAGTATAATCATGTTTTCTCAGTTAGGATAAAGAGCTCTGTATGCAGAAAAGCAGTGACTGTGTTTCTAATATCCTGTGTGAGGTCTCGTGTGCGCTGTGCTCAGATAAGAGAACAAGGAAACAGTTATGTAGCTTCCCAAATGTTATTTTTACATGTTCTGGTAGAGCTGCACAACTTCTCCTCTTACACACAGAAAAATGTTTATGTTTGAGTTCCTGACATTATTACCACAGCAAACTTCACACGTGCACGTCCATGTGATCTCCTATCTGAACAAGCCTGAGGTCAAAACAAAATCTGAACTGACTGAAATTGAGGATTAAATGAATTCATCCTCTTATCCGTGTTGTCTGCAGAACAGGGACTCATTCTTCTTATCAACCTGACCTAATGAAAATATGTTGGGGAATTTACTGTGAACTGTTTTTATTACTTATTGGACAGGATCATCACACTCCTTCTGTCCTCCTTCTTCTCCTCCCCACTTACTGCCTGTTATCAGGATCAAATAACACTGGCACATTATGTTTAAGTAGCACATTGTTGGTATGCTGTTGGTCCTGTATCCTCCTTCCATCTATTCATGTGTCAGCAATCACTCCTCCAACTCTCCCTCCTCTGCCTCTCTGCCCTTGCGTGCTCTTTCTTCCAGGTAACAAGTTCTCGTACTGCCATGCCTGCATGCTGGTTGCTGGGGTCTGGTGCTACGCCGGAGTATTTGCAGTGGGTCCTCTGTCGGGCTGGGGGGAGTACGGGGCCGAGCCTTACGGCACAGCCTGCTGCATCAATTGGCATGCTCCCAGCCAAAACTCTGCAGCTATGAGCTACATCGTCTGCCTCTTCTTCTTCTGCTACATCGTGCCCTGCACTGTCATCTTCCTGTCCTACACATTCATCCTGCTGACCGTGCGGGGTTCCCGTCAGGCTGTGCAGCAGCACATGTCCCCTCAGAACAAGATCACCAACGCACATGCACTTATTGTCAAGGTAAACGCATAAGTTTACTTTCCAAGATACACTTTAGTAATGGAAGTAAATACTTTTATACATGAGAAACGTATATTGTGTGTGTGAATCTGTCTCTTTACAGCTGTCTGTGGCCGTTTGCATCGGTTTCCTGACAGCATGGAGTCCATATGCCATTGTGTCCATGTGGGCAGCATTCGGTAACCCAGCAACTGTACCACCCATGGCTTTCGCTCTGGCAGCTATCTTTGCCAAGTCCTCCACCCTTTACAACCCTATTGTCTACTTGGTCTTCAAGCCTAATTTCCGCAAATTCCTGTGTCGGGATGTGGCTCTGTGCAGGAGGACACTCTGTGGATGTTTGTGCCAGCAGAGCTCTGCACAGAAGGGAACTTGCATGCAATCTCATCACAAAGAGGAGTGCAACTCTACAAGGTTGTCAAACGGGCTGCCGGAAAACCATGGGACCTGCAGGCACTGTCCCTGCCCTGAAATAGTCACTGGCAATAGAGAAGAATACAGCCCTCAGCAGACTGCCAGGATACTTAAAGGATCCCAACATAGTGAGGTGGCTGTCAGTCAGCTATCCAATGAGCTGCAAAGTGATTTCCTCTAAACAAACTTAGCCACAGTGTGAGAAGGTGAAAAAAGAGGAGAAAAGACTGCAAGAACCGAGGTTGAAAGACAGCAATTGCAAGTTGCTGAAAAGGGATAGCGGAATTAAAAAAAACACACACACAAAAGATAAGGATTGATCGAAAGAAAACAGACTCTAAATTTCAAAGTTTAAAAGCTAAGAACTTGTCTAATGCCTCAAATATGTGATACTGCCAAAAACAAAACAAAAAAAAAAAAGAATGACCACAAAGTTAAAAGCCAATACAGGAGGAGAAACAAGTCAAACGGGCAGCATGCAAACACAGATGTGCACATCAATATTTCATCAGGTTAAAATTAAGTGGGTCAATAACTGATCGGATCACCAATTAACATTAAGCAAACAGGACTGAAAATCCATGGAGTCACATTGCAATATCAATTCCAGCTGGATTAAGAATGAGGAGCTGATATTGAACCTTTCCACTCCCTATAATAGTACTGTCTTTGATTATGTATCATATTTTATATGTATTTATTATAATGCATGCCTACAACTAGAAATTCAGAGATCCATAGAATACTGTTGTTATTTGATAAGAAAATATTTCTGTCCTTCTGAGGACACATTGAGGTTTTTAAGCTCCACTTAAATTAATTAAAGTATATCAGCCTCTGTGTTTTATGAGTTTGACCGACTAGGAGGTAAAAAAAACAAAGAACCGTGGGAAAGATTTGGCTTTGTGTGTCCATTGTTACATGTGTAAAAATGAACAGGGGCATCCTCCAACTTCCCCACAGGGTGTTGTATTGATTCCTCTGCAAAGAGAAGCTGCCAATGTCAATTTTGTCACATCAGCTGTGTCCAGGACAAAAAGCATGACTGAACTGGATAAGCAGAAGAAATGAGGGCAGGACTTTGGACAACTAATCTATTACACTCAATAAGCTCTATTCTCTCTTAATATATGCTGAGACCTCTGGACTAAAAAAGATATGCGGGGCGCGGATGATGGGAAGACGAGGGAGTTGTGTTTACATATTGGCGTCTTTTATGTCCAGAAGGCTAAACAGGTGTAATCAGCAAGCTTTGTCATCAAGTATGACCTCCCCGATGGAGGAAAGATGAAAAATAATTTTGCTCTTCTACAATTTGGAAGCTAATTTCACAGTTTTGGGTATGATTAAAACAGGAAATGATAAAAATGTGCTAATTCAAAGAAACTGCTGGGCTCACAGTGAAACAGATTACCAAAAAAAGTCAGACAAAGCAAGAAAGGAGCTGTCATATAATAAAAGAGGCTGATAAACAAGCCAAATAAATTAGCTTGACTGTCTAAACTGCTTCACTGTAGAAAGAAAAGTTCACCCAAAATGGTGATAAGGATGCACAATAGCAGAAACTATATGTGTGCACAATTACAGCGACAACAACAGGTCAAAAATTGCCTCGAAGCCTGTATGTAAATGTGATGGATGTTTACAAAGATTTAAAATTAGATTCCATTAATTTTCTTGTCCAAAGTTAGACAAACTTAAACAAACCAACAAAACGTTATCTAAAACTAGTAAGAAGTGAAACTCGCAGCTTTCATCAGACTTCTCCTCAGCAATGTTGTCGCGTCACCAGATTCCATCAACCAATTTGGTCGGGTTTGTTGTCATAACTGACAGAAATGAAGCAAATAAAACCCAAAATGTAATAAACTCGAATGAGCCTTTGAAGCAGTCAGATAAAAATTTAGTGAAGCCTGTTTGTTTGTGTGTGTATGAAAGTGAGAGAAAGAAAAATTGTGTGGTTTATTTATACCTTATGTGTGTATTTTTCTAACGTGCCTCTGTGAGTGTGTGCAGAAGTGCAAGCGTGCGACCTCCTGAGAGAAACTAACAGTGTATCACCAAATTCTTTTGGGTCTGATGCACAAACAAAAAAAAAAAAAAATGAACACAGAAATGGGCATATTTCCTCATAACCTTAAAACAACGAGAGGAAAATCTCTACTTATGTCTATGCATGGATAAATAGGCCACTTGCCTTTAGTGCTTTTCTTGCCTCTTGGAAAAGACAGGCCCTTGTTGTTCAATATGAGGATTTGTTACATGAGAGATAAAAGCTTGGCCTCAGTGCATCAACATTATTCCAATAAAAAATGCCCAGTGAGCATATTTGATTTTAAACTGCAGTGTTTGTCTAACGAGCAGTTTTGCATTTTTCCTCTGGCAACACAGGTCATCAAATGAAAGTTGAAAAGAGGAAAAAATAAAACCCTGCCATGGATTAATTAGATCTGCTGGAGTGCACATTGTGGTCGACTGGTGTGACTTTCATGCCAGCTCATGATTCTTCTCTTTGCAATGGTGAGAGAAGTTTGCAGTTCTTTGCAGTTTCTTTCTTTTTGTGTGTGTTAACAGAAGTAGTTCACTTTGTCGTGAAATCATTTAGTTAAAGAAATGCAAAACGTGTCAGCACATGTGACGTAATTGCTGCTCTCCTTTTATGACTGCTTTGACATGAATACTGACTGCCTCTTAACGAAATCAATACTAAAACCTCCAATGGCAACTGAACTAATAGCCCACTGTGCCGTTCATACACTGCATTAAAAGTACAGCCCTTCTCATTCATTTCAGTGAGGCCACTGCATTAAGGCAAAGGGCTCTCGCAAAATAACAGTTTAAATGGCAAAAAAAAGTGGTTTCGTTTTTAGCTTAATGCGGCCACATAATGACCTAACCAATCAAACGTGCTAGTGCACATACACATTCCTGGTAATCTGATGGGCTTATTTCTACTGTTTACTTTCTAAGATGAAGGATGAAACAATAACCACTGTAATCACTTTCCTGAGCTGTAAAATCTTTACTAATTATACATTGCTGTTTGGTGTTTTTGCATTTGAAAAGCATTTAAGCTATACTATAAGCCTATAATTTTGCAACCCTATAGTCAGAGAAGAACATCACAATTGAACTAACCTTGATGTTGTCATTTTTGGTATTGTCATATTTCTGATACTCTCATTTTCTATAATGTCTGCTTCCTTTTGCTTCCTTATGATTAGGAGACGGAAAGCAAATATAGTGGATGTGGCAGACAGTGTTGTGGATAGGTGACAATTATGATAATGGATTTATATTTCTTTATGACAGAGTATCTGAAGCAAAACTCCATCATTACATAGCACTGCAGTTCTTTTTGCTGTGGTGAACACCCATATTAAAATAAAATTTAAAAAAAATAAAAATAAAAGAAGAAATAAAGGTTTTTAAATAGAAGCTATGGAACATTTGTTGTCTAGTTAAAATAAATAGATCAGACCCGGGCTCACCGTAGATTTGAGCCCCGGGCTGACATACATACGTATCAAAGCCCCTCTGCTGTATAAAGAAACACTGTTTGCAACGACAAACAAGCCTTTTCACTGGCATTTATTATTCTTACTTACCAGGATGTTTGAGACAACTGTTGTATACAACTGCATGGATGTACAGGGTAGCAGATTGTTACTTTTTCTTGCTCTATTACCTCTAGGGTGAACACATGAGTGACACTTACGCATCTACTAACCATAATGGTACAACTGTTTCCCTGGAAAAACTACACGATTGTACGGACTGCTCTGATGGATGAAAAGTGTTGCTGTTTTCATGTTGGCTTTGAAGGATTTCAAAGAAAAAAAGGTGTAAAAATAGAAAGATCGGTGAAGTTCAGGAGGTTTTTAATGTGCGTCATGCTGGAACCAAAGGATACATTCACCTTTACTGACACTGTCAGAGCCAAAAAAAATGGTTTTGACACTTGTATTTTATGCCAATATGCAGGTTACCGTTTAAAGAATATACATATCAAAGACTCAGCTTCCGCTCCCAGGCTGGATAGGCTTTGTTCGGCGGATATACTCTTGGATGGATGGACACACACACACACACACACACACACACAAAACAGTAACTGAACATAACTGTGAAAATCTGGTTTTGATGTCTCTTTTTTCTATTCTGTTCTACTCAAAGGACAAACATTGCAAACACCTGAGAGTGTATATTCTGAATCATCAGCCAAACCCACCCGGGTCATTTTCACTGGCGTTACTTACTCAAATGATGAGCTTATATTGATCAGATGTCAGGGATTTCATGTAGACACTGGTTTGCATGTATGTAAATAATAAGTGTATGTACAGATGTCAAGATTAATTAATATATTATCATGAATATCAGCCTAAATGTGTAAATAAGAGATGGAGGAACCCCTTGCTGTGTCTTGAAATGGGGGTTTCATTTTGTTTTTTGTTACTTCAGCTCCTCAGTGAAGGCTTTGAAAGTGTTTCCATAAATGTTTCCTATTATGAGGCTTTAGTGCAAACAGCCTCGAGGTTAGCAGCTTCACTCTCTGCAGCTGGAATCCGTTTTCCTGCAGCTCCTTTAATGGCTGGAAGAGAAAAAGGATCGACTTAACTGGACTTATGTCCTAAAACCAAGATCTCTAATATTACACAGCCATAATATAACAGGCCGTTACGGCTGAACATTTCCAAACAAGCTCCGTATCCCACCATCATTTTGTTGGGTTCCGCAGAGACACAACAGTACAACTGGGAAATTTAATCCATTATGATGTCGTCGTAAATGTAACTTCTATGAAGGTGACTGTTTCTACCTCCCAATTAATCAGGGAATGTATTTGTAGCCCATGGGAAATAGAGTTGTGCAGCATTTAATAAGAATCCAACTAGCAGAATTGTTTGTTGATTACAGTCGCTTGGATGATCAGTTCACTGCAAGCCAGCTTAATTATGTGGAAATTAAAGTGCTGATATGTCACAAGTGTGCATGAAACGGCTTGAGCTCAGTGCAATTATCTTTTCGCCCTTGCATCAAGAAATCCTCTGTTGGTTATCAGTGCAGTGTGAGGAATCATGGCGACGCTTTTGTCAGACGTGCTGATCTCAACTCTCTTTGCCTTCCTGAATCTTACCTGTCAAGAAGCAGCCTGGAAATATGACAAAGACTTCGTTAATCCAATTTGAGACATGAGACCAAATCAGCAGAAATTCCATATGCAGTATTTGTAATGGTTTATGATGCACTTACTGAACTCCTCAAGCCTACACTGGGTTTGAATGATGTGATAAATCCTATAAGTACCGCTCTGTATACGTCTGTGCTAATCCCCTGTAAATAAAGTGAAATGCGATCAGGAGGACGCAAATAGAATCTGAATCTTCTGACTGCAGCAGGAGAGCAAAGTCTTTGTGTGAATCCCTATTTTTTCCTTTGTCTTCTGAAAGCGAGCACCCTCTCCTCAGGTGATTTGCAAATTTCTGACTGCCCTGTACAACGCTGGCAAATGTAAAATTCAGATGCACACACAGGTCAGAAGCTCTACAGCCCCCCCATTTTCTAAGACACAAACAAGGCTGAATGTGATGTGTTGTACATATATGTATGTTAATATATGGAAACAAGTCTGTCTATCTATCTATATTGGTTCTGAAATATTATTATTATATTATAATGATTAAAATTATCATTGTTGTCGGTAGAGTTTCAGATGCATTGTGAAAAATGTTTACATCTTTTTTTTGTTTGTTTTATTTTTGTTTAAAAATATTGAGGATTGTATGCAAGTGTTAAATACATTTATCCAAGAACATAGAATTTGTTCTTGGGTAAAATGGAAAGATAAATAAATAGAATTCAGGACTCGATTAATGAGAACATCATGGCCTTTGTGTTTCTTCTCTCTCTAATTGTTTATTTTCTAGTTACAGTAGAGTCTACTTGTGTAGCTTCAATCTTCAGCTAAAAGGGAGCAAGGCCAGCAAAATGGCTTTGTGCTATTTGTGTTACCGAAAAAGGGGAAATAAGTGGCCAGGTGACGTATCACAATTGCTGTAGCCCTAAAGTTTTATGTGTCAGCCACAGAAGCCCTGAGGTAAAGTAAAATTTTTACGGAGGTACAAAACAGATACAGCTTTGCCTTTACAGTAGCATCAAAGCCCATCAACTTATATCTCTATTTTATATGTATCTTTAACCATATATTATAAGCCATACCATATACACCAAAATACTTAAAACACAACTGCACATCCTGCAGTTCATTGCATTTCAAAGTTGTCAAGAAACTCCACAGAAAAACAAAAATGTAAACCAAAATTATAGCACAAGAGCAAAATTTAGCTCAAGTCAGTAGGCTCCTCTGGGAAACCTGCATATATGTACTCAGTTTCACTGCAATTCACATTCAAGTGGAAAAACATCCAGTTTATTTAAAAGTTTATCAAACTAAAAGTTTCCTGTCAAAATCAGCACAACTGCTGCAGAAACCAATCAAGAGGCAAATCCAGTACAAAAACACCTCAGATGGGGTCATTTTCTTTAAAAGGCACCCTTAAGTTCAGCCAAAGATTATCATATCTTAT
>JAQNCA010000002.1:15955046-15970543 GCA_029783725.1 Acanthurus tractus | reverse complement strand
AAAAATATGTAAATAATTATTCCATAAAGGATAAATTCACACTTTCAAATCCACCTTAAATCAATAGTCAAATTAACATTCAAACAAGTTTTTCTTGCTGTAATTATTCCCTCTGTTCATCCCGGCCAACTCCCCTCTAACACGCTCTCCAAGTAACTGATGGGGAACAAAATCCGCACTCTTCATTCTGTGGGTGCTCATCCGAAGCTTATACAGGGTTTCAGCAGTCTGACTTAGCAAAATTAAATAGAAATCTTCCATAGTTACAGTCTAGAATAAAATCCCCTCTCTGTGTTTTCTTTTTCTTTTTTTCAGCTGTGGTGAAAGGTATGTCAAATGGAGAGGAATTATTGCACTAAACTGACTTCGAGTTTACTAGACACCCACTTTATTCGTTCAGTTTAAGCTGCTGGAGTACCTGCAGATAAACTTTGGAATGTGTCGTTTTTTACGGGACAAGGCCTGTTAAGTGTGTCCTTCTCACTAACATTGAAACTCTTTTTGGAAGGAACTTTTTTTAAGGCCAGTATTAATGGAAAAAAACGACAGCATGTAAACATGTGTCACTGTTAATATGTGAACCTGTCCTCTAAGATGTTAAAGCACAAAGGGAAATATTGGAGGAGAGGTCAGAAATATTGGAGGAGAGGTCAGTCCAAAAAAAATATTGGAGGAGAGGTCATATTGGAGGAGAGGTCATCCACCACTGTTGTGGTGGATGCTTGTATTTTCAGCATCTCCCACACACACATTCTTCTCTATGCCTTTGCATGTTCTCCAAATTATGAGCAGGATTTGTGCACACACACACATACTCACACACATACTCACACTGTGTCTTGCTGGGATCTCTCAGCGAGCTAGCATGGAATTTCAGCTCTAATTGTTTTTGTCACAGTGTTTCGCATCCCCCAAACAAGACTGCTGATTGAGATTTATGAGCGTTTTCTATTGCTGGAGAATGCCGACTCTAATTAACAAACCTTCACTCGACACAGCTGCTTTTGCCACCTAAGTTCATCCACATGTTTGCATACAGTGAGGAAACAGTTAATGAACTGCAAAATCTAAATGAAAAAGTTGAATCAAGAGCGGTTGAATCAATAATCTCTCATAAGAAGCTAAAGCATCAATATTACATAATAGGCTTTAGTGTAATATGATTGTAAACTGTGTACTTACTTTTTAATCATAATCTTTAATCACAGTTTGAACATCTGTGACCTTGAACTAACTGAGAACTGAGGAGAGGAAACTAGCTTTTCTGCCTCATTTAATGAACACACAGTGAGAAAAGGTATCTGTTGCTAACATCCCTGTTTCTGCTCTAAATCTTTTCCGCTCGCTTTCTCCTTGCACACCTGGCCTATTGCATTAACTCTGCTCTTAGAGCATATGCAGACAGATGGACACGATCTGGCTGCCTCACCTTAACAAGGTGTCCCTGCTGAACACCATCTGCCAAAATATCTCTGCTCTGCCAGGTCTGCAGCAGAGCAGGATTTTCAGGTTTGGGAGGTATGCGGCAATGAGAGCTGGACTGCAGCAGCTCAGGATATGTCAGTCATGAATCAGTGTGATTGACGTGGAATTTACCGGTGTTTTAACTGACATGAAAGGACAGTAATATTTAAATAAGCAGCCTCATTTGTCAGTTGTGTTACAGTTTTTTGCAAGGACATATGCATACCATCTAATAAATCATATTTTGAAAACATAAAACACGATTAATGAGATGGTGCATATGTGAATGTGAGAAAATTACAGCAAGATAAAAAGTTGTGATTCTGTAATTTATTTATTTTGATCAATTTCAGTACCAAGGTACTGGACCAAAAATGTTACTTTGTATTTTAGCTTCTGTTTACACCAAGACTGACGGCATGTCGTGTAATCTAAAACATCTGCCTCTTGTGATAATCTTCTGCCTCATTTTGAGTAAATATTTTACCAGGTTTTATACTGTAATCATAAAAATAGTGGGTGAGCGACTGCCTGAAAATGTCAGAGCTAATTAGATTTAGTTTTACCGCAAAGCCTTGGGCACAGCTGATCATGTTGCTAATATCACAGACAGACCGAGTTGGTATTTCTAAGTTGGGCTGGATGCACCTGCAGGCTGCATGTAATTGTATTGACCTACAACCAATCAGAGCAGCGAAATGTGTAATGTGTGACTTTTAAAACCTCGACTGGCAACGCTCCCCTGTCACACATCTTATTGAACCTGTCCTGTATTAGAAAAACAGTTCTGATTGGACAGACACAGGTCAAAATGCCTCATAAATTGATTGTGCCAATTAAACAAAAAAAATAAATAAATTTTGATTTGCACCTAGTTTTATATGTTAAATTCATTAACTTTGTCTCTCTGTGAACAGTGTCACACTCACTCCTCATCAGTCATTATTCCTACAACCAGAATGGTTTTAGTCTTAAACCTCATCACTGCTAATACATTTAGATGTCTTTCAGCAGGACAGTTTGCATGACAACTAAGCAATAGCTTAAATGTCATTTAATTAGCAGAATTTGCAGATCGGTAGGCAAATGGTATTAATAAACTCAGATTAATGTCAGCTCTGTGATAGCTGACAAAGGACTCTAATCCCATCTTTAATTGTCAACAAATCTATTCTGTCCTTTTTGGTAAAACTATGAGGAAACAGATAATGGCCAACCTTGTTATGTTAACACAGGTGTGTATATTCACCTTTGATCAACAATGATTTCCATGTGTAGACAGGCAGTTAAAATCCTTATGAAATATATTCAAATGTCTGTTTACTAAAGATGTTTTGCATTTCTAATGAATGAGATAATCAAGTCAAGTTAATAAGGTTCCACTACCAGTGATGATGGTTATAAATACACATTTAAATCTAATTCATCAAGATGTGACTACTTGTTATATTTTTCACAGCTTTTCCATTTTTATGCTACAGTTGGTCTAACATTTGTCTTATGTTTTTAAAATGTCTCCTGCATTCGGTTTCCTTCCAGGACCTACATTCACTTCTTATAATGGGAAGATGTCTGTTGGAAGCTGAAGCCTGATTCAAGCCAGGCATTCACTGCCCATGGGCAGACTCCCCAAAAACAAACAATTCATTTATGGTTGTCCTTGTCTTCGCTCCCATAGTCTGCATGGTACATTGAACCAAATTGCAGAACACTGCCAGTATAAATAATTTTATCTTTCAACATTAAGATCCAATTTCTCATACATAAATGTGTCATCTACTAACACAGGATATGAGTCTAATTTGATTCTGTGCCTGGCAGCGTATTGAATTACATCAGACAGACTATGTGAATGCAAAAGTTAAAGTCTGTCATGGTTGAGAATCTGATAACCGCTGGTGTCAGAAAATTGGACCATATTAAAAAATAGTGAAATAAGACCACAGCTATTGATACTGACAAAGGGACAAACACTGTACTGTAAAATCTTGTTGAGTAATCACATCTGAAACCAGAGATAAAATTTCATCATATAATTCTCTTCCTATCATCCAAGACCAGCAGATCTGGCCTGAACACACTTGTCAAAACATGGTCCGGAATAATTTGTCCCTCTTTTCCTCAAACACTGCCACAAAGAGAGATTCTTGCCTCATGATATTATATTTACATCACAGACTGAAGACTTAATGAATTCTTCATGCTTATTTTAAATTTCTACACTGGCATATTTTATGAATACTGTATACAGGCAAAACCTTTACACAGCTTAAAGATAATTCTGTTTTTCTAAATCGTGGGCCCTATTTTTTAAATATTTAGGTGTAAAAGTGACTCACCAAACAATTATCACAATTGCTGCTCTCTCTCTGAGGTGATCTGCTGGAACAATTACAAAACCTTTGGTAAATGCCAGTCGTTTGCTTGCCAAAGCATTTAAAAATAGAGCCCAGGTTTGAAAAATACCAGAATTTCTCTTAAATTCTAAATTTTTAGGAAAAACCTTAAAGCACAGTAAGGCAGTGATTTCAAAAACACTTTTCTAGTGAATCCAAACCTTTAATTGTTATAACAATATATGATGTTGATTAGTGATTATTATATATTCATAGTTATCACAGTTCAAACATTTAATGACTATGAAATTATTCTGGAAATATCCTACACGTTAAGTTTTTTTGTGGTTTACAGTTAAGTGGTTAAAATATGAAAAATCACCAGCATGGTCCTTCAAGTTCAGAATTTTGATGGCATATTACAGATCAGTGGTCCAGTCCAGAGCTGCAGCTGTTATAACAAGCCAGCGCTTAAGGCAGTGAAGTTATAACGTACTGTGTCAAAGACTGAGAACAGGAGGTTTTCTACATCAACTCCTGTAAAATTGCTACTTATTTTAAGATCAGTAATTAATTGGAAGTGGGTTGCAGTGGTTTCCTGATCAGTTTGTAAGACCAAAGGAAAAGGGTCGGGTTAGAGATGGATTTAATTTGAGGACAAGGTATATTTAAACGTTTGGTAACAACAAATGTCCTAAATTCCTGCTATTTATCAGAGGAGCTCTGAAAAGCAGTTATTATGGGCATGTAAGCCCAAGTTTTTAATGCATTACTCATTATTCACAATTAATTTAAATTTCAGTCTTTTTCACAGCAGTTACGTCTGTCTTTCCTTCCTCTTATTTGATTTCCTCTTGTTCCACTTAGAAAAACACACCACACAGTCCCCATTTAACAGCAACAATAAGACATCAAAACATTCTGAATACAGCAATAAAACCAATTTTATTTTTTTATTTTTAAGAGTGTATGTTGCAGTGTTTTTTGGTCAAACTGTTTTGTCCAATGCATACTTGAAATGGCATGTGGGAGCCTGGTCGAAAGCATCCCATCATGTGACACAACAGCATGATACAACAACTTGGGAGTGAAGAGTAAAAACAAACTCTCTAAATTTGCTGAAATTGCCGGAGAGGCGTTTGGAAAGTCGTAACAAAAACTCTGCAATATATTTGACAGGGTTGCAGATGGTTCACACCCACTATACTCACAGTTTGGCTACTTCCTTCTGGCCCCCCAATTAGGGCCCCAAGGCCAGACGGGAAACATATGAAAAAGGCTTTTATTCTCTATGCCAGCAGTCCCCAACCTTTTTTACACCACAGACCGGTTTCTTGTAAGACAATATTTTCACAGATCAGCCTTTGAAGAGTGGGGGATAAGTATGTCAAAATAAAATGATATGACCGGCATAAAACAAATAGAAGAGCAGAAAAATATAATTCACCGTTAGTTAAGTTAGTGGGAGTCCTGAGCTTGTTTCTCCACAACGAGTCGGCCCCATTCAGGGGTAATGGGGGACAATGACACCGGAAGTGTGTCTTATGTGTGTTTTAACTCATTTTTGCTAGCTTGAGGGCTTAACTGAGGTAACATACCAGTGACTCAGGCGAGCATCTTGACCTGTCTTAACCTGCGTCAAGAGGCACAGACGGATTTAATTGGGAGAGAATCTGGTTATTTTTCAAAATAAAACATCTTTCAGACTTTGATCTTCAATAAACTTTTTTTTTTTTTTTTTCTAGGCAGCCCAGAACCAAATGACAAAAGGAGCGGTACCAGTCCGCAGCTCGGTGGTTGGGGACTGCTGCTCTACGCTATACAGATGCTGAACACAGAATGGCTGCATCAGCAAACAGTGGTTATGCTACCATATTACACTCTGTTATTATCAATTATTTATAAGACCTGTCGGCTGATGCCTGCTCATTTGAAAAGTTCAGTGTTTTGTACGTTGTATGTTTTTTTAATGAATGTTTTGTGTTGAATGTGTATGCAACTTTTTTTCTGAACTCGAAAAGCAGAAGACAAAAAACATACTTTAAGTTGGGCAATAGAGTCAATCCCATCCAAAACAAGCACTTTATGTTGGTGTTGCAAAGCTCCCTCTAATGTAAACTGCTGAAAATGAGCTGCTTAGATCTGTTAAACTCAACCTCGGCTCAACTGTTTGTGTCTTATTTCATGTTGTTCATCAGAATCAGAGTAGATTTCTCTTTTTTTCTGTTTTTCACCACCCTTTAACCTGCACAACCCAGCTACCATTCACAATGAACAATGATGCTGATAAACCATGTGATTTCAGTGCCTCAGAAAAAAAAAGTGGGGTGAACTAACCATATGACAAGTGCAGTTTTTAAGAACAGGACTCTTCTCTGTTCTAATGCATTAATTTAGTGTATTTTGGCCATTGAAAAGAATGCTTTTGTGTACTTATGACCAAAACAATGATGTGTTTCAGGCAGGAGAATTACAGTGAATTAAATCTGGCCATGTGTACACAAACACATTTTCAATTTTAATTAGCACTGTAAACAAAGTGTAATCTATCATTTTAGCACAGTCTCAGGGACAATCTCTGCTTTAAGTATAGTTAGTATAAGTGTAAGTATAATACATCATAATACACCGGGCATGCACATCTAAGGAACAGTTAACATTATAAAATGCAATTAATAGCAGCACAGACATAGATGTCAAATTCAACATGTAAGATAAATGCAATTTGTTTTTGCCACATTGAACTGACTGCTTGAGGACAACGCTCAATTAATACAAGCTTACATCATTTGTTGTCTTCAAGAGAAGTATCAGATGGTAAGGGTGTGACGAATCGGGGATTCATGACTGAGGAGAATTAATCTTATGGTAGCAAAATTAATGATAAAAGCAAACAATCAAGTCTGTGTAGTTGTTTCCAAAACTCCCTTTTTGCACTCATCCAAGAGTTTTTAAACTGAAGCAGGGTCAAACACATAACCTAAGTCTCAGTTTTGGGGGTTTTATAATGCAGGAGAGGTCTGGACTTGAGGTGTTAACATAAAAAGACTTTTATTTTAGTCCTGAGGCGTTGGAAACAGGTAAAATGAGGTGTGAGCATAGCAACTTTCATCTATTTCATGAATGTGTACAAAAGGAGAAAGTTATCAGAGTCTGAGAAGCAAAAGTCTGTTTGTTGAATAGCAGAGCTAAAGGGGGCATTTTCCCAGAAGGTTATTGTCAAATCATTTTGATTGATTCTGATTACAAAGTGTTATTTGATTATTATAGATTAACTATTTGAAAATACCCACAAAGGCTTTATTAAAGAAAGATTTACTGTGCCTCAAACAGTGTCTGCCTGGCCTTAGATCTGACAACTCATTTACTGTACTGCAGTTTTTTATTACTGCACTTCTTAAAAGCCATGAAAATGGAGCATACATCTGTTGTTGAAGCAAGAGAACATTATTTGATGATTTGATGATAACTTGACTTCTTCTGATGAATTTTCTGAGATTGTTTTACAGCTTTTAGATTAACACTGTCGTTCAGTGAATCACTATCAATCACTGAACCAGAAAGTTTTGCCAAACTTTAGTAGGAGAAGCAGCAGTTTTCTCTGAGTCAAGTGCCATGACATCAAACAAAGCATCTGCACCCACAGGGTTAGGGTTGCAGCATGGCCAAAAGAATTTTTGACGCTATTGTAAAGTCAGTAGTTGTGGTTATAAGACAGATCACATTGTGGAAAGTCCCTCGTAGTGCTTTTCTAAAGCAAATAAATGTAAAACAACATGTTCAGTTAAATTTTAAATTAAAGTGGACTCTTGCTCAGGGTGTCTCAAGCCCAATGTTTGCTGTCTCCTAACTTTATATCAAAGCCAGAGCTGCTACTGACTCACACTTATTCAAAAGGGAGAAAAAAATTTGCAGAGGTGTGGATTTAAAGCTTTGGACCTCAACACACAGCTAATTACATTTATGGCTGCAGTGATTCATGGCTCTATATTGGGGAGTTCATATTTTTGAGATGAGCTGGTGTTACATTTTTGCTGCCTTTTATGTTCAGCTGAAAGAAACTTCCTGACCCCGTACTTTTGATGTAATGCTGATGTGATTTTAGTATGGGCATTGTGCGATTACACTTAGAATTTGAATGATTCGGCATGTTTCAAAAAGCATCACCACGATATATAATCACCAATACATACCATCATATACCATCACTAAATCGTTTTACATTTGTCATTAAAATGTTTTTATGTCCACAAAGAATGAAAGAAGAATTGAACAAAAGAATGTTGCACATACTTTTTTGCAAATTACTGTTACCGGGCAGCTACAAAGAATCTATGAATGCTTTGTGTCTTTTGATGTTTGCCTGATTTTCATACAAACAGCCCTCATTCCTCAAAGGTGGCATCAGACTTTACAATTTAAAGATGAGACAAAGTTTGCTGTGGTGTAATATGATGTAGCATGTCAGTAATAGATGTGATTATCAAGATAAAGATAGGAAGTTTGGTCATGCTAGCTGTGTGGCTTGAGGGAAAATATGTGTTTCATTAAGTATTTCTTATCTGCATGTTCTTTATTTAAAGCATTTTCTCCATAAAATATGTTCCTGTTTCACCAAATCACTAATGGCTGAGAGAGCTGAGAGAGTGCTGTAAAGCTGAATCCCTGCTTGGGCCACAAAATGCTTTTCTCACTACTCAGATACAAGGCCGGCAGAGTTTTTTCCACATTTTGTATTTCCAGTGTTTTCCTGTGTGTTTAGACCTTCGCGGTCTTGAAGTCAGATGGTAAAACAGGAGTGCTTTTGTTAAAACTAGGTGCACACAGTAACAGTCAAACAGTCAAAAAGCTATTTGGATGCAGAAGGTAATTTGCTTGTTTTGCTTGAGGCGGGAGAAAGCTTGTGACTGTTTCATTGAGTAATCACATTTTACATTTTGCTGACCTTGTACACTCAGCTGACATTCCTCACGGTGGATTTAATAATCTGAAAAGTACAAATTTAACTGGATTAAATGTTTAAGCCTCAGGAACATCTTAAAATAGGGACTAACAGACACCAACAGAAGTGTGTGTGTATGTATGCGAAGGACTTAAGAGGTAAGAGTCTGTGACTGAGGACAGTGCTAAAAATATTTACTAAGACATTAGAAATGGATTTGTGTCAGAATTAACAGTCTGTGACTTATGTTAATGGAAAGATTTAAACTCAGATTCTGCATGTTTAATGTTCTATTGATAAACCAGGTGACCTCCCCTTCCCCACTTTTTTTATTTTATAATCACCTTTCAAACTGTTTTTCTTTTATTTCAGCCCTCTCGCTGTAGCGAATCGCACAGAGCATCTGACACTTAAGCAAAACCAGCTCAGTATCCTCCACGCGTCAAGTCACTGTTTCTCTCTCTGAACTGTTCTTCCAAAACTTGGTTTACAAATGCAGTTTCTGTCAGTATTCACTCAAACCTTTCAGATAGTTTCCCCATAGAAGTGTTCAGTTTTGCTAAGATTTGAAATGTTATAGGCTTTAGTTTTAGTTTTTAGCCCTCAGTGCATTTGCATTCATTCTGTGATGACGGATTTGTTTTCTATTCAATATACTTACTACGTGTAGGTTTTGATCATTTTAAGATTACAGCCTGCAACATAAAGCTTAAATCAGCCCTATTTCACGTAATATATACTATTGACATTTAGATGGTACTAGACAGTGTGTAAGTTGGAAAAAGAACAGAGGATTTATTCAAATTGCTCTTAAATTTAAATAGATAATGAATTTCACTTTGTTTTTCAATGCCCCTTTTACAGGAAATTTCTCAGAGCTTTGTTTAAAAACAAATATTGATTTCCTAAATATGAATGATGCACAAATACTGAGGTGACTGACCCATATAAAACATTTAGATTTGAATATTATCCGAAGAAAGCCTCGGAGATGAGAAAAAAAAGCCCCGTATCACAGTAAAGTGTGGGTCTAATGCATTTCTGCATAGTACTGTTTGTTTAGTTTGTTCTGAAACATATTACCAAATAAATATGGTTTATAAAGATGTGGTGTCCTTTGGGATGCTCCAAAAATGCCTGGGCAGAGAAATAAAAATAAACTTATTAACTATAACAACCTTTCTATTTAAAAAGCTATCAAGTTTGCCTTTTTTGATATTATCTGGTCCAGTTATGGTAATGAGTACAGTATATTATCAATATAGTACTTTCTTTTACCAGACTTTTAGCTTTTAACTCAGAAAAGGCCATACTGCAGCCCATAATGACAGAACAGGTACCAAATACTAAAATTATTTTGCATAAAAATCTCTTTTTTAGTTCTTCTTAATGCTAGATTGTTGATAAGTAGATTATACTACATCTTGTAACAACAGAGTTACCTAACATACCTAAAGTACAAAGTTCTACATTTTTACCTAATTATTTCATAACTTCACTTTTTTCTCTCTTACTCTCTTCTAATGTCTTGGTATATTTTGAAATTAGTAATAATCCCACTGTAAATTGCATTTTCAGTAACACTTCAGTAATTAAGTGTTGCCATACTGTTGTTTTGGCTTTCGATTTACACTGCTGTACATCAGTATAAACAGACCTGTCGTACACTCACCTTCTCATTGTCTTGTTTTCTCGTATCTGTGCTGAAAGCCATGTACATTCATTTTGATTTCCCCTGCCGTGTTCTACATTTATATCTCAGCATCATACAGCATCTTGTTTACTCGGTAGAAGTGATTCTTCAAAATGTCGCTTTACATTCCCACAAGAATGAAACTGGACTTGCTGCATCCTGTACATGTAGGAGAGACAAGGAGAGACTAATGAGACCATATAAACATAGACAACAATGACAATGAGCAGGTAAGTTCTTCCAGTGACAGAAAGCAAAAACAACAAATATAAGTCACTTGGTTGAATAAATTGCCATCTGTGTCTCTTTCATTATTGATTTCTTCATTAATAAAAATCCATACAATGAACCTTTATTCTTTCTTTTCTTTCCAAACTTAAACAAGTTTGAAGTGACCAACACAGATTCAGTCAACGAGTTGTGTGTCCTTGGAGGAGACGCTGGAACGCATTACGATTTGTATTCAGTGATTAATTTTTCCACTGGTCCCTGCAGACAGACGCATAATGCACGCTCCACTATCTTCACACATCCAGACTGATTTTCTTGGATTTGTACACATGACTGAAGTGTGGGATGCATGTTTTGTCTCATGCATGTGAAGTAAAATTAATTTGCAATAATGAAATTCAGCAAATCATGACAGGTGGAACAGACTGAACACACTACGCAGAAAAAAAGGTATTACCATAAGGTAATATCATAATAAAACACAATCCCCATGTCCATTTAAATATTTTTTTTTAAAAAACAGGCTTTGACTTCTCTGTCTGAAGTGGCATTATTAAAACATTTCATATAGTTTATGAGTCAGGTAAGCCAGTGCTGCATGTTAAAGCTCTGCACTTTGCACATCCACAATCAGCACTGATCATCTCTGCTGTCTTTAACTTGAGAAACAATTAATTGGAATCAGTCTGAATCACTGGAGTTTGTGAAAGTTGGATTTTGTGTGTGTAGAAAAATCTAAAGTAATCTTTTTCTTTGAAGTAACGCTATCTTACAGTCTGTTCTGTCAATTCAGGTCACTTTGATGATTTAAAATGATGTAACAGAGGGAAGCAAGAGGCTGTTTAGTGTGAAATTGAGCTCTTCAATCACTGAGCATTTCATCAGCTGGTAGCAACTCCAGGTGAGCTTGACAGAATTAATGTTTGAGGTGATGCATGTGCTATTTTCAACCCTCTTGAAATATAGTTTCAGATGATTTCTTGCCTGTAGAGACTTGTGTTTTGCTTCTCTGGCCAAAAAACACTTGTGTAGCACAGCCGTCCACCCATGCCTGTATCTGTATTTATGATGAAAGTAAATAGACTGCAGAAAAGGTCGGAAGTTCAAGTGTGTCTACACATAAGAGGAAAATGCTTAAAGAAATTCAGGTGGAGAGTAAAGCCTTTCGAATTAATTGCAATTTCTGTAAAGTAATTACAACAAAATAGCTCAACTCGCTACAGAATTTTTGGCAGCCTTAGTGGTCAGACTCCATTCATTAAATATCAGTACATCTTTGAAGATGATGGTTCCTTTCAGCTGATTTTCCTTACACAGACAGCAAAGCCACTCAAAGCTAATTAAATATCTTTGTAAGAAACCAGCCAAATTAAAATATTGTACAGTTGATGTAAACTAAAGGAGGTTCATTTTGACAAAGCTCACAAAAAGAAATCTCCATGGTGTTAAAACTGGCTGAAGGCCTTTTTTTTCTATAAGAGTTTGTGTCAGATTAAAAGATTGACACTATGTAGAATCACTTTTTAGCCATCTCAAATTACTGCAATGTGTGAAAGCCAGGTCTGCAGAAGCATGAAATTGTCCTCATATCATAATCAGGATAAGCATTCAAGAAAAATGCATGAACATATCTTCAAAATGTACAACTCACAACATGTTTTCCCATAACCACCATTTGGTGTTTAGTTTTCAAACACAGAAGGAGATTATTTCCGGCAGGAAAAACATACTCAAGGACTGTGAAGTTGAGATCAAGAATATCTTTACCCTTTTAACTGTTTATCCTGTAACATCATTTAGGAGAAATTATGTTGTATGCGGCAAATGAAGTCTTTTACAGAGATTTATTGCAGATTAACCCCCTCTGCAGTCAGGCATGTGCTAGGGACACACTATCTTTGGGTAATATCTGATGCAAAGGCTGTGAACTTATTCACATTAAATTCAGAGTAGTGAGCAGAGCACTTAAAAGGACAAATAATTTTTAGCTAATAAATTTAGAGCCAAATTTAAAGAAGGCAATGTTCTTGTCTCCTTTTTTTTGGCATAAAGTGCCTCTAGAAGCAGAAAACTGTCTGCATGTCCAGGTTAAAGACCTTGTTTGGAGTGAGAGATGACATTTCGACCCTGACCTGTACTATAGAGGCAGAGCATCTTGTAATAAGAAACAGAGTCAATCCCATAAAAGATGAACCCTTAGCTTGATAAGTATGGTGATCCTGTGAGTTTAGCTAGATAAGAGAATCATATGAATCATGTGATGGAGGTGAGAGATTACATCAGTAAAGACTGTGAAGAGATAATCAAGCCAATAAGCTAATTTTACATGTACATCACATTGATGACATTAATATATTTTCTGCATCAATATGTTCTTTTTTTCCAAGTGTGGTGGCTTGAACAAATGTGATGCATTTAAAGGCTGAACACTTTCTACTGAGACAAACCAGCCAGCAGAACTTAATCTTTTAAGTTGCTGGGCAGTCATTAAATCAGATCAGCAATGAGCGATCAGTCACTGAGCTGCTGCTTCTCCTGCTCGGGTTAATGCAATTTAATTAAATTGTCACACCAACCTTGTTTGCATGCTGGAGCATAAAACACTAACATCTTTAAAGTTTGTGAACGCACAAGGCCTTTTGCCTGGTTTGCGATGCTACATGCTGCAGGGTTTTGTGTTTAATTATATTATTATTATTATTATTATATTCTCGGTCTTGAGCGTTTTTTAAATCACAAAAATCACAGAATCATTGTGATCCATAGATGTTTTAACAAATACAGGAGTGAGCCATAGATGTTTTGATTTCACCAAACAATGTGGAATGGTAGAAATTTGTCTGCAAAGAGAAGACTGAATGATGCTGAGTACATCTGAATCTCAGGACATAAACACCCTAAATCTCCTCCATGAGTGAGGATAGGCCCCCCTGGAGAGACCATTTCAAAACGCTTTGTTCCCTCAGAAGGATTTTAACATCCCCCCAAACTGTGAGACCGTGCTCAGAATCCTATTGAATATTCCTGTAATGGTGGTACTGGGCAGGTGTAGCTTTTTAAAATTTAAACCAATTAAAAAGTATTTGTGCACATTCATTTTACAGGACAGACGATGTAGACTCAACCTTCTATCAAGCAAAAAAAAAAAAAAAATGCTGCATCCAAGTAGGATTACAAGGACTTTATTGCTGAGTAATCGCCAAGAAGGCAAAGAAAGTGACTTTCACTTAATCCATTTAAGTGTGTAGTGAGTCGGACTGAGTCCAATTCATTTGTTTGAGTTACACCACAGTACAAACTGACTGCAATATGCTGTGCCATGTGTGACCCGATCAGTATAAAAAAAATCTATGTCTTAATGAAATGTATGAAATTTAGACATTCCTGCTTTTGTTAATCTGTTGCTATTTTTTTTGTACAAAAAATGAGAAACTACACGAATGATAAAGCCAATGGGCCAGTTTTTACAAGCTGTGTGTGGCTGAGAGAGCAGAGCCCTTCTTATTCTTTTTAGAGGGTTGGTGGTTTAACCCACAGCTCCTCTGATCTGCCGTACAAAAACCCAAACGTCTCCAGATGGCTGCCTTAGTTTGCGTATGTCTGTTACTAATGAGTAGGTTGGTACAATATGGAAGCCCCTAAAATTAGTACGTGAATGTATGTGAATACTGAATACTTTTGTAAAGTGCTTTGACTAGTTTAAAGACTAAAAATATATAAATACAGCCTTTTTATTATTTATTGTTTATTTATTTGACTGTGATCTTGGGCTACATGCAGTGACTGGTTTGAAAAAATGATCTGATATTTGACTGGACGTAAGTTACAGACTCGAAACATTGCTGTAGTGTTCCGGGTCTCAAGGTGAGTTACCACGGTAACAAATGATTTTGGTTCAGAGCCCTCAAACACACTGTAAACACAGTAACAAAGTCAGGAGAGTGAAAACATAAACCACCTGCTTCTCTTCCCAGTTTTCATCTGATTATTGCAACTTTTGAAACATAAAACACATATTTTAGCTTTCCCTGGTGCAATAATGTCCTTCTTTACATGTCCATTTTCTGTCCACTGTCCCTATTTTGGTTTTCAATAAAACACATCAATATGATTGTCCTTTTTTTCCCTCACACATCAGTTTCATCACACTTATACCAAAAGAAACATTTCTTGTTCGTTCAGGTGTATTTCCTCAGCATCAACGCTGGTTACATGGCATTAACACCATTAAATCAAATCTGATTAATAAAGCACTACACGTTTTAACCCAAAATGTGCCATTAAATAAATGAAAAAGATAAGTTAGCATTCTTCGGCTAAACTGAAGTTAAGCTAGCAGTAGTACTTTAACTGACTTGTCAATACAAAAACATAGAATACATCACACATCGAGAATGCTACTTAACTCACTAAAAGTATCAGTCAGAATCACAAAATTGTGAATTTACCGTTTCAACATTAATCCAAAATATTTCTGCAATTGACTCATTCACGCAGTTTATGAACTTCACCTAACTTGACAAAATACATCCTGTGCCTCGTCCGCATCTTTCAACATCTTCCAGCTAGCAACATATATCAAACTGATCTGAAACTTTGCATTCACTGAAATAACAAAACATCTATCAGGTGTTCAGGGCCGCAATACTGCAAAATTACTGTGAACTATTCACAATCACGTTACACACATTTATTCGACTACACACACACACAGTAACGGGATGCTTGGCGCCGAAAGCGGCGGATGCCATTACCTTAAAGACCCGCTGTCGCTCTAAAAACGTCTTTCTAAACTCGATTTTAAACATCCAAATCTATCTACAGACTCATC
>JAQNCA010000002.1:15939305-15954946 GCA_029783725.1 Acanthurus tractus | reverse complement strand
ATATTTCTGCAATTGACTTATTCACGCAGTTTATGAACTTCACATAACTTGACAAAATACACCCTGTGCCTCGTCCGCATCTTTCAACATCTTCCAGCTAGCAACATATATCAAACTGATTTGAAACTTTGTATTCACTGAAATAACAAAACATCTATCAGGTGTTCAGGGCCGCAATACTGCAAAATTACTGTGAACTATTCACATTCACGTTACACACATTTATTCGACTACACACAAACAGTAACGGGATGCTTGGCGCCGAAAGCGGCGGATGCCATTACCTTAAAGACCCGCTAAAAACGTCTTTCTAAACTCGATTTTAAACATCCAAATCTATCTACAGACTCATCACAGTCACAATACGTCGTGGTTGGCTTTAGGAGGTAATTATTGCGTTTATTTTTCACCGTATAGATACTGACCTGTAGCCTCAGTAAAACAGTCAGAAGAGTGAAAACATGAACCACCTGCTTCTCGTCTGAAAGAAGAGGGAGGGGTCCCCCGACTCAAGAGCGACGTGAGACGACACCTGGGCTCGTTAGTTCCGCTCTACATGTTCCTCCTAAATTAAACCCCACAATAAAATGTGTAAATAAACACTTTGAATAAAAAACTCAGTGTGAAATATTATGCTAAATTCAAACAGCTTAAGTAAAGCAAAGAAAAATACCTAAAATAATAGTAACATGTAACTATTGACTTGGAGTGGAAATACATATAAGAGTGACCATACATTTTTTTTTCTTTTTTTAAATTTAAATGTACCACAGTGACACACTCTCATACTTCAGCATACTGAAACAAAGTGAAAGCCTAGCAAATTTGATGTTTTACAGATAATGTTTTTCTCTGAAAGACTATAAATAGAAAGTCACAGCTGAGACCACATGCATGTCATCATCAAAACAAAACCAACACCTGCTGTTGTCAGAAAGTGAACAATTATTTCTTGTGTTAAAGTCTGACGTCTTGTAGTGCCATCCAACCCCCCTCTGCACACGTCACTCTTTAACAATTTCACACTACTTCTTTCTTCGCCCCTTAAAAACATGAGTCATCCTAGAGGTGATTGATAAGGTCATGGCCTGAGATAGAAGCTCATATGGTTCTCATTACATGCAGTTTAGCTCCTTGGGTGGCAACAAATTTATGAATCATCCCTCAGATTAACTCCACCCTGCTATGGATTTAACACTTGTTTTTGGCTTGTGTGTATCACCTGATGCTCTTGTCATTATTAAGGGGGGATGTTTTGTTTCACTTGAGCAGTTTGCATTATCTCAGCCCCATGGAGGTCATACCTGACTGTGAATTAAAATAGCAATGAAGATGCAGGTAGGATGCCATCTTCACAAAACATAATTTACTGAAGTGGTCCTCTCAAAACATGGCATTTGATTTCCCACAGTTCTCCTGTGCTCAGGCTGTGGTCTGGGCTTGCAGACAGCCAGGACTTCCAAAAGCAAAAAAAAAAAAAAAGAAGAAAGAAAAAAGTATCTTTTCAGTGTGAAAATTCCTCAGCTCTCTCACCACAGGACGGTAATGGAGTCTTTCTGGTGGTGTGTACTGCAGCGTGGAGATCCTCATTCAATCTATGATTGAAGTGATCACGAAAAGCGGGTTTCAGGTGAAGGTCTGACAGTGACTTTGATATCTGTGGAATAATGTCACAGGTGAAACAAAACGCATTCTGCCTTCTGGTAGCTTCCTCCAGAGTGATACACATGGTGTGTTCAAGGACAGCAACTGTATCATAAAAAGTTAGACATATCTGGCAGCTGTCAGTCCCGTCAGGCCCGAGGAGGCATTGTAGTGCAGACTGTAATGCCTCCTGTTGTGGCATGACATGATCACAGCAGTGGTTTTTCCTCTGGCAGTGTCATCTGATCAAACCTCCCCTTCCCTTCTTCCTCCTGAGTGTGAAAAGCAGGATCATCAGACAGCAAGTCAGCTGTCATTACATCCGACTGTTAATTGTAAGCTTGTGAGTTTCTCCGCCAGATGCTTAGTACAATGATTTCTGTGTTCACACGTTCCATATCCGTCCAAGCTAATGCATTTAAAATGAATGAAAGAAGATAAGAGGTAAACATTAAAAAGCCGTACCTGTAAAATGAGTGAATTACTGTATAAAAAACCCCTCCGAGATTTAAAGTTACAGCTCATGTGATATAATGTGGTATGACTTGGCCCCCCGAGTAGTGATATCAGCACATGGGGATTAGAGATCCTGTGGTCAGAGATGTTCTAGCAACTCTGCAGCTTGTCAAACTCAAAACAGACTGCAGCCAATTGGAGACAAGTTTGTGACACCCTTAGGAAACTTTGGACAGAGAGTTCAAACACTCCCATGATGACCTCGAGACAATTAAAAAATGTCTCCTCTCTGAAACTCTGACTTTCTTTTAGGCCTCAGTCCCTTTGCACGAGGCAGACGTGCACATTATCTGATCTGACAACATGAGGCTACTCTTGGGTCAGTTTGGGTCAAATATACTGCAGAAAGCTGTAACAGGGGTTTTTTAAAGCCTGACCCTGTCTGACAATCTTCCGTCTATAAGTGCGCATGTTTTCAACACAGGAGAAATACCCGTTTAAGGCCGGAGACAAGAGAATGTCTGTGTTCCTGGAACATTGTTGATGGGAACTCCTGAGAAATGTCAGAAAAGTGATTAAAGGATGTTTTTACTCTTTTGTAACTGTTGTTAATCTTTCACAGCACCCTTTGCGAAGATTGTGCCCAACAATTTGAAACTAGTGTTCCAATAAATGGGGTACTTTGGATGATATAAACAGATTAATAATGTTGCTGTGGAGTTAGTGAGTTACCTGTGGGGCTATTTGTTTATATTTTTAGCAAAGTGACACCATCACAACTTTGCTGGAATTGACTATTAGCAAATCCTTTCTTTTAAGCTCCAATTAATGTACAGACATCTGCAACTGGATTACTTTTTTTTTTTAAACTTATTTTCGGCTTTTCATGCCTTTAGTTTATAGGACAGCTGGAGAGTAGACAGGAAATGGGGTGAAAAGAGGGGGGAGTGACATGCAGACAAGATCGCTGCGTGGAGGAATGAGCCTGTCGTACATGGGCCTCACGCGCTACCGACTGAGCTAAACGGCGGCCCGTAGCTGGAGTACTTTGACACTGAAGAAAAGCTGAGAGTGTTATAATTCTTGGTGAAAGTTTAGGAACAGCTTTTTTTTCCACAATGTCTGAAGAGATTTATGGAAAATTATTCACGATGGACCTGAGAGATGATGCTTTGCTTTAGTAGTTTAAGTTACACTGAATCTAAAATGTGAGATACGATTCAGAAGAGTAGTATTTTTGCCCAAAAATCAATGGGCCAACCTACAGTAAAAGAGATGAAGCCTGCAAGGTAGTTCAGGCTGTCAGCTCGAGCTGTGCTGAAATATACACATATGACATGCCTTATTCTCCACAATCATCTGCCAAACACACCCTCCCCATTTGGCGGTCTAGTTGAGCTTCAAAATTTCCCATCTCTCCTTTCTCCTTGCCAAGGCCACTGCTGCCCTGCATCAGTATTCCTGCCTGTTCTTTTAGCCTCACGGACATCCCAGCATCCATCATAAAAACATTTCAAACATGAGCTGTCTGAGTGAACCTGTTGTTTTTGCAACACCAGCATCCTTCTGGCTTTTTCATCTCACACAGCATCTCTTCCTCATGCTTCTCCCTCCTGCTTCCCCTCATAGTTTTGGTGAACTCTGGTTCAAACTCTGGTCCCAGCAAAAGTATGTGCACACATCTGCTTAGATACCTGTTCAATGCTTTTTAATTTGTAATTACAACCATCTAATCAGAGATTTGATGTTAAATGGGCTGAAAATACCTTTAATCTACCAGTCTACTTGTATCATCTACTATTTACACTGAAAAGAAGCTTTGTTTGTATATCAGCCCAGGGAGAGCAGATGAGCAGCATGATTTTTGCCCAACTGAACAGCATATCACACCACAAGACAGCAAGCATCCTGCCAAATACTGCTCCTATACGGTCCTAATTAGTGGGATCGTGTTTTGTAACCCATGAATGCATCAGCTTTCCATAATTTGTGTGTCTGTGGGTGTAGATGAGTGGCCAGTGCTGACCCTGCATCTTTCCTCACATCCGCATGTTACCACGCTTCCACGTCCCTTCTGTTACTTTGACAGCACCATATGTCTCTCCCTCTCATCCCATCTAATGTCACCCCATAACTCCAGCACCCGTGTTGACTCATAACCTATAAATCCTGAATTTCTAAGTGACCTACTTTCGCTGAGGACATTTACATGCATCATACTGTATCCTGGTTATGAGTCACATCCCGCTTTTGATTTTGTTTGGGAGGTGACGTCTACACTTTATGAAACAAAGAGTGAAGTGGTTATTTATCATGTACCTGGTTGCAATATTACAGAGATTTGATTAGTGTCTTAGACTTCTTGACATCTTCACTGACCTCTGTTGATTTCTGTACTGAAAGAATAGTTGGTTATAACCCTGTTTGGAATGACATGTCACATGTCAAAGTGACCATAAACCAGACACTGTCCCCAATTCAACTGATGGCTAATCCAACAGTTTGCAAGGGGCATCTCCAGAGAACATCAAGGAGGCATACTGTAAAGCACTCTGAACAGAGGTAATATTTGAATTTAGTCCACTTTTACCCATAATTGTAACCAAGAAGAACAAGTGGTGCTGAAATCCAGTGTCAAGCTTTCTCTTTTACTTTTTGCCTCTCTGTGCACATTCTCTGTCACAGGGGCAAAAAACTGCCAAGAGCACTGAGGGCTTAGTTGAACATTACAAATAACTTCCCTTCTCAGTTTCTGCAGGTCAGAAGCTGGTGAGGGATTGTGTCAGTTATCTCCTCTCTTAGCCTTTGGAGGATGCAGGTATCCATTTTTTCCCTCACACACAGATATTGCAGTTACAAAAAATAGAAATGGGGGGAAACAAAGCATGAATTAAACTAAAAAAATTGAGTGTAGTGAGATAGAGAAAGCCTTTGGCCATCACTGAACAAACACATATGAAAAGAATAAACTACATCTAACAATTTTCCTATTTAGAGGGTAGTGACTTGAGTTAAGGGGCAATACTGCCTTCTAATACAGTAAAAGCAAAAACAGAGAGACAAGGAAGTAGTTTAAGAGGCACTGCATAATTTAATTTATGCTATCAGTATTTCATTTTTATATGTACGGGTCATCGTCACACGTTCTTACCTGTAATTTCAAATCAGGGAGGCAAGGGAAGAAGAGAAAAGTGAAAAAAAAAACACCTGTGCAGACATGTGACATTAAAACAGAGTTTTATATGGAGTTTTATTTGATGCAGAATCTTAATTTGTCTCAGAAAGACACAGCCAGCATATTCGTGTTTCCTGTTAAAGGCTAAGATGAAACTTCAGGGTTTGATTCAGCATTTAGCTGTTTAAAAAATGAAGTTTTGAGAAGAGCAAGTCTGTGCGTTGACCTGCCTTTTTAAGCCACTGAAAGCTCCATTGTAGTAGCTTAAATCAGATGGGTTCAAGGTGCGTCTTAATTTAGTTTTTCAAAACTGGAATTTACAACATTTTCGTGTGCAAACACATTAACAAGATATTCCACTAACCTGTTAATAACCAAAATAGCTGTGTTTATGTAGTCTTTCAGCCATGGATTTGTCCTTAAGTACCTGAATCTGAGAATGAAAAGGTACATATTGAAAACAAGAAACTTCACTTTTGTTTACTTACATGATGTCTATTACGGCCACTTTGCAACATTGTGATGACAGTATTGCACTATATAGTGAAATAAAAAATACTAAACAGCTGCATTTCTGTCAATATGCACCATTATTACAAAGACATCTATTCATCATATGTAAAGGAAATTTAAATAGCAAAGCGAAGTATTACAAAGGGAAAGCAGCTCATATACTCCCTGTTGGCTATTTCAGTCTTTATGTTTCTTTGATATTCTCATCTCCATTCATCACCTCATTCTACGTTCATCCTCATTCCTGTGTCCTGAGGTTCTGTATAATAAATCAAACATTTCTCCCAACACCACATTAGGCAAAGTGATATGACGCAAAGACGGTGATAAAAGCAGATGGAGGTATTTCGAAACACATGGATGCCATCTGCCTGTCTTCTTGCACTCTGGAGAAACTATCCTCTCATTATCATGCAATTGTGAACTGATAAGGCCTCTAGCTGTCATACAACCTACAGCTTATCTCTCCTATAGGGATATAATACCCCGCAGGTTGCTACATTCAGCCTCATGGTCCAACAGTTCCTAGTCCCAATCTCTCTCCTCACTCATCAAGCAGAAGCTCATCTCAACATTTCCTTACTTTTCACTGGACGCGTCCATCCTCAAGTTCATCTAAGCCCCTCAACCACACTGAACATATGAAAGATGGGAGGATTATATGTGAAGGAAGGTCACGGGAAGGAGAAACCTGTGGAGAAAGAGTCACTTCATTGGAATCAGCTGAGTTTTTTGTGTGTTTTTTTTTAAATATATATCAATGAAAAGCATGCAAGACTAATTTCTGGTGCAGTGCATATGGCCTATATACATTTTTTGTCATGTCACGGGAGGAAAACAAAGCCATTGTTAATGGCATCAGTAACCCCTGTACTTTTCTTACAACAAGTCCAAATGTTATACTTTAATACAGTTTAGTTTGCCAGAATGATCAAGTGTGTCTCAATACATAGCATGCCAAATGCTGTATTCCAAAAATAACAGGATGACCTACTGCACCCAGTCAAATTTTTTAGCATGCAAGCCAGAGTCTCTGTCTCCTCTGACCCACAATCCTCTGCACAGCAGAAGACACGTAGCATGGACTGAGCCACAGGGGGAGATCAGATAGACAACAGCTCAGTCTTGACAGAAGACAGAAGCTGCACTGAAGGATGACAGTGCATTTAGGTGGACATACTGTGACTCACATGGACAATTACTCTATAAAATTTCATGCATACAGACTGCGATAGATGTATGAACTAAAGGACACAAATACACAAAGTGAAGGACACAACGTTCCCAGGTGTATGCATACTGTATGCAATTGTACATGCTTTGAAAGAGCAGCTGCAATACTTGTTAAAAGTAAAAATAAACTGCTATGTGAGAATACTCTGTATTAAAAAATGCCTTGTGCTGCTCTCTCTCTCTCTTAATTACCTGGAAGCCATTCGCACAGTACATTTCTGCACCTTATTAAACCAGATTCACCTGCAGTGAGGTCGCTGAGTATGACCAGAGTGCTTCTGGACTTAAGAGCAAATAATGAGGCCGAAGTGAGTCTTCCTAAGTTTCCAGTGAAGGAAAACAGGTCTGTTTCACTACAAACCTGAGCACCATGGCTGCTCCTCGACAGCCACAAGGCATCACTGCCACCGTCATCAATAAACGCTGCTTTAGCGGGACCATCCAAACTTAACTCCTAATAAATCATGAGTAGAGGAAAGAGGCAACCAGCTGTCACTGAAAAAAAGATTAGAATAAAATGATCTTTAAGTAAATAAATAAGACACATGGAAGCTTACATTGGCAAAGACTAGTTGACCACATCTGTTTTGTAGAAACAAACTGCAAACTTTAAACAGCTAATTCATTTACATACAGTGACAAAAAACAATAAAAAATGGGATGACAGTAACAAATCCCTTACTGATCAAGGTATACATTTAAATGTGCCCCTACAGCTACAGCTGTCAAAGCCAGAGTAAGGCCAGCCCGGTCCTACTGTTACACATGATTGATAGTGTGTTTGTGTCCAGATTGGTTTTTATTGCCTTCTTGCCTGAGCAAAAAAACAGAACAGTCATGTCTGATTTATTGATAATGTTACTTTCCTGGAAGCATTTGAAAAGCAAGGGTATATAGTGTATGCATCTGGGTGTACACTCCTAAATGCAGTTTCATGATTACACAGGACTGCAGACGCTCAGCCTGGAGCGAAATGTTGAATGAAACACAAAGCTGGTAGTGATATAAAACTGTCACAACCAACAAGGGAGCAGCATTGAAAAGAGTTCAAGATAAACAAAGCTGGATGTGAGCTGTGAAGACCATCTGTCATCTCACATTTCAGAAAAGTTTGCAGAGACAGCTGCAACCCAACACAAACTTAATTAAAACTGTGAGGCTGTTTGCTCAGCCCCATTTGTATTGATGAAATGTTTTCATCAAAGCGTAGATGATGATTTAGTTGCCGTATCACAAGAAGCCAAGATAAATTAATGGAAAATAAAAAGGTATGGTGTCTTAATAAGATGTTGGAAACTACAAGCCTCCAAGTCTGTCTAGCTCTTGTGGAGGGATGAATATAACTGACTAAAAATATTTTCTCCATGTGGTGTTTAGTGACACTGTTGCAGAACGCTGTCTAACACATCCATCCAAAAGTGTTAAAGTGGGCTGAGAGCTGGTGACTGTGAAGGCCACAGCATGCAATTCGGTTTTTGTTTTATGCTTGACTATAACTAGGCATTTTTAGTGTTTATTAACTCAGTCTTTTTATTTGTCACATTTCTTTGTTTTTGTGATAAAGTATTGTTATGTTTCAAATTAAAAAGTTATATCAAAATGCTGATCTTTGCTCTCAAAAAAGTGTGAGTTAGATAACAACAAATAGTTTAAAAGGCAAAGTAAGAGGAAGCTAATCCGTATTTGTTAGTCAGTGTCCTTTTTTATATTTCCAATTGGAACTAACTGTTATTGATTCTGAGAATTCTTAACGAAACTTAAGGGAAAATATATGAAAATAAAAAACATATACAATATACATAATGAATATTTTAAAAATAGATGCAAACACATGTATGAATACATGGACAGACCCCCCATAAAAAAAGAGAAAATGATTAAGTTAGTAAATTATTAAAAAATAAAAGAAGAAAATCTAAAATTCATAACTTTTCTTTTTGTTGGATATTTTTTTCTTTTTTTGGTGGCTGATGTTAACAATAAAACAAATCTCATCATCCCATCATGACCTCATTAGCCCTTGTTTGTTTGTTTTTATTATTTAGAACTTAAACAGCCAATTAAGTGTTAAAGTCTTTGCACAAATATTTCTCTTAACTCATAGTCAAACTAACTTGATAACAATTAAGCATGTTACCAAAAATGAGCATACTATGACTAATTTCAGCAGCTTTTCTTTGTTTTCAAAATTGTTTTTAATTGTGATGACAGTTCACAATAAAATTCTAAATAATTCAAGTCACTATCAGTGAGATCAGTTTTTCTCTTGGAGTGGCAGTTATCGGCTGATAATAAATAACTTACAAACACATGGCTGACTACTAATAATAACTGTTTTGGTTGTATTTATTTTGTTTTGTTTTATTATTATTATTATTTTTTTTTTTTTTGCTTGCTTTTCAGTTTAGGACATAAACACCACACATCCAGTCTACACTTGTTTATCCTTTTTCATGCTCCATGACTCAGCTACAAATCCAGCTGGAGCCACAGCCACTAAGTCTCACTCTCCTCCATCCTTCCCCTCTGCTTTTCTTACCCAACCACACTATTTCCTGCCTACCCTCAATCTCTCAGTCATGCTCCCTATCCTCTCCTCTCCCTGTCTCAGCCTCTTCCGCTGTCACTCCTCGTCTCCTTCTCTGTCGCCACATCTGTCTGTCGTTCACTCCATTTCTGTGAATCAGTCAACCCTTTTAGCTCTTACGCTGACTGCTTCCATTGATCTTCATCTCCTCTCCATTCCCTGTCTCCCAGTTCTTTCTCATTTTCCAGCATATTCCTCAAATTCCATTTCCTCTCTTGCATCACTGCACTTTATCCGTCTCATCATTTCTCATCAGTTCATTTTTATCAGCAAGTGTCTCCTACTGGCTCTTCACCCTTCAAGCAACCCAATACCCATCTCTCCCCCCTCTGAGTCTCCCCCTCATGCACACAGACACGCATAAACACATGCTGATCCTTCAACACTGCAAGGCTGTCCACTCTGATGTGTCCTCAGAGGGGAGCGCGAACATATAGCATGTATGTATGCCCTCCCTAAGCACTTACATAATGCTCATCTTACATAACCAAAACATTTCTTATCCCTCCTCTTTGTGTCCATCATTATGAATAGTATAGCGTTCATATGATCAAAACCCCTTTTCTCACATGTGACACTGTTTGAAATATAGAAGAAGCCCAATTGAAAGGGAATGCCGCAGTGATTTTATATGTTTAGTCATATGACCACATGGCACAGCATGTTATGTGCTCCAGGACGTCTTCTTTATTTATGATACATGGATTCTAATTCCCTTTCCCAAGCTTAGGATAAGAGTAAAGGGAAAAAGATTCATAGAGATATAAATCCCTGTGTCATCTACTTCATATGCATAACATACATACTTTATATTCTCACATACAGTCACTTAAACCCAGAGCAGATAAGAGATAAGAGTTACACAATAATTATTCCACCATGTGACCTTTTTTTTCTATTGACTTTTTCTTTATTATCTTTTTCACATCTATTAGCATAGTCACCTTGTGTTTCCATAAGCTAGTTGAGAAGAACTGTTGCTAACGCTGCCTCCTTCTGTTAGTCAGAACCTCATTAATGATGCACACCTGCACACTCATTAGACTGTTACATTCAGCGTTCACCTCATGTCACTAAGGAGTCTTTCCTCGCTCCTGCAGGACCAAATTCAAAAGGAACCTTCTGACTTTGAGAAGCACCCTGTGACTGGTGATACCCCCCGGAGTTAGTGATGTGTGACTAAATTAAACACAGCTATATCTTAGATAAAGTTACAGATTTTTCTGTGTTTGAACACTGTGGGAAACATTTGGGATGGTGTGAGAGCACAATAAAACACATAAGACGTATTTAATTTAGACATTTTAATGTGAAAATGTTATATGTCGCAAATTTTGCAATTTGAAGAAAAATTCTTAAGAAGATTTTGTAGGTTAAAAATAACATTAATATAAGTCTTTCTTTAACTAACAAAAATTGCTCATAAAACTCCATAAAGAAATCATAGCAGCTTGCAAACTGCTATGATTTTTATCCTGCAGTAATTAGCCTTTGATTTGGTTGTGGTTGTTTCCTGTTGGACAGACAGTTATATGCATACAGTAAATAATCTCTTCAATTTATTTTAGAAATTCTCTATTTGTAACATTATTTTTTTATTCCAGTCTATGGATAGTGGGCTAAGCAGATAAGGTAGCTAAATTAGAAATAAGGCCAACCAAGTCCCAGGAGGATTATTTTCTCATTTTTATTCCACATTTATAGGTTATGGTGCATTTGAAAATCAGTCGAAGTGTGAGTCTGACAGCGTATTAAAGAAAGTTTTAGCATTAATACAAGTGGCAAATAGTACTGGGACGCTGACATAATTTCATGATGGTGCACTGCAGGTTTTTTAATTCGACAAACAGGAGGAGAGGAAGAGCAGGTCAGTAACCTTCTGCAGTGTAGTTTAATTCTTGTGTCAAGAATTGGAAAACTGGTTATTAATAATTCTTTGACCTTTCTCACGAATGCACATGTAAGAAGTGACTCTTTATAACTGAATTAAGGAGGGTCATTTAAAGATTGAAACAAAAATATTGACACAAAATAGACAAACAACTCTTTATGAACAATGCAATGAATGCATGGAGCAGTCTTTTCCAGCGAGAGCTCTGCATCCCAACAGATATCATCTCTTTCACCAATGGGCTAAAGCAGTTCTACAGTAGGTTTGAAAAAGACACTCATGGGGACCCATGAGTGGCTACTTGACAATTAGTAGCACAGTTTATCACACCCACTGAAGGGAAGATAGCAGGCAGTCCTCCTGAGATAAAGCCACGTAAAACTCCAGATCCAGATGGTTTCTACGGAAGAGCCATTGCAGGGTGTATTTATCAACTAAAATGTGTTTTTACAAGATAATTCCAGGGTCTGCATGATAAACATGTTTTTTACTCTCATAGCAGGGATTTACAATCCTCCCATTGCTTTAAAAGAGTCCTCCCTTAACATCTAGTGATTTCAGTCGCATTGCTCTTAACAGCTTCTTGGTCTTGGCAGCTGTGTTTTTTCTTTTGAAGTATCCAAGTTAATTCCTTTTCCAGGATGAATGTAGCACACCTAGCTGGAAGAGTGTGTGTGGTAAACTCAGCATCAGCTGGGTCACTGTCAGCTACTGTTGCCAGTTTACTTGAACCAGGCATTTTTAAAAAGAGTATATTTACAGTTCATGTTGGTGGGTATCTTTTGTCTCCAAAATGTCCCCTGAGTCAAAAATCTCTATCCTGAGGTGATCTCTCGTTTGCCAAATAAATTTAAAGTCACCACCACCCTAAATTCAGAGACTATTTTTAAATTACTGGTACAGAAATTTAGGGGCTTTGAAAGTGGGTTGTCTACTCATCAGAAGGTCAGTGATTGTCACATTGTCCCTGGGCAAGATACTGAACCTCAAAATGTTCCTGGTGGTCTTCCCATCAGGTTGTTTGGATGTTTTTGCTCCTGATGAGCCAGTGGCACCTTGCAGCCTCTGCCATCACTCTATTATATAGAGACTAAAGATTGCCTGTTCTTCTTTCCTCCCAAAGAGAAAACAGATATACTTCTGCTGCCCAAATAAATATGGACAACCAAAGACACACACACAATAGCCACAGTCTCAAACACTAAAGCCTCACTAGTCTTCAGTGTGGATCGATTGCTCTCCCGATGAGTAACTTTGTCGAAGGAGAAGGTCACAATGTGCCTTTGTCAATACACATGATGTGGGTCAGCTGGAGAAGGTAGAGCAGGTCAAATGTCAGAGAAATGCCTGGCTGAACGCCAAAATCTTTATGACATCTTTTGGACAGCACCCTGACAGAAAGTTTATTAGTTTGTTTGTTTGTTTGAAAAAGATGTTCAAGAAGTGCACAAAATACTTATTAGCAAACTAACAAGCAAAGAAAGAGCAACTCCTTTTTAACATAAAAAACAGCCTAAAGCAGAATTTAAATAAAAGGAAATATTGTGCTCCTGTTGGTGTGAAATCTGGAAAAGACTGAAGACGCTTGATTTGACTCACTACCTAAATCCTATCACTTATTCTTTGAGAGACTGAAGCTGCACCTTCACTCGCAACTACCAAATAAAATCCGATTAAACCACATAATGTTGGAAAGATATTTATCCGCAACTTTAAAATTAGGCTATATATATTTACTCGCAGTACACCCGGATGCAGCGCAATCAGTGTATTTAATGATAATGAAATGTAAAATGACATGTTGAGGGTGTATCCTGCCTTTCCATAAATGTCACTTTAGCTTAGCTCAGATCCAGCACCCTGCAGCCCTGTAAAGGATAAGCAGGAACAAGTGATGGATGAATGGATGAAAGGTCAAACAGGTATAACGGCATTATCGATGACACTCTGGCACTCTGACATAACTTAACCGCACTGCAAAGTGTCAAACAGTATGACTTTGATGGTTTTACAGACAACACTGAAAATGAAAAAGTTCTTGTTTTAAAAAGATCAAGAAGAAATGAGCATTTATGAAGTTTTTTACAAAGTATAAGGTTTGCTCCTTGCAATGACATTGAGATAGGAAATTTAAAGTATAAAAGAATACTAGGAGAGTTTTTAACAAACTTTTTTTTTTATGGTTTAAAAAACATTTGTAGTTCCACTAATTAGTGACGCCAAATGTGAAGAAAAGCAGTTGAATTAGTTGAATCATTACGCAAATGTAACTGGACTGAGCTGGTTAATTGTATAACTGAACTTTTAATTTAAAAGAAGAGAAAACGTTTCAACAATTAAGAGGAAGAAGGTTATCTGACTGTCTGGGAGAAAGAAGAATCGATGCTCTCTGGAGTGATGACTCAGTTGCCTTTGGTGAGACAGGTGAGACAATGGAAGCATTTACGACAGCAGAGGTTTAAATTCAGTCCAAGTTGCCACAGGCAGCCTGCAGGCAAGTCACACGGGAAAAGAGGAGAATGGAAACGTGGAAAAATTGAATAGATTGAGCAAAAGGTGCACAGCCACATTAGATCATGGAGCATGTAGTTACCTCATTTAAAGGGCTGGCTTGGGACATATTAAAGTGTAAACAGGCAGAATTTCTGCTACAAATTGAGTTTATCTGGGAAATGTTACAAAGACCATTATTCAGAAATTGCTATTCTGTCCAATTTGGCACTTCCAAAGTTTTAGAGTGAAAGACCTCTGTTATAAACACAAATATCAGGTTCCAACAAAAAATATTGTGAGCTGCAGTTCACTACAAACAAAACACAGCACTGTCAAAACAAATTTATGTCTTCAAAACTTGTGCCTTGAAATGTCAGTCATTAATTTCACAAGCAAACATAAGCCAAGCTAACTTAGCACGAACCACAGTATGTTGTAAACACCTGGCGTTGAGCATTCACCAGCTGTAACTAGGGTTGCCAACTTCGTGACATAAAAATATGGTATCTCTACTTTTGCTTCCAAATACTGGACGATTACATTTTTTAAGGGATGGTTGGCAACCCTACGTCCAGGAGACTCTGCTACTTGAACGCAGCACCTTGCACTGCTTTACACCTTCCGATTTGGCTACTTTGAGCCATTTGTGCTTGAATCATTCTTCCAAAGCGAAATGTCATTAGAAAACGACGGCGGATTGTGCTATATTTGGAACAAAAATAATTGCAAGCGAATATAGAAACTGGCCACCTGATGGCACCAGAGAGGCGGCCCTTTATTGAATATGCAGCATTGGTGGTTCAGTGATAGAATTCTCGCCTGCCACGCGGGAGCAAGCCGTGGATAGCTGTAATGCACTGACAGCCAATCAGAATGCAGTATTTTCGGCCTGCTGTCCTTGGTGCTTGATTTTATGGTCTCTGTCTGTATTTCTGGACTACTATATGGGTTATTCAAATGTCATAATTTTGCCCTTGTTCCTGTAATGTAATGTGTCTGTCTTTGGCAAGAGACTACTGTATAACTTGTAAATTTTCACGAGTATATCCTTGTTCCTGAATTTTTCTGTCTCTGTCCGTGGATACTGGACTGCTACTGTATAGTTATTTAAAAATTCACAAGAGAGAGTTTAAAATCTACCTAAGTTCAGTCTGAAATGCCTATATTATTTTGTAATTGACATACAGGAATGCCCATCAGTGTGTAATGTCATATAATATTTCATTAAAATGATTTAGACACTTAGTTTTGATGCTAACAATAAATCAAACAAGAAGTACTTTAAAGACAAAATCAAGTGAAACATTTCTTTGCTCAGACAGTGTTTAATTAAACATATATATATATATATATATATATACATATACATATTCAAACTGCAACAATTGAAATTTGGAGAGGGCATAACAGGTATCAACATTAAGAGAAAGCATTATAGGTCAAATTGAAGATGCTGCAAAACAATTAGACAGGTTTGGGGAGAAGTTGGTAATAGTGGTGCAACCAAGGAAGACAGTGAAGCAGAACAAAATAGACAATTGTTGAAGAAAAATCCTCAAAGTCTAGTTTAGGGTTTGCTTTGATGGTGTGACTTTTACTGAAGTATGCCAGCAAACTGGTGAACTGACTGACAGAGAGCAGGTCTATAT
>JAQNCA010000002.1:15920409-15934160 GCA_029783725.1 Acanthurus tractus | reverse complement strand
GAATGGCTCCGTCTTCTGCGCCGGGTTAATGATTTCTAATCGGGTTCCCACAAATTTGCTGTATTACACCCCCCCCCCCCACATACAAACTCTGTCATTAAAAATAACGCCCAAAACGCCCCCCCCCCAAAAAAAAAAAAAAAAATTGGGAAGCCTGCAGACTCTTCACACAGCATATACCATTATTCTTAATGAGCAAGTTCGAAGGGAGATACAAGATAATTAGCTGAAAGCAGAGACAGACAGCTCACATCAAACTGCCAGCCTGAAAGTTAGAGGAAATAGGCTGGTGATTGTGAGTTTAACAGAAAATAGTAGCAAGTGAATAGATAATACTCTGCATTTATTAAAAAAAATTACGCAAAGTGAATTCTGTTAAAACTGTGTTCATGGATTCATTAGTGCAACAATTCTGAACCACAAAAAACTCAAGACAGAATTTTTTTTTCCAGAATTTTATTCTTTAAATTATTTTATAAAATCTCATTTACCCTTCAATATATATATATTTATATATATATTTATTTTTTGTATTTTTTTTCACCAATTAACAATTTTGGCTATTTTCCCTTTCCACCCCCATGTATGCCCACATTTGATCATAAGGTCCATACCCCTTCACATAGACATTGTGCAATGATCCTCAGTGCCAAGGTGGAAGAGGGGAGGAGAGGGGAGACAGTGGGTGAGTGTACATGTAGGTTTGAGGGAAAAGAGGTATGGGTTTGGGCCTTGTACAGAGCATGCCATGAAAGGGTTGGGGGGGAGTAGGGTAGAGGGGCTGCCTAACTACACCACCACTGTTAACATCAGTAAGATAACCACACAGAGAGGTAAAGGGAGTATTGACTTCCACAATGACTTGAGTGTGTCAGGTGTGGGTTAAACCAATCATGTTCAAATGGCTCGATGTATTCCATGACACAAAATAAAAATAGCTCTTTTTGTGTTTCCCAACATCAGTAATTATATCCACTGATGAATGTTAAGTAAGCTCCACATCAGATATTTACCTATGACAGGTCAGTTGTTCACGAAAAGATTTAAAACAGTGCCCACAAACTTAGCAGCAGCCCTGAAAACTGTTTAGCCCTTTGAAGTGACCTACACAAATTAACTTTCCACTAATCCAAGTCAAATCCACGCCATGCTGTGTGCGAGTAGGTATCTAAGTTGATGATTCTCTTTCTAGGCTTCTTAAAAAGGCCAACATCTATAGACACAAGGCTAAACTTCAGCAAAACCACAGATTTAAGTATGTTACATTGTCTGTACATCTGGGCAAAGAAACAGGATTTTGTTTTCTACTCCAATATTTGTTCTTCATTTGGCAATATGATCACTTTTGCAACATGGCTCAATACTTCTGAAAGTCGTCTTTTGTTGCTGGTATGATTTGTGATGAACAGACTAAAGCAACTGAAAAATATACATGAAAAAAACAATTCAAACAATTCAAAAAGGCTTCAATAGATGAAAGCAAAACAATTGCACACCTCCCCTAAGGTCACTCAAGACTTTTGTGATACCACAGTAAGCTAATGTTGACTCAAGAAGATCTCTAACAGAAGTGTTAAGCTACATCCAAACAGTATCTGAATATCCCTTCTTTAAGTTGTATAACATGATAAAGACACAAGACAGGAGACAAAGTTTTAAAGGAAAGGAATGAACACAAGTGTGAAATCAGACATCACTTACATCAAATGTGTCTGTCTGATATCCAGGCAAAACATGAATACTAGTATAGAGATAAAGCCTTGTAAGCAGAGTATTATATATTAGTCTATAAAGTGTGAGTTGCTGCATAATTCTGTCAGTATGCATGATTCAATATACTCCATCTTAGTCATCCTGTGAGGAGGTTAATCGATACTCCTGTGTATGTTTGAGTCACTCTGATTTCCTTAGTTAGTGTTTAATTATCATGGCCTGAAAAAAACATGGTAATGTTTAACTCGTAAAACATAAAACTATGTAAATGAAAACACTGTAAACTTAAAATACTCTACGATAAGACAGCTGAATTAGCTTAAGGCATATAGAGGTCATTCCAAACAGAACATAAAGGCTACAACTGCCTTAACGGCCTGTCAAAATAACTGACTTTTTACTTTGATTAAATGTGATTTAAAATAAGCCCTTAGTGACTATCCACTGCAATATACTGCATCAATTATCCTCTTGCGTGAAGAATTCAAAGTCTAATCACTAGAGGTTCTCTCAGAATTTATGATGCTCGATTTTCATGTTTTACTTTATTTACACATAATGGCCCCTGCCCTGTGAAGTGTACCAATAAATGAGTCTGATGCAATTTCCATAGCAAATGGCAGTGGTTTGCTTGAGAAAACTCATGCTAACCTCATTCACCAGATCCAAAACAAGGGCCTTAAAGGGGCCTTTCAGGTTCTTATAATATGCAAAATTTCACAGGGTGTCATAAACTAACTTGGAAAGTTAGCAACAATCTCAAATGATTACACATTGGCAATCATTTTTCTGTACAGGCAAGTGGACACAACAACATGAATCACTTATAATGAGGTGCAATAGCCGTGTGATAAACACTACCTTTGAAAAGCTATGTTTAACTCTGTGGTTGTGGTGGGCTTGTACTCATCTGCAACATATTGTAAGCGAACTCTGCCTTTTGTATTTGGGGGAAAAAACAGAACCAACTTACAGTATAATGCAATCCAGTACATCACCACAAAGCACTGGCTTAAAAATGAGCTCAATCTAAACCTTTCTGACAGTTTCAACCAAGATTAACAGTTTAAGCTTTCACAAAGGTAGTTTTTTTACAGCCTTAATGTTTTAAATTGCAATATAATTAACATTTTACATCAGTTTTCATGTTTTGTGTCCACTCCCTGGATATACAGAAACTGTAAACAGCTTAACAGCTACAAGTCCAAAAACCCTTGTGCTATGTTATTCAGACAATGCAGGCAAGGATTATGACACGAAATAATTAACCTCTACTGCTAACCTTTAAAAATGAATCAGCTGATCGTAAGAGATGTTTTCCATATAACTTAAGCTGAGGTTGCAAATCTGTCGAGTACAATGTAGATGATATAGTTATCCTTAGGTTTTTAGGGCTAGTTTGAAACAACAATGTTGAACTGGGTATATAAGCTTAAGCCATTTGAGGTAGACAGAAACCGTGTCAGAGTTTACACTTTCAGGCTGTCTAAAACCAATCAATAGGCTCACACACTGTCAAGGAACCATATTCACTTGATTTGTGGCCCAGCAAGAGACTCCTGTGACTCCACCTGAGACTGACAGGGAACCACTGATCTGGTAAGGGTGCACTGCAACATCATGGGCCATGGTGGCTTAAGGAGTGTAATGAAAGGGGATGGGGGAGAGGCTTGCAATCGACACAACTCGACAGGCTATTTACCAGAAAGAAGTCAACGGCACACATCTTCAATGTCTCAAGTCAACAGCAGCATTTCAACCTCGGACATATAAACAGAAACAACTGAGGGTTAATTTACAAGGCATAATCTTTTAAATAGAATATATGGCATCTCCTTAAAGATACTTCCCACACTGTGCCTAGACATACGTTTATACCCCAAAATCCCAGTGACAGACCTCGTGCCCATTTAACAGTCTCACATTGTTCGAGAGAATAGAGATTAAAAATATATACTATTGACGTATCGACTTCCAGTGTATGTTTTCTCTGTTTCCCTAATATTTTTCAAGTTTAAAAAGATCTCCTTTGTCACAATGCAAGCTCAGAGGTCTTTTCTACCCACACACACACACACACTCGTTCTCACTCTCTCACACACATACACTCACACATATGCACTATTTATATATATATATATATAGATAGATATATATATATATATTTATATATTAGAGGATTTTTTTTTAGCTGAGAAGTTAGGCAAAGTATATATGTTCATTTGGACGGAATTCATTCAAAATGAGAAGGAATCAAACTCTCTTTTCTCCAGTTTCCCTTTTAAGGGGGATAGAATTTGAGGAATTTGGGAAGCGCTACAACATCACATGACTACTCAAGAGCAGGTAGCAAGGTAAAAGGAAGAAGAAATAGATAAAAGGCCTGAACTTGTACAAGGCAGAGAGATGGGCAGACGATATGGCTCTCTGTGGCATGTGCATTCCAGGGCCCAACTGACAGTCAGAGAAAATGTACAAAGTTCAAGAGGGTTAGAGGGAGCAAAAGGACCATCAGATAAGGGGAAGATAGTGACTGTGTTGCTCAAACAGGAACAGAGCTAAAGCAATAGTGCAAGACTACGCAGCAGGTCAAGGGAGGGGACTAGAAGGGAGAAAGAAATATTTTGTCTGCCTGAATTATCGGTACACCAGGTGAGATATGGTGCCAGATTTAAAGTTGAGCTGATGGTTGGGCACAAAGCTGTGCTGGGGATTCTTTCGCGTGCATATATCCTTTGCATACAAGCCCATGCACGAGTCACATGATACTTTAGAGCAGTTCACACAGGTGTGTGATGCACCTGGCTTGTTGCAAAACCCGCATCGCGATCCCCCCATGCTTATTCTCTCGCTGCTACCTCCTTTTGGTGTTGTCAAGGCAACAGACTTGCTTGGAAACAGCTTAGTGGACATGAGGGGTTTCTCCACCATCTGGGGGTGGGGGTGAGGGTGGGAGTGTGAGTGGGTCAGTGTGAGGGGGTGGGGATGGAGATGGGAGTGGGAGTGAGTATTAGAATAGACGGAGAGCTTTTCCTTGACAGGAATGTATCCATCGAGGGGTCGCGGGGATTTGGGGTGGTAGTCCTGGAGGCCACAGCAAGGGGAGGGATCCACATCATGACAGGCAGAGCAGAGGATCATGTCACACCTCTGGCAGGAGGCCATAGAGGAGCAGCCAAGTCCACAGCCCTGACACTTCACACCACCATGACCTTTAAGCAGCCACCCATCCCTTGCCTCCCGAGGCTCTCTGGATGGAGGTCGAGATGGAGTCTGCCTTCCTCCCGTCCCAGCACCACCCCTCTCTGTGTACAAGTCAATCTCATCCAAAGAGGAAAGGTGGTAAGATGTGTATGCATCAGCTGGGGGAGGTGACTGAATTGGGAAGAAGTCCGCAACAGGGCTATAGGAAGGTGGAGCTGCCACAGAGAAGAGAGATGCCGAGGTGCTGGGCCTGATGATCTCATCCTTCATATCCTCCTCTGCATCCACAAACAGAGGCTCTTTCCTCAGACTCAATGAGGCCTTTAAGACAGGCTTGCTTGCTGCTGCGTGCCAGTGACCAGCCCCATCTGTAACATCCACAGACTTAGATGGTCGGCTACCTCGCCTCAGGTGGTGGGCATGAGGCCTCTCTATATCCAACGGCCGCACAGACAGCCGAGCCATATCTGCCCCAAGGCTGTCGCGTCTGCGGAGTGCCTCAGCACAGCCAGCTGCATCATCTCTACAACCTCTGCGGAGTTCCAAGGCCTCCAGTTCTGAGGCTGAACCACGGGCCAGAGCCACTACCTCTCCAAGAAGACGACACTCTGCCTGGGCTAGGAAGAGCTCAAACGCCAACTGGCGGAGATGATTTGTGCCTCCTGGGTGTTCTTGCAAGTGGAACTGCGAATCATGGTCACAGGCGTAGCCTATGGTTCGCATTACAGATCGGAGTTCTGCATCAGATATGGCAGACTGCAGATGGTACACGTATGGGCCAGTGAAAGTCTAAAAGAGAGATGAGTAAATTGACATTAGGGAAAGTCATTTACAATAACTTGAAAAAATAAAGCTAAAATCAACCATAGATGCTATTTATTGCATAGAACTTTTAAGTGTAGATTTGTTTTGACAAAGTGTTAACTATCATTTGACATGCAAAACTTTCAACAGTATTAGAAAATATTACCTTACATACAGATTTTGTTTTATGCTAAAGTAATAAGCAGCAGGACAAGCAATTTAGGAAGGATTGGAGATTCCAAATGCAGCGGCTACATTTAGATATAAGAGATATAACACTGTACGTTGGGGTTATGAACAGACAATACGTACTCCAACAAATTAAAATCCCAAATTGGACATAAATTACAAATATATTTGTATGTGTTATCTGTATGCTGTATGTTTTAGATAACTGGTTTATGCTAGATATAGATAAGCATAACAACAACAACCCTTAGTATAATCTTCTTACCTTTATACATCTGAACTCCTTCTTCCAGGGGAAGAGCAAGAGGTTGGTACAGATGGTTTCCAGTGTATGGAAGGCTCTCTCCAGGCTCTTGAGGTTGCCCCCTCTCTGACAGCGGAGGGAACTTTCCACCACTTCATAGAAACGCACCATCCGGAAACGTTGTCCTGGGTCTGGCTGGTAGGCCCCGAGCAGCGCTGTGGCTGTGGAGAGTAGAGCCTCGCTGTCCTTGTGTCTCCCTCTGTCCCCCTCTGGTGCCACTCCAGTACATGTGTTATCCTCCTCAAGCCTCCTCTCCAGTGCTGTCACGTATCTCCGAAACAGGTCCTCTTTTAACTTGGCATCCATTATTGACAGCAGACTATCAGTCAGCTGTTAAACTTTTCTGAGAGAGCCTCACCCCTTTTAGCACATCCTGCACCAGGAAGCCACTTTCAAGCACCATTTTTGGTCACCATAATTCTCTGTTCATGCTGGCACACATTCAACGTTTATAACGTTTTAGAGAGGTGGGGGAGGAATGAGACGTTGTGTCCAATCAGTGGCACATCGTTTAAAAAAGAGATGCAGTTGTCTGGTGCTTTCACTGGATGGAGCAAGGCTGCAGCCTTTAGGGATGCCTTCTTACAGGCATCTCTAGTGCTGGCTCAAAGCCTGTCTTGTTTCTATACAGATAGGTCGTCGTGCTCAGTAAGGTCAGGAGGGGCGTTTTTGTCTTGCTCTGTTAATGCAGAGATGTATTTTTTCTGTTTCTTGATGTCAGCATGTGCACAGTTCAAGGTCACTCATCTTGAAGACACATTCTTGATAATGTGTTTCTTCTGAGCCGTGTTCAAGCTGCAATGACATGAGAGAGCTTTACAAAACATTGAAATAACTAACTCTGACACACACAAATACAGAAGGCAACCTGCAACATTTCTCTCTACTGACTCAGCTACCGGTAAAGAAATCATATTTGTAACAATTATAGTTTAGCACTTTATAATATCAAACAAGAGATAGGGTATAAGCATTACTATTTTGATAAACAGTGTCTATGCTCTGAGTGGGATGATGCGTGGATGCATCGTGTGGGGTGTTTTATATCAGTCCTGGAGCTATTTGGCAGGACTGATTACATTATTATCATGATTTACGCAACAAAGAAAAAGAATAGGGAGAATTTCTTTGTTCATAACCAGAATTGAGGCTCATCAACGTTACAAATATCCCCATTGTCTTGCGCATGTGTTTGCGCTAGTTAATACGTGAGCTGACGGTACTACATATATATAACCCGTGGTATCCTGCACTTCGCTTTAGTTAGCTACAATTAAAAATTCAACACTGGACATGCAAATTATGAATATGATACTGATAAGTCTAAGTCTAAAATATTTTGAAAGGTTTAAATCACTGCAGATGAAGGTTTCTGCTTTTTGTTCACAGACGTGCTTGTCGACTATTCCTTACACATCAACCTTAGCGAGCATCGTTAGCAAGCTAGCAAGCAACATGCCTTGGCTAAGGCAGCACGGTGGCATACTACTGCGTATCAACTCCAACAAAATCAGTTTATCACGACCAATGTGTAAAACAGGAGATACACGCTGGGGATGGCTTACGTTAGATCTTAATGAATCCCAAACCTGACAAAACCCGATGCTGTCACTGGCACGGCCCCCCAACTGAGTATAAGCAGTGAACGCCCATTTCAGCGCAGCTGGCTAGCTTAGAATTGTTTTAGCTAGCAGGGCGGTCCATCGCTAGATGGGAATCTTTGCCAATTTCAGAGTCAGTTCTCTAAATTTACATCACCATTGTGGCACAACCCTCTAAGGACCAACTCTTAATCTGATTCGGTTGAGATATCACACCGTTTTCGAACTAGAAACATCACCATCCGTACCTCTTACCTTAAACAAGTGCTAGCCGTGGCTAGCTACGCCTCCTCAGCTGTTGGAAATTCCCATCATCACAACGCGCATGCGCTGAACTGTGACAGTTCATCAGCATCAGGGGCCCACGTGCTACTTTGAAAAAGAGGAGCTGGAGATGAAAGGATGCAGAGAGCATCGATCCTACCAACGACAACACAATATGTGTCCAATTTTGTAAGTCATCTTAATATAAAGTTGCAGACTTTTTCGTAAAGCAAATATATGAGTTTGTGTGTGCAGTATAATCCTCTTTCAGCAATAAGCGTGTGTGCTAACTTTAAACATTTCTCTTTAGCTAAAATTGACAGCGAGTTCATTAAACGGTTAGGCTGTTACGTCAAACTTGCAAGTAAATAAGTTAAGGCTTCATTCCATTCACCTTTTTAGATTTAAATATATATCTAATGTATCTACGCTTTAATTGTACACTTTATTTTAACAAGCAAATGTATGATTATAAATTATAAATGTAAATTATGGCTTATAAAACTATACCCGGCATATAATTTTTTGACATTTACAAGAAATATCGATTAATCGAGAAAACAAGAAAAATGGATTAGCTGTAGCTCATCTACTTCATCTGTTCATCTACCGATGGCTGTATTATCACTATTACTTCAAGGTTAAATCGATGTCCACGATTTTTACTCGGTAACTTAAAAACATATATCGTGTGTTATACTTTTAGAGATAACCCCGCCCTCGCGCATAACAAAACAACCAGAACCCGGTGACGTCGGTTCAGGAACGGTTGGTTGGGGACTGACTCAGTGAAGAAAAGAAATGGCGAAGCTCGGAGGATTTAGCGCAGCACAGCTCAAGAAAAATATCTCTGACGGAGGCAGCGACTTGTCGGAATTTGTCTGTCCAGTTTGTCTCGAAATTTTCGACAGTCCAGTAACAACACAATGCGGCCATACGTGAGTATTTTACCTTTTTTTTCCAACGTCCTCCCCTCAACCCACGTCTGCTACCAGCAATTCAATTGTACTAGGTAAAAAATATCGGGTAGAAGGCTTGTTGTGCAACCGTGGTCGCAAAACGTCGACCATGCGGGTGTCTGCCTTTGTTGTGACTCTCAAATTTAATTGTGTTCACTTGAATATTTGGCAAAAGCAATGTCAGCTTGCTAAATCAGTTTCAGTTTTGTTTACATCAAAGAGGAGGCCTCACCTGGGAGTTGTAGTTCACATCTCTATTGCTTGGCTCTATCAGCTATTCAAAAGGACTACATGTCCCTGCGCCCTCTTGAGGTGGGACTTTCCATCGGATTTTCAGGAAGCTCTACTTTGGAGCTTTATGAGGATCATTCAGCAAAGTGAAAGCATCTGGCTGCTCAAAGTGTATTTTAATGTCAGCCTATAAATAGCAGGTATAACTATAAAAAGCTTGTTTCCTGTGGTTGTCAGAGGCCAAATGAAAAACGATCAATTTCAGTAACTTCTTTCCCATACCTTGTTCATTGTCACATTTTTCTCTCTTATCAGGTTCTGCCAGAGTTGTTTGCAGGAGTGTTTGCGTCCACAGAAGCCTGTTTGTGCTGTATGTCGGGCTGGGCTGGGCCATTGGACTAAAGCTGTTGAGCTTGATGCTCTTATTCATTCAACTGTGGCGTCTTGTAAGGGGTGTGGAGTTCAGGTATGGCTTATGATGCAGAGTAAAAACTAGCAAAAGACACCCCATTTACCTTTTTCAAAGAGTTTTCAAAGAACAGACCACTCATGTTAGATGTGAATATTGTTATTGAATGGATACATTTAGCTGATTTATATTCTTTTAATTGTGCAGCATTAATACAGAGTCTAAACAAACATTTCAGAACCATTGTATCAGTTTGGTTGTGCACTAGCTGTTACTGAACTGTGTCTCTCCACTTTTCAGGTTGGCCTTGCTCAGATGAGAAGCCACACAGCTGCCTGTTCAAAATACCAGGATTACATTGAGGAAGGAGTGAGGACTACTGCCCAGAGCCAGCCAAACATCATCAGGTAATCTGATTTGTTTAATCATTCACTTTTACTCATGTGTTACAACCGGCCCGTAGGCCGCAGCAGAAGAGCGAGATGACAACAATGTTAAGGATAATGGGCAAATATTTCTGAAATAAACAAATGCAAAATATGGAATGTGGTTGTGAAGGTCAGTAGCGCAGGCAGGTGTATGGATACAGTGAGTGGTGCAACATGCACGTTGTAGTAAGCAAAACGAAGTTACTAAAACAACAGAAACAGAAGAATGAAATATGGCGCTGGTAGCAGCTGGCTGACAGGCAGTTTTGGCAACTGGGCTGGGGCCAGGTGCACCAAGTTAACTCATTTGGCTCCACCCAGCTAAAGTCCTGTAACACAGAAGCACACACACACCAAGGCAAGAGAGGCAGGCACTAGGGCTGTCACACATGCAATAAAAAAAATCAAGAATTGACACCACAGCGAGCAGTAAAGTGAGATTTTGTGCCATCACTGACAGATGTAGCATAACTGGAGCACATCTATCAAAGCAAAAGCATTGCAGTTAGGTGTATTTTTTCACCCATTTGGAATAATTGAATTAATAAAAGGTTTGCTTTATCGTAAGGAGGCCCTCAATACCAGAAAAAATCCAAGCATTATTTTAGCTGAAATCTTAGCTCATGTCTTCTCTTAGATCATGACATTGATGTTTTATTATTATTATCAAAGAAATCGGTTTGCATTTCATCCAAAGTGTGTGACATATTTTATTGTTTCTGTTTCTTTGCCATAGTCCTGTGCCGAATCGCTACACCTTCACCTGCCCGTACTGCAACTGCCAGAACCTAGACCAGGATGGCCTGGTTGAACATTGCACTTCCCAACATGCTCGAGATGCACGTCAAGTGGTAGGAAGTCCACACTACACTGTGACTATAAGAGGTTAAATTGTTTGCATTTGCTTTGTCTCTTACTGTGTTCTCTTACTTTCTGTTCAGGTGTGCCCCATCTGTGCCTCAATGCCTTGGGGGGACCCTAACTATAGGAGTGCAGACTTTTTTCAGCACCTGAAGATCAGACACACCTTCTCATATGATACCTTTGTTGTAAGTTGAGGATTTAAGCACTACCTGGACTTTCTTTTTTATGATGTGAATTATCTGTTAACTCACTGTTTTTTGCAGGACTACTCCACAGATGAGCAAACAATGGTTCAGGAGGCTCTACAGCGCTCCCTTTTGGACAACTGAAGTGAGAAGAACAATCCACCAAGTGCAATGAAGGGGAGATGGTGATGTGACGTCTTATGAAGACAAAACAAGCCACTGTATCTTCATTCATCTATCATGAGCATGGTGGTACATGTATTACTATAAGTAATCAGTTTCACAGGGAATGAATCTAAAGGTTTATTATTCAAAAAAAAATCATGCAATATGGTGAAAAAAAGCATATTGTACTGTTTGATTTAGGAGTGATAATGTGTTTTTGGTGTGCTAATCTCTTACCCCTCCCAGTTGAGTCTGTAGACTTGATAGTTTGTTGAATATCTATTAAACTCTGTTTGTTAAAGCAGTTTGTTCTTTGATGACATGGTGTCATATAGCCAAAAACTTCCAAAGTTGTAATTCGATTTCCCCATCGTCAATACTTGATGTTATTAAAGGATCGACCACTAGGTGGCTAACTATTGCCAGCGAACAGCGAAGGGAGTTGTCAAGTAAAGTTACTAATAATATATAATAATCTACTGAAGAGTGGTTGAATGTTTCTTTTTCTTAAAAGAATAGAGGAAGTTTTTGATTTTGAACTTATTAGCAGATGAAAGATCTGTCTTTTTTATGCTGTCTCTAGGTGAAGTGTGTGTTTATGTGAGAGAGTGTACGTTCATTCTGTTTTCAGAGATCTACTGGAAAGAATAAATAATATGAGGGTCAAACAAAGCCAGAGAGGGCTGTTTGCTTTATTGTAATGTTTCTCCCTTATGTCTTTGTGCCTGCTGGTAGATCTTGTATCTGACTTCCAAATCTCATAGGGCTAATAGTTTATCCAGTGAACCAAAAGATGCAAGTATGAGAACCATCAGTGTGTCACAATCAGTCAGTTCTGTGATTTTTAAGTTTGGTGAGAACTTGCAAGTTTGTTGCCACAGGGGGGCAGTAGAGTTCCACCATCCTCTGGTCATCCATCAGACTCCTGGCTCTGTTGCAAGACATAATTCAACACAGATTTCATTCTATAAATGTGCTTTACTCAATGTGTTGTACTCCGGCTTAGCTTTTTACTCACATTTGTTAAAAAGCAGGATACAAAAATGTCACTGATCTTCAGAAACTGAGGTTTTGTTGGGATTATTTTTCTAGTTTTAACTGAATAACCACAACTTTGCTTGTGGAAGGCTGATGACATGACATGACTCCAATAAGATTTTAAATGTAACTTAATGTAATGTGTTCTTTGATGCCCAGTGTCTTGTATGCCTTGTCACACACAAAAAAATCTGTTTGTTTTTTTAATAGCTTTTATACTTTTAAGCATCACTGCCGACAGTTCTGAAAAAAAGAAGAAAAAAAACACAATTATTATTTGAATGCTTCCATAAACAGCATGTGGGGTAAATAGAAAACTCTATTCAACTTTGTTTGATTTTTGCTGGTTGTTGTTACTTTTATTCTTAAAATGTGAATTGTGTCTATCTTTTATTTTACATCTCTGTTGTTTTTCACTGACTTGTTAACTGTCACAAATCAAACATAGTAGTGCAAATCTTCACACACACAGTTGCATTGCATTTGTCTTCTACCAAGACGTGAATAAAACTGATTACACCCAGATCTAGTAGCTCTAGAACAGAACCTTAATGCCTTTTCACATAGTCTATGGTGCCACTTAGCCCTTGATGTTCATTTTTCTCTCTAGTAAAATGTGTATTAAGTTTTATATGTATCTCATGTATAATGACCTCTTTTTTTTTCCTCTTTCACAATATATCTCTCATTCTCTTTTGTCAGCCCTACTGTTGGTGGGTGCTAAATCCTGATAAATTAAAGCTCTTTAATTATTTAAACCCTGGCCCCAGAAATCAGGCGCAGTGATTTATACCTGTGTGTATGAGACTTGTGGGGGAAGAAACAACACTCACTGCTTTGATGGATGACCACAGTGTGTGTGAGTATAAAAGAGAGAGAGAGCAGTTAAAAAGGAGGGTAATGTGCAGGGTGCATCAGTAAAAACTCTGGATTTGTTCAGTTTTACTAATCAGACAAGGGCCAGAAAGGTGTGTGTAAGTAAAAAGAACTTATTGTAAAATTAATTCAATAAGCCAACCTTTCTACCAACCTTTGCTCATGTGTTAAATATCAGGGCAGTGCTGTATCACTCCAACAATGCCCTTGCAGTGTGCTTTTGCATGTACTTGTATCTGTGTGGAGTTTATGATGAAACTCAGGCCCTTCGGTGTACATTGTCCACAGGGAGAGGAACCCTCTCATCTCTTCTTTCCTTTGTGTGCTTCTTGTATCTGTAATTACTGTAGCTAAATGATATTACAATTTCTCACCTAGCTCTATAGAGAATCTCACCACCGAACTTCTTGATGTATTCCCAGCATTTTTCTCTTTTCTTTTTCGTTGGGGGGGGGGGGGGGGGGGGGGGGGGGGGGGGGGGGGGGGGGGGGGGGGGGGGGGGGGGGGGGGGGGGGGG
>JAQNCA010000002.1:15895189-15911057 GCA_029783725.1 Acanthurus tractus | reverse complement strand
CCCCCCCCCCCCCCCCCCCCCCCCCCCCCCCCCCCCCCCCCCCCCCCCCCCCCCCCCCCCCCCCCCCCCCCGGGGGCTACCCAGAGGCATAGATAGTGATAGATTGGCCTGGGAGAACTGTGATGCAGATCCACTCATCAAGATTGATGTTCTGCCATTCTGCTTTAAGTGCAATTAAATTGGCCCCTGTGTTAAAAAGCCCAGCCGATAACGTGGCTGAGGCTGAGATTACGCTACATTTCCCTTGCGCTTTCCTCCACCTGCATCTCCGCCACAGCCACTCAGAGATTTACTTTACATCCTCGGCCTCTATTGGACGGGAACTTTCCCGGCATCCTGACCTGTTCGTCATCCCTGATTTACAACTCTATGGGTGCCCTTTGTTTTTTTTTCCTCCCTTTTTTTTCCACATAGCCCGCAAAGTAGTTTTTAAATCAATGCTCCCTAAAAGTTTTTAATCACTTTCTGGTTGTTGTCTAACCACAGAATTGATGACCTGTACATTAGTGCATGTTTAATGTGTAATAATGCACTGTGATTACTGAGAGGAAGGAAGTTTAATGTCTTCATGAACAATTCCAGCATAACTCATCTCTGGCGGCCATGTTGCCAGGCTTGTCTATTTAGTCCGAAAGCACTACTCTGAAGTCAGGACAAGGTCAAGAGGAGGTAAATCGCTGCTTGTTTTTTTCACTGCTGCTGCTGCGTGGAAAACTGTTTGTTTGCAAACAGTTTGGATCAAACGGTTTGAACATGTGCGACATTCCGGCAAATCACTCCCACTTGTCCAGCGGCTTGAACACTTCATAATGAACTCAATTTCCTGCTAAATGAAAATATTTGCAATAATTCAAATTGAATGTCGATCACAGTCCAATCCATCTCTCTCTCTGTCTCTGCCTCCATTCTGCCGCAGGCGTCGCCCACCTCTGTCAGTGTCAAGTTGTTAACCCCATGTCAACAGTGGCGCAGGGCGTATTTGGACCCGCTTGATGGATGGGTCTTGGTGGACTTGTCCCACGCAAACATATTCTCAGAGTCAGCTGAGAGAGGTGCAGCGCGTGTGTGTGTCAACCCCTCCACCCACACACACACACACACACACACACATGTACATACACACGTCCATCCATGATCAAATAACCACGTTCGGGCAAAGGGGTTAAGTCCTCGTCACCTACTGACACCCAGTGTTTCCAGTTTAGACCCAGAAGGGTGGAGCTCTGACCCCACTGTCACAGGATGGAGGAAAACAGATTCAAGTTTTTCTTTTTCACTGCAAATGGTAAACTTGACCCATGTCCTTCGCTCGGGTCTGTTACATTTCCTTGTGAGGGCCTGACATCATGTTCCTTTAACAAACCGGTGAAATTAACTTTGCTAGCTCACCCCGAGGGAAACATGCTACAATCATGAGGAGGACCATCACAAATTAGCTTGATTTTCCGTCTTTTGTAATTTTCTTTGACATTTCACACTTCAGATATTAAAGCCATCATATGTTTGCATTTACTTGACCTACCTTATTTTTTTTGCTTTGTTGCTTCAATGTAAATTTTATTTTAAAGATTCCAGTGCAGTTTTAGCTTCTTTTGTTGATGTCATTAAATGTTTAAGAAAGTAAGTCATAAAGTCATAAAAAATTCTTGTACTTTTAAAAATCTAAATGGAAAATGGAGAAAGATGAGTTATCATAATCAGGACAAATAGTTTAAGTGAATCAATGTAAATGAACTTAGTTTAAAACTAAATTGACTGCATAAATTAAACTTAAAGAGAAAGTACCTTTTCTATTTGTTAAATGGTTTCATTTGAGTTTTTAAACTTAGGAAATTATTTTTTATAATTTATTTTTGTATTTTTTGTCCATGACATCAATTTGATTTATCTTTTTCTCTTTAATCAAGACAAAAAAAGAAAAGAAAACAGCGGTAACATTACGACACTCTGTGCATGTGAACACATGGTTCGGGGCAGAGATGGCTTCAGTACATGACTGATCACTCGTCAATATCACGGGTTCATCCTGCACCATTAGTCATCTACGCTGCGTCCTGTCACTCCACACAGCTGCTCGCCGTCTCTCTCCCCCAGCGCTCATTTTTCTCTTTCTTACCAACTTTCTCTGTTTCTTTTTATACTCCTCACCATACGCACCCGGCTTCTAAGGCATTCCTGTCATGGTTTATGGGGGCAGAGGGTGAAAATAGGCTGAATAAAAAGGAAAAGAGGAGAGTGCCATGGCTCGTATGTAGGCGGGTGACTTTAGTTACATGCAGTGTGTTCTTTTTCTGCTTTTCTGCTTTTTGAAGGGAGATGGAGGGGGGGGTTGTCATAATGTGTTGCGTTGTCCACTCTGGCTTAGAGGGTCAGATTAACAAGGAGTCCGGGTCCTTCTTTGCAGTGGTCCCCTCATAGGGCACAATGACAGGGGCGATCCATCACTTCTGTCCCTAACAGGGTGGGGGTCGGTGGGGGTGGAGGCCATGGGGCCGGGCCCAGCTCTGGCTGGCTGATAGAAGGCTGCAGAGAACAGGATGGGGCTGGTTAAACTTTAACCAGCTCCCTTCCTACACACTGAGTACCACATTCAGCCATCATTCTCTGCTGTGGGAGACTCTGATGTTTCGTCAAAACCAGGATCCATGACCCGCCGCCCACTGAGACCCCCTCTCGCCCACTCATGGCCCCACGCCCACCTGCTGCCATATGGAATCACTGCGGCAGAGCGCCAAACTTTTGACCACAGCGTGGGAAGAAAATGACTCCGAGGCCTCTTCTCCATCTGTACGTAGTAGCTAGTGGCTAAATTAACTCAGCCCTCTGCACGCGCCACACAGGCCCCTGATATACTAACCACGACTTCATATCCAAAACCGCCTCGCCTCTGTTTGTCTGTGGCACTGTCATATCCTGCGTCAACAGATTTTCACAGCGAATCAATAACAACAGCCTTCTTTGTGATTGTAGAGGGTAAAACCTGGGGCACGCCATGGTTATGGCATGAAAAATGATGGCTGGCCTTTGGATAGTCATTTTATACACAGTCGCACACATTGATAGAATTTGGCAAAAACCTCTCCCCAGTGAGTTAACAATGTGTACTGAAAATCATATTTCCATGGCGGCCCATTCAATCTTATCCCCTAGTCCCCGCAAAAACTGCAGTGACAAATGGGACGTGAGCGCACTTTGGGTGGCGGTGGGTCACATCAGGTGCAGAGCAGGTTGGAGGTGTTAACCCAATGCGTTCCTGTTCACTGGTCCAATCATCTTCATTGATTGAGCTGATGATTGAGAGGGCCCTACCTTTTTTTTATGATGCCAGCGGGAGGAGGTGAAGGCTGAAAGGGGATAAACCAGAGGAAGGAACATGACAAACACAGGGAAAAATACTGTAGGTGCTTTTTTTTGGACATATAACTGTAAACTATAGCAACAGACTGACTGTTTTAGTTGAAATACAAGGGCTCAGAAATAGGATAACTTAAATCTCAGTCATTTTAGATTCTATTTGTGCACCAAGAGTGGGACTCATGTAGCAGCTTGATTTAATTAGATTTGATGAGGCTCAACCCTCCACGCACACTTAATAATGCAGTAATTTCTGCCCATTTGACATGAGGAGAGTGAGAGAGTGACACTCTAAGGGGAAAGAGTGAGGGCAATACATTTGGAGAATGGTTGAGTGAGGGGGGGTAGATGATTTTTTAAAAACGATAGCAGGGACTGAGAGGAATAAGGTGCTTCTGGGTGGCAGAGCGAGGGGTGAGAGGTTTGGGGGGAGAAGGAAGGGAGTTGGGGAGCTGTCCATTTGTACAAATCTACGAATCTGTCATGTGTCGGGTTGTGTTTTCTTCGCTGCAGCGTCGAGGTGGTTTTGACAGCCAGGACTTTCTCTCCTTCATCCATGCTGCAAATGACATTACGGAAATTGTGTTTGTGGCGTTGCCTAGGCCAGGGACTCCGGGGAAACTGAGGGGGGTCACAGGGGTCGGGTTGAAAGAGAGAGAGGGAGAAAGAATGAGAGGGAGAAACCAAGACAGAATAACAAAAGACTTCATTTAAAGCCTCAGAAAACTTAATCGCAACATTGTGAACTTGATCATAACGAGGTGGTTGTATGATTCAAATGCAAAGTATTTAGACAAAACCAACATGATCATTTTTAAGGATTTTTCTATATGTGCCATAATGCTGGTTGTAATTTGCTCACCTTGGCTGGGATGTGCAGGGATTACCTGCTTCCAGCTTATATACAGGGCTGTCTAAAGATTTGCTCCTTCAAGTCTCTTAGGGCATGCTCAGACTCCTAAATATTTCAGCAGTAGAAATGAACAGCTCTCTCAGGGGGGCAATCTTGTGCCTGATTGCCCTGGCCTGGCGTTTATAGCCTAGGTAGATCCAGGTCGACCTGTGCTAGGTTATGGTCCCCACCATTGCAGGTCTACACATCCCTAACCTTCACTAACAAGGACCAGGGGAGCAGGCGAACCAAAGCTCCTCTATAAAGCACAATTACAAGCTAAAGGCAGGATTTTGTGCTCTTATATCTTTGTGATTCCCCCCTTTACAGCTCACAATCAATCTTTAATGAGACACTGAATATTAACTGGATTTGTAGGAGCTGAGTGTCAGCTCTCATGAATGTAAGCTCGAGGCCTGAGGTTTAGCAGACGGTGGAGACTGAGGAAAGAGGGGTGGGGGCAAGGAGCCTTTGCAAGGTGGGGGATGAGTGTTTTACACCGGGTTTATATGCAAAAAGTGGTTATAGTCAATTACAATTACAATCATTCACCATGGGAAGGACAACCGGGGTAATTGTAGTCTCAGTGCCCCCCTTGAAGCCACTACAGTAACTTGCATCACAATGGAGCAAACACTAGTGCAAGACAAATGAGCACAAATGCAACAGGATCACAGATCATGGAGATTTTATGATTGAGATGAATCTATAAAATTGCACCTCAGTCACAACAACTTTTGATTAATAGCATCAACCCCAGGAGAGCCCCTTGCCTGGTCACTCATGCAGACCTCCACAGGCTTATAGCACAGCCTGGGCCCTGCAGCAGGAATGGGTTGCTCCCTGGACTCTAACCCCCCTGCCAGGCAATTTCTTTGTCACTGCGCTCCCTGCTACTGATTAATGGACGTAGTCTTGTGATCAGAAGGCTCGGACGTGGCCGAGGTCCTGATCTCTCTGTGTCCAAAGGCTACAGATGAATCTAACCGACTGAGACAGAGTGGGCCTTGATACTGACCCCTGTGGAGAGACCTCTGGGGTGCAGAAGCAGGCCAGGGGGCCTGGGGATAATGGGACCCCTCTCACACCTTTTAAAAGAGAACATGTTTATGGCTACTTAGAGGAAATTGATTTGATTGTGCCAGAAACGCATGTGTGAACACCCCTGGCACTTTTATTGGCTATTTGTCTTTTAAGTCACAGCTGGAGAAATTTATGCCCACGTTGGGGTTTAGGAGAGTGGGTGCATGGCTGCGTGTTTGTGTGCTCAAGAGAGTAAATATTAATGTGTGTGTGTGCATACAGGAATGTGTGTGTGTGTGTGCCCGTTCGGAGTACAGGAGCAGGTCATGATAAGCGATGCACTGAAGGTGCACTTTAACTGGGTGTCAATCATTAAGTATCAGCCCTAATGACTAAGAGCGCATAATGGAGGCACTGGCAGAAATAAAACAACAAGATTTGTTGGGGCACATTAATTCTGTGAATTGATGTCAACAGGCAGCTACTTTCCCCCCGCTTGTGTTTTCTTGCTCATGCATCTTGGCTCTATTAAATGACAAATGTTCTAACATGAATTTCAGCTTATGATTTCATTGGGCCATCGAAAGAAAACACAGTATTTCCTCTACCTGCCTTCAGGGATTTTACAGAATTTTTACTTTAGTGGGGAGGGATTATAAATCTATGACTTGCTGATTGATTCCATGATTCAGCTCTACAATAGAATACAGTTATGCATAATAACAGACAGCACAGGTGAAGTGTGTGTGGCTGACAGCAAACCACCCAGGTTGACGCCACATTAACCCCTTCTCTCATCTCTCCCTTTATTTATGATCTGTTCTCTCTCCTTTGCTGTTTTCTTAAACTTTTAGGGATGTGACCCTTCAAAATAAAGCCACATTGTTACAGAAAATGTCTGTGAGTTATAAGTAATTCAACAAAAGAGCAATGTCCCCATCTAGGATGGAGGTTAGAGGAGGTCAAGCTAGCCAGCATCCATAATATTAATGTAAGAAAAAGATATAATTTTGAAAAACAATCCCACGTACAATCAGATTCTATATCCCTTCAAGAGGTCCACTGCTTTACAATCGGGGCAATACTGCAAAGGAACTTTGTATTTATTGTAACACTGATGGTCCACATGTTGATTGGACATATCTAACTTTTGCTACTGCTGTAAGTAAATAAGTCAGTCTGGATAATGGCAACACGTGATTATTTCAAATAATAACATACAATTCTTATATTATATAATTTCACATATCTAATCTATTCAAATTATACCAAATTATTCAAAAGATACATGGAACAAGATAAATTGTTGCAGATTTCTGTCCACTGAGAACATTGTATTCTTTTGCAAGCAATGTCACAGTAAAGTCAGGGAGCTTGCGTGTATGATGGAGGGATGATGGAATGAAAGAGTGAAGATGAAGGTGAAGAACATGCCTGCACTGTCTGCGATAGAAGAAACATGGAGAGGGAGAGCTCTGCTCAAAACAGTTTGATTTATGCAAATTGGAGAATCTTATCGATCAGTAATTGATTTACTCTGATACATGCATTCACAGCTGTAGCAGTAGAGCCCTGATGTAAGGCCCCTCCACCTTCCGCCTCTCCTGCATTAAGACAAATCAAATTCATCTGTCCATCCTTTCTCTTTCTGCTGCCATCCATCAGCCTCATCGCATCACTGCTGACAAAATAAACATTTGTGTGTGTGTGTGTGTGTGTGTGTGTGTGTGTGTGATCATATGTAACCTCTCCCCATGCCTGCACAGGACACAAACATCCAGCATCAGATCAACTCAAACCTGATAACAATGGAGAACATGACCACAGATAACCTCAGTGTAACAAACAGATGAATCCAAAGCACAAGCAGAGAGGTGGCTCGCTAAGTCTTTGTGATAAAATGTCTTTCAGTAACTTTGTTATGGATCTGTTTAGCTGCTATTTATTTACATGCAGTATTGATTCTATTATCCTGTTGGTATAAAGGGTTCATGGAGGCCTGTGTTCATCTTATTGATGGAGCGTGTGTGTGTCTGTGTGTGTGTGTGTGTGTGTCTGTGTGTGTGTCTGTGTACTGGAGCTTAAATTTATTTAAGCCACAGAGTGTATGATAATGTTTCTGTGTGTAATGTGTGGATGAGGGAGAGAGAGAGAGAGCGAGAGAGAGAGAGAGAGAGAGAGAGAGAGAGAGAGAGAGAGAGAGTTATTTGGCCTCCCCCAGGGGGACGAGGCTTCTTCTCCTCTCTCTTAGGTAATGGAAGCAATGTGTCCATAATCCCAGTGAATGACTAATAAAAGAGAGTAGCGCCTTGGGCCTGTTCCCTCAGCAATATTATGGCTGGATATTAAACTAAGTGCCTGTGTAATACTGTCAAGTCACTGTTTTCTCAAACACATTCAACACTTTATTTATTTATTTATTTATCTTTCTTGCATATCTCTATCTCTCTGTGCAAATGAAATCAAAAGCACTCTTTATGATGGGGGGGGGATTGTTCTCATTGCTGTGAGAGCTGTTTATAAAGTCTCCGATGCGTGAATCATCACATCACCAGCGTTGGAATCCATCGAGACACCTGAGGCGCTCGTGAACGCTGCCTTAATGGAAACCAAATGCTGCTTGAATACTAATAAGCCATGACACCATAACCCGCAGCCCTCCACCCGATACCCCTGTACTCTCTTTAAACGCTCTTTAATGGCCGTGTTAGTGTTATACAAGACGCTCATTAGACACTTTAATCGGTTTGGCCGATGTTGACAGCAACGTTGATTGGCCGAGCCAGACTACGGAGTTAGCGTGGCGGTTTGTGAGGGGTCACTGGCTGGATGCTGTTGGTGACTAATGTAGTCATGGTGGACCGAGAGTCCGGGATGAGCAGCTGGTTTGGATGGGTGATGGGCGGTGGTTGGGAGGGGGATCTCCCAATGGCAACATGAGGTCATACTGTCCTGTTCCTACCTAGTGAGGTCCGTGGAAATCAAGACCAGGAGGGGCGAGGCAGACCGTGCTAATTAGAGGACAGAAGTGTTTTGAAATGATCGGCCCCCTGGTTTGTATTGATCATGCCGTCTTGTGGGTATGATGTCAGTTTGGCTGGATCTGTTGTCATGGCTGATATTGGTGATCGGAGAGGTGCGGTGCTGTTGTTTTCTGACATCAGTTCAATCTGTTTCTCTTGTGACACAGAACAAAGTCAAAGGGGAACTCCACTGATTTTATAAGTCGAAGTCTGTTTTCAGGCCTTGGGCAGTAGCTTACTACACATGTGAAAAAAGTTGTATAAAACCTTTTGTGGCCCCAGAGGGAGCTGCACGAAAAATAAAATCATCTGGGGATATGGAGTGAAAAAGAAGTGGCATTACTGGACCTCTGTAGCTCACCCCTCATTTCTGCTTGATGCCAGCTGCTTGAGGCTACATTAGCCATCATTAGTGTAACACACCCAAATTCTGAACTAAAGCAGTCAGCTGTAATGTGAATGAAGTGGGCTCCACGTGGGCCTCTCTCTGGTTCTGCTGCATGCATTTTGACAAATGTTACAAAAGTGCAATACTAAAATGGAGAAGTTTTTTTGGAAGCAACTAAGTGGTATTTCTCACAAAACATATTAATGTCAAGATACAGCATTAAAAAGTACTGCACATATGAATGATTCAGATTCAGATTCAGATTCAGATTCAGATTAAGAATACTTTACTAGTGCCAGGGGGCAATTAACCTTACAGTCAGTCCTGCCCATAGCAACAACATAACTAAAAGAAAAACAAACAACAGGAAACACTACAACATTTAACATTTCTATCATCTCATCATTCATTTACAGTTTATTGTGCAGTTTATGAGGCTTGTATTTAGGAAATTGATTAATTTCTTACGTAATTAGCCTTTCTCACTGAAGACACACGGACATACAGAAAGAATAGCACAGGTGTAATTAATTAAAATCAGTGATAGCTTTCAAAGCTTTCCTTTGACAGCCGTGATTTTTGGGTCTTGGTATTGTGCATGCTGGCTCACTGTTACACTTTCTTGCTTTAATAGGATAGAAGCATTGTAAATGTTAGTTTACAATGCTGTTCTTAAACCTGAGCTTTTCCTGCTATGACATGTCAAAACATCTGCAGTCACACATCTGCTGAGTGCAGGGTAGTCACTCCTCTGTATTGCCCCTAGGTAGGCGTATGATATGCAATTCTCTTTTTACTACACATCTTTGATCAAACTATAAAAAGAATGAATGGAGTCCACTCATCCCTCTGTCCACTCATTGCACTGTCCCGGCCTGGCCCCTCTTGTAATTATGATTGATTTGGGTCTGGGACGTATATTGCTTGGCGGGCCTATTCTGACTGTACTTCATCACCAGGAACGGCTAAATGCTTTAAAAGCATTGATTTGCCTGAATTACAACATGGCATCAGACCTCCCACCTGTCTGTGGGACACTCTATGTGTGTGTGTGTGTTAGTTAGTGAATGTGGGAGAGGGAGCGTGAAGACAGATCACACATCCACATATCATAACACTCGGCTCTCCTCTCCCTTTATCCCCGTCATCCGCCCTCCCCATCATCTCTGTTCCATCGATTTGCCCCATAAAAGGTGTTTAATTCAATCAAGAGGAAAGTGAGTGCCTGTTTTTCTGGGTCCCTGTCGATAGCGGTATAATCAATTAGAGTGGGCCTAGACCTCCTTCCCTGTCTCCCTCACACACACACACACACACACACTCACTTGCTCTTACATTGGCTCAGTTTATAAAAATTCTTGAACGCTAGTCTATTTCTGTTCTGCATGTCCTGCAACACTTCCTCACCAGCTCTACACACACTCCAACACGTGCATGTAGGATGTAAAATAGGATTTGAGGTTCTAATAGCACATTGATGGGTTTAGACTGTAGAAGCGTTTAAGCTGGTTAAACTTAAAAAGAAAAAAGTTTTGTAGCCCAACATGCCAGACTACATTGCATTAGCAAGTCAGTCTGGGACCTCTCAGTTCATTTTCGATTTCTAAGGAGTGTAATCAGCGGACACTGATCTAAATGTCTGCAAATGGATCGACCTCAAACCAATCAGAGCAACAAAATAAATGATGCAGCCCTTAGCAACACATGAAGATTGGGATGGTACTTTTCAAGCAACTCATGACATCTGACTTTTAAAAACTGGACAGGTAATGCTTCTCTCTCTCAACATGTCGAACACGCTCCATATCGAATAAACAGTTATGATTGGCCAGAAAAAAAAACCCATCTGCCAGAGTGGATAAACTATTATCTCAGCAGATTGGTCTCATTGTCAGCCTATAAGTTTCTCCGCCATCTTAAAAGTTTCTTGTTTTAACAAGAAATTAGGCTTTATTTCCATCATGATGGCAGCAACACACAGCTGTGGATTTCTTTTAATTCCTGTATGAAGTTTACACAGTGCTGTTACAGTCTTCAGCCCAGGTCCTTTGAGCAAGGCATCTCTACTTTAGCCTCTGCTAGCTTCCTTTTATCAGATATTTTCACACATTAGACTCACATTTCTGTCATTGAGATTGCAACACTCTTTGTTGTAATTCAATTCACATAGGTACCAACACTCAACACACTCAAGTGCACAAATGCAAGACACCTAACCACTAGACAATAAAGGGAATGAAGAAATAAAAGGTCCGATTCATCAAAATCACACAAGACTCTACCACCCAGTAAATTAAACAATATTTCATAATCACTCTGACAATGAGACAAGAGACAGCAATTTGGGCTGAGAGCTCCTTCTCAGCAGAGGAGCACACACTAATACACACACACACACAAACACGGACACACATAATTATCAGAGCGGACATGCTCTGGAGACCTCAGACACTCCCCTAGTACCTGCCCAATCAACTGTCCAACAACAGACACCCACACAGCCTTCATTTATCTTGTCTGTGAGTGTGTGTGTGAGTGTGTGAGTGTGTGTGTGTGTGTGTGTGTGTATCAAGCTAATTACCACCATGAACCATCCCACACACAGATCTAACCCAGACATTGTGGCGCTGTCCAGGGACATGGGAGGTGGGTAATTAGCCTTCCATTATTACAACACACACACATGCACGTATATATATAACATACACAGACACATGGACACATGGACACATAACACACCGGCACATAGACACCAGGAGTCAGTGGAGGGGCAGTAGGAGGGTCAGGAGGTTGTGTTTTGAACTTGTTTTGGGTCTAAGGACACTGGATGAGGTCAAAGTTAAGAGTCTGTGTTTAATGTTGGTTGCCACGCAACAACAGCATGTTATGTGGTCACTTATCAACAGCACAGCCAGGTCGGCGATGGGAAGGAGGACTGAGATTTTTTTACACTTTCAACTCACCTGACATCTTAAAAACAGTGACAATGGCTGATTTTCAGTAGCTAATTAATATGTACAGGTACACTTTTTTTTATTTGAGTACACACAGTTTCTTTATTTCATTATAACTTATTTTTCAGGCAAGACTTAAAATATTTTGAACACAAAGGAACTAAACTTCAGAATGACTCTTACCTAAATCTGCTCTTTGCATCAGATTTGGTAGAAATAGTCATTGCAGAATGGATAAGTCATTAAATCATTAAATTAGTGCACACACTGAATAATTTTCTGCTTGTCACAAACTGTTAGCTCTGAATTGGTCGTGGAAATTATGTTTTATGCCATGATTGCCATAATTGTGTCTATTATATGGTTATTTTTGATCTGTCTGAGCAGATACAGCAGAACATAGAGAGTGAGACATTAGTCATCTGTGTTAAAGCAGCCAACAAAAACAAAACGCAACTCTTCTTCTCCACCAAATCCACACTTTGCTAATGCTAACTCCACCTTGGGGCCATATGTGGTGAGCAGGGAAACGGTGCAGGTGGGTTGAAAGTGTAAAAAAATCTCATAACTCCAAGCTGGCCCAAAAAGTACTGCATCCCACCACTGGCCCAGCTGTTGTCTGGGGGTGTGTAATTGTGTCAAAACCTTCTATTCCCCTCCAAGAGCGCCCCCCTAAAGCAGTTACACGGCTCCCCCCGCATGGTCCCGGGCATCATCATTTTCCAGCAACCATCCATCTTCGGCCTGCGATTAATTCTCTTCATTTCCGAGCACAGGCCATAAATCCTGGCACACTTAATTAATTTCACGGCCAACGCGGGGCTCCCGTAAAGCGGGGATTGTTCTCGCAAAAGCCCATATTAATTATGCTATTTTACAGCCATCTCATTGAAGGCTGTGTTTCATCTTTCATAATTACATTTTCAACAACAACGGGGGCAACAAAAGGAGTCTAATTATGGATTTGGCGGCATGCTCCCTTGTAATAAGTCAATGTTAGCTTCGAGCCCACGACGTGGTGCTAAGGCGCTAACGGCACACAGTGCGGAGTAGCCCAACAGAATCAATGCGATACTCTTTGTTTTGGAAGTGTTACTGCTAGTACAATTTTAGCTGAGAGGACAATCATAATGCGGAACATACTGGAGGCATATTTGTGGCCTGATGGCATAAATTGTGTTGATGAAGTTAGGGGATATTATTGTCACATTGAGGCTGTGGTGATCATCACTCTTGCCATGGAGCTGTAGTGGAGCTCGTCAGCTGTTCTCCTGATGTTCAGGCAGCAGCATCTCCCTCCTGTCAGCGCCTCAACCCACCATGCAGCATGCATGTCTCTTGTGTGTTCTGAATGTGCTTACGGACCTACAGAGAAGCACCGCAGACTTGAACAGATGAACCGAGCCACAATGCAGCCGTAGCCCCATTTGTTTATGACACGGTGTGTCATGTTCCCCGCTGTTGCTCTCTCCTGCTGGTCGCTGCCACAGGTCACTACCCAGTCATGATGGGTGATGGGGCTTGTGTTAACAGTCACCTACACACTCCGTCCAGCAACCAGCCTTCCACCCACACACTCCTGGAACTGAGCGGTTATAATATACTCACACATACGCTCACACAATGCAGAGCTGCCATAAGTACGCTGTGATGCATGGGCTGTCATGGCTGCCTGGTTGGTGGTGAAGTTGAGGCAGAAGGCCTTCGCTTGTTGAGTCATGATGATGGGCCGTCACCCTCGACAGGAACCTGTGTTTGATAATTGACATGGTTGAGTGCTAAGATGCTCAGTCACTGAATCAATCAGTCGACTGACAGTTTTCACAGGTAGTTAATTAATTAAGAAAAACACTAACTGGACAAATATTCTCCAAGATTTGTTTTTCTCAGTTCTATGCCCTTTTGAATTTGGATGTTGTTTGGATGTTTGAATGACAGAGGAAGTAATGTGAAGGCATTAACTTAAGGGAAATGTCTTAAAATAATAGTCAGGTGCCCTCATGAGGTCAAAGCCATCTGACTTACACAAATTGTAGATATCTTCTAAGGGTACACACTGTTTGTCTCTATCCAACCAGGAATCATTTATACTACTAGACTTTGAGAGATATCCACCTCATTTGTCTTGATCCAATGGCTAAAGCCTCAAAAAAATTATTTGATTACATTTTTACACGAGGCAGACATATTTAAATAGTCATCAAGCACTAACAGTTTAAATGTTAATATGAGCACTAACTGTTTTAACGTTGACTTATGAAACTTTGAACCTGTCCTCTGGAAAACTGTTTTAGACATTTTTTCACATTTTATAAAGTTAACAACTGAACAAAAATAACCTTGTGGTAATGAAACATAACCGACTAACACACCTTGAAAAAACTCAAGCACGGTAAAAACTGACAGTGTCACACAATCATTCAGCGAAGCTGTATTCAATCACCATCTTCTGGAAAAGACAGAGGGCACATCAAGCTGTACAGATTATTGGCTAGATACTAAGGACCAAACCATGTGCTGTGCGCGTTATCAGAGAGAAGACAATAACCCTAAAAGTGAATTTGTGATAGGGATGGTGGTAATAATGGCCGCCTGGCTGACCTGAGAGTGCAGCTATGTCACCTCTGATCAGTGGTGTTACAGTTCGTTGCCGGATAGTCCTTTCACTTCCTATTAGGCTCCTCACACTGAGAGTCTGTGTGCAGTGGCAAGGGCCATAAGTCCTTTGACAGCGACCTTGAACATATGTGTGTGTGTGTTCATCCATGTGCAACAACAACCGGCATCTCCGCCTGTGTGTTTGTGTGCTTGTGTGTGTGTGTGTGTGTGTCTGTGTGTGTCTTCCTCTTTTCTCCTCTCCTTCCTTGTCAAGGCCATCGGTGATCAGTGGAGGTTAAAAGTTACAAATCACCCCTCCTCCCCCACCCTGCCCTCCAACCCAACCCCCTCCGCCTCCATCCCCTCCCTTCACCACCTGTCCTTATGCACACGCCCGGGCGGGGGCCTCTAGGGGGCCTGGGTCTCATTCGTATTTGGGGCCACGGCTCCTGTTGAGGGTCTGCAGGGGATCAGAGGCAGTGGAGGGCAATTACTCCTCTGCTTTAATTGGCATTATCATTTTACCAGGCTGACAGAGATGGATCACCCAGCAGGACCCCGCTACACCATCGCTACAGGAGCAGAGGAGGGGTTGTAGGCAGGGGGGAGAGAGGGGAGGAGAGGGAGAAGGTGTTGGCCTGGTGGGCATGACAAGGGAGAGGATAAAGGTAGGAGAAAACATAGGTGGAGGAGAGGAGCAAAAAATGAAGGGCAGAGGCGAGGAAATAAATCTGACACTAACATCAGCCAAACAACTTGAACAAATAACCCCCATTATACAAGAAAGGTGCATGGAGGAATTGTGTGGGCCACTAGCACTCTGGGTGAGTAAGGATGTGCTGGCCCTCATAAATGTGTGTGTAGGGCTGATTTTATGTCCAGCCTCGTGTGTGTATGTGTGTGCAGGAGGAAAGGGCAAGGGAGGGGGAAGGAAGTGTATTAGTGTAACCCAGTGTGAAGCCTGGCGAGGGCCTAACGAGCAGCATGGCCGTGGCTTCATAACTCAGGTCCTGTAAAGCTGTCAGTGGAATTAAGAGGCGCCCATTATAGGTGCCTATACAAGTGCCTCAATGCAAAATACCAGTCTTCTCCCCGGGGCCGGCAGCGGCAGATAATTTTAGCTACTTAGTGAATCATCTTCAAAGCAGTAGCTGAGCTTTTTCGGCTCTGTGGATAAAGCTCCTACTGTACGTACACTTTTTTTTAAATTATTATTCTGCTCATTTGAGTTCAACTTGGTTTTCTTTTCTTTGGCTTCTTTCGTCACACATTCCCAGGTCTCCCTTACAAGAATATCCCCGAGACCCCGCAGAGGCTGAACCAGACAACATGCCAGAGGAGCACAGTGATGGATCGATGAAAAATTATTATGAAGCTGTCCAACCTGAATTATTGTGCTGTCTGTTGATAATCCCTTATTTGTCTCTTCCTGGCATCCAACAAAACCTGTCAGTCTGACTTAAAAAAGCGAGGGATGCTTGATGGAAGATGATGAAGTGAGTGGAATGGGGGGGGGGGGGATGTGGGGCCCTTGCCTCCCATCTCTTTTATGGAAAGAACATAATTAAAGGGAATGCTGTGCTCTCTCTCTCCTTCTCTACCTCTCTCCCTGATATGAAAAATGAAAACTATAAGG
>JAQNCA010000002.1:15834427-15847982 GCA_029783725.1 Acanthurus tractus | reverse complement strand
GGTGCAACAAGGTGAGGCTCAGAACAATGATTGTTTGTTTGTTGTTTTTTTTTATTAGCCGAGTTAATTGCTCCCACCCCCCACCCCCCCTTTCTTGCCAAATGGATGCCTCCAGATATGCAGGCAAAGCACCCCGGCACACACATGCACACACTTTACATGCCCGCAGGAATGCATCCACACTCCTGCAAGCGTGTTCTCGCTCACACACACACAAACCAATGCAGACACATGCATCCCTGTTTAATGAAAATGTCCACATGTGCAATTCTGGAGACCGTGACAGACGTGAGAGGAGGACATGGGGTTTGTCTTAAAAAAATGATTTTCAGGTTTTGAAAGTTGGAGGATCAGGAGTGATTTTGTATATTTTTCTGTATTTCCATGCCTACATACTGTGTCTGCTGCACTGCTGCGTCACATGAATATTCCAACATGTCTTTATTATTATCCTGGAAACTTTCACAGTATAAGAAGACTTTCTTTTAGTATGCAATGCAATGTTTCAAATGACTCAATCAAAATAAACTTTCTTAATTTTCATACAGTCCTATAGGAACAAAAAAAAACTGTACTTTAACAAAACAGCAATCAAGGTTCATTTCCCATGACTTCTCCTGTTCTTAACATCGCATCAGGATTTCTTCATTTCTACCTCTCTCAGCAGACAAACACACACACACACACACACAGAGGCTAGGAGTGTTTTCCTATGAGGCAAAGGTAAAGACAGGCAGGCTCCAGAGCATAATTGAACATGTAGCTACACCACCACAGGGAGTTGGCAGTGCCTGGGGAGAAGACTTGGCTCCCCCAGAGAGGCCTGGAGCCTAACCAGGCCAAGCTGTGCCAGGCACTGAAACAGACACACAGCGCCCCCTCTCCTTTCAACCGCCGCCCCCTTCTTTGCTATCCAACTCCTTCAAAGAACACCCCTCTGCTCTGTTTTTCTCCTCTTTGACACATCATTTTTCAGATCTCCTTTCTCAGACGAGCCCACCGTCTGTTTTCCTTGAGCTTCCTCAGAATGTGGAGTCAATAGGTGGACACACAAACACAGATACAAAAATTATGTTAAGACGCGCTTTCAGAGTCCCCCCCCCAAGAAATTTCTTCTGGCCCTCTGCCAGATCGCAGTGAGTTAGTCAGGTGTGTGTGATTAAGTGTGAGAACCATGTTCTGTCTTGTCTGATCAGCAGTGCTGTCAAATCTCCTCTTTTCACCGCCACATGACACCTTGTGCTGCTATAAAATGCCTCTGAGCAAAAATTAAATTGAGACTTTCGAAAACATTTTTTTTTAGCATCCAGATGTATAAATTTACACTTTTATGTGCGCATATAAATACACTCATGCATGTTCACATGTAAACCACATGCACTCAGCAGCAGACATGCAAACATATACACATAGAAAGCTCCAGCAGGTTTTTCCTGTCAAGACATGGTCAGGGAGAAAAAGTAGGGTGAGTCTAATTTAAGATACAGCGCCTAACCATAACAGCAAGTCAAACAACATCACATGTGCACTAGAAAATTCTGGTTTTTCTAGTAATTTTGGGTTCATGACTAGGTTTTGAGATGAAACCGAATGTGACTGTGACTGTCCTTAACCATAAAAACTGCATTTTTTACACCCCAGATGTCTCCGCGCTCTTTGTATGTATGAGAGGGTGTTTGATATATATGTATATTTGTAGGATTTTCTGCAACCCATATGTAATGGATATACGGTGCAAGCATGTGTTATGCCAACATCGGGCTGGTATTTACACTTCCCTTCTCTCGTACAGTGTGCTCTTTTACTGGCTCTCTTTGAAGAGTCTTGCATAAACAAGCGTCTCTGGCGTTGGACCAACCTTACCCAACCCTGACCACACTAGAGGCCATGGGTCGAAAGGGAAAGTGTACTGCATATGTGTGTGTGCGCACGCGCGCGAGAGAGAGGGAGAGTGTTTGGGATAATGCATGAAACTAAATATTTGAACTTGTGACGTGATGAGCATCAGCCAATGGCATTTCGGCTTTGTATTTGATCCAAGTTGGTTCTGAAATGGAAAGAGCAGAGTGTGAAGAGGTGCCAGAGTTTGAGCCCACACACCACCGCCAGGACGGGGCAGGACGTGGCGTATAACCTGCTCCAACCTGCCCACCACCAACCCCAACCACCACCACCACTCACAGACAAGCTAAATCAACACCTGCCGTCTAAATGTTGTCCTTCTTTACATCTCAGGTTTCCCTCTTTGTTTTGATTGGTCTCGTGTTTCTCCCTCTGTTCTGCGAGGCTGTATAATGAGGCCCAGACTGTAATTGGGCCAGTCGTGTTATTTTAAGGTTGGAGCGCAGAGTAATTACCCACCCTCTGCCGTACTGTACCCTTCACAAGACAGAGGGAGAATAAGATACCCAGGAAGACAGATTTATTTAAAAGGATAGGGGGGGCAAAGAATTCAATATGACTGTATAAAGATCAATATTATCAGATAAAGATGTATTTTTTTACTCTCTCACTTTGATTCTTCTGCAGCCTTTTTTTTAAAAAAAACAAAAACATTTTGTTCTCCAGCTGTGCTAAGATGGGAAGTTGCCTTGCAGCTTCAACTATCTGCAGAGTTGTGAAACACCGCTCCTTCACTTCTGCATCGGCTGCATCCTGTTGATGAACTTTTCTAAAACAACGTGACCATGACTTGGGCTCGGTCGGGCTCTAAATAATATAAAAAAAGAGGAAAGCTGGAAACGCAACTCTTATCATTGCATCGATTCAGCACGTCGAAAGCATGACACAGTGGAAAAGCTACTGTACACGTGCTCTCACTTGGATCATGAATAAGCTAAAGTCTGGGATGCTATAATGCCGAAGTTCATCACAGAGGAAGGGCAAAAGGTTGTCTGCTGATCTCCACATAACAGACACCACGAGTCACCTAAGAGATCTTTCTCAGCATCTCAAACATTCCTCTATTTTTGTCTGATCTATGTATAGAGCATGCAACGTAGTGCTTTAAATCATAATCCTTAAGATTTCAGTCCTTGTTGTTTAGGCGACACCCATAGTGACAGCCAGTGTGGTTTTTTATAGAAGACCTAAAGTTTTAGGGTCAAGAAACGCTGTCTGAACTGCTACTTCATCAGGAATCCATCAGAAAGAAGAGCAACTTGTGTATTTGTTTTGCAGTGCAACCAAACAAACCAATGTTGTTTTAATAAAGATGAAAGTCCACTACTGGCCTTTTTCCATTGTTAGCAACCGCAGTCTGATTTACTGCAGCACATATTGCGAGTACTTTTCACCCCAACAGCATGACAGGAGTGGTAACTGCAGCTCTTCATATAACATCAACAGATTCCCCTTAGGATAAATAAAGTTTTATCTTATCTTATCTCGCTGTGGCTGCTCCATCTTGTTTTGTTGGGCTCCACTTGAATTCTTTTAATGTGAAGTAGAAGCAGTCGGAAAATGTTTGGTTTACATGAGAGACAGAGGTCTCGTAACTTCTTTTCACTCCACACCAACAATGTTTTTTATTTCAAAACTTGTTGTCTTCGGATGCACCTGATGCAACCACTTCAGACAAAAAGTGCACCAACGCTTTTAGTCATTATAGTGAAGATTTTGTCTTCAAAAAGGATGTAAATAATGTCTTTTTAAATCAGTCTGGAATCTCAGGGCTGTTGGAGACAGAAATGTGCTGTAACTTCACCTGACTTCCCATCAGCATTAGGGTGAGTGGATAATTGTTGAATACAAATCTGAAGGTGAGCTGTGCCTTTAAATGGCTACTGATGAAAACCGCTAACCATGAATAGCAGCAAAGTAGGTCTTTAATTTAAAGAAAATCCTACAGATTCTAACTTTAATGTGAGGATTTTGCAATCAAAAGTACATCAAATATCTCATTCCCAAAGTCACTTGTACTTTTGTATTTAATAAACAAACTTAAACTTTTGTTAAAAGAACACTAAACGCTCGTGTCTGCGGTGTGGACGCTCAGTCAGGCCCTCCTACAATCCAAGTGTGCTTTGTGCAATCTTGGCAGTAAGAGCTGGATGATATGAGAGCCAATGAGGTAATGATTTACCACACCATGATTTCCTGTCCTTCTGGCGCTGAGAGATGATGTCATCACCTCATGCATACCAACACTTTTACAAGTCTTTTACAAGTAGTTTTTGTGTATGCTGTGCTGTGCGTGAGACAGTGCTAAGTAGAGAAGTTCCTTATCTAAGCGGTCCTAAATATACAAACACATTGCACCAACCAGGAATTACCTTAAAAAAGCACCAGTTGAGAATTTGACAACTAATTTTGTCAGAGTTTGATCCAATCGTCACATCCACAAAGATTAAAAAATCATTGATTGTGTAAGGGGTCTGTGAAGTTTCCCAGTCTGTTGGGTTTGACTGAATGCTAAACAAAAGTAACAAGTTAGACTGATAGAGGATTAAAGAGGTGATACTGTTGAAAAATATTAATTTATCTCCTTTTTAACAAGGCTGGTGCAGAGGAGCATTTCCAATAACATATTTAATATTAAATATTATTTTATTAAGGTATAATTTACACTTAAGCGAAGACATTAGAGTTTTAAACTGTACAAAAAATGTTACTTTTTTTTTTTACACTATAAGTGATTCTATGTGTTCAAATATTTTGCCTTTCCACCTACTAGCCTTTGAAACAAATAAGATTTTATATAATGCTGAATTTCCATTTCATTATTATTGTCTTGTGAGTAGGGTTTTTTATCTCATGCATTTGTTTTAGAAATCAAAGGAACGGTTAACCTGCAATCCGCAAAGGGACACATTGAGCTGCCATTTATCGGAACTGAAAGGAGGGAGGACTGTGTCTGCTGCCTTTACTCATCTTCTTTTTCATCTTTCATGCTAACCTCTTCCTCATTCTGACCCTGACTCACTTGGAGACAGAGAGACGGTTAACGACTATTACGACACCGAAACTCGACGCCGGTGGCCCTCACATCATAGTTTGAGTGGAAAAATTTAGAGAAATTCACTCAGCGTTTTTTTTAGTTCCAGCCGGCTCTCACAGGACAGGACAGGGAGAGCAGTCACGTTGTCAGAACCAGAACAGGAAAAAAGCGTGTGAACTAATGGAAAGAATGACCAAGCATTAATAGTACGATGAGTGAAGGAGAGAAGAGGAAAAGAGAGCTGGAGAAGAGGTCAGTAGAGTGACCAGATTAAAAATAAACAGCAGGAAGAGGATGGCTTGGTGCAATCTGGCCTTAACCAGTTCTAAAGGACCTTAGAATAACAACAGTGAACAGTTTGCATTGTTTTTTTTTTATATTAATGCACCCACAGTAGCTTAAAACTCATTTGTTGTTTGTCGACAACTGCAGCGAACAGCCTACGTAAATCATTACACAGAACTTTGCTGATGCAAACGAAGTGGTGTAAAAATAAACAAATGGGGACGCGTGCACATCAGCCGCTTTAGAAAATCTAAAATAGCACCAACAAATGAGCAGAAATCCAACAACTGTGTTATCACTTACTGTCTTATGTCGTCTTTCCTGTGCTATATCACAGCCAAGAGGTAGATCTGTGCGCAAGTGTGTATATGTGTGTGTGCGTGTGTGTGTATGTGTGAGTGTGCATGTGTGTGTATGTGTGAGTGAGTGAGTGTGCATGTGATGGACAGGGACAAAATTTACTCTTACCTGCATTGTTATCTACACAGCTGTGCGTATGTGTGAAGGTATGACCAAGTTCTCTTAACATTTATTATGCTTTTTCAACCGAGAACAAAGAATCTTATAAGATTAAATATCATATTTTTTAAATGCGTGCTGGCTAAGATAGGAAACAACCACAAGTTACAATATAAAAACAGCTGAAACAAAATATGTCATAGGGTCAGAATTAAGACAAATTGTAATAATAAAATCATGAAAAGAGCAAAATAAATTTTGAAATTGGTCATTTAAAATAAAAAACCAACAAACAACTTTTGAGAAGCTTTAAGGCAATGAATAATAGCACTGATGTAAACATACCAAACCATAAATTAAAAAAACTGAGACCAACTCATGCACTTTCTTAAACTCCATCACATCAGAGACTATTAAGCTGAATTAAATGCACATGTGTAAAAAGAAGTGGCGCACCTCTCAGAGGTGGTCTGCTTAGATGGGATTTTGCAACAGTGGCTGTAAATTTGAGCTAATGGTGGACCTCATGACAATTTCATGACAATTCTACCCCACCAATATGCACACACATTCATATGCTTACACAGTCCCCTCCGATGGAAGACAGAACAGGAGAGCAGATGAGGAAGGCCTTCTTTCAGTTCCTTTAAATAAACAGGGTCTTTAGAGTGTGTGTGCGCATGTATGTGTGTGTGCGTGCACAAGTCAGTCTGCGAGGGGCTATTAGGGTGGGGTGGGCAAATCGCAATGACTGTGGTTTTTTAAAGGAATTTCAGACCATGCTTTGCCGCAAGTTAATATGCATGTGTGGATGCCTCAGAGAGAGGGAGAGACAGATAAAAGTAGGGAGACAGTTAGAGAGAGAGAGACAGTTAAAGAGTGAGCCAGCGGGAGATGTGCTGTGAGTTACGGTTCCTCCTCCTGAACAGAAGCTTCAGCCGCAGTCGATGTCGCAAGCCCTCGTCACCGCCGTGTGAGGATGACATGAGGATGGAAGTGGCAAGCGGCTCCAGATTCAACCAGACAGACCTGGTTCCAGGCTGTGACCTCATGACTGCATGCAAGAGTCATGTTCAGAAATGTAGGCAAGTTGCATAAGAAACTCTGATCCTCTAATTAGCCCATAATGAGGGGGTCAAAATGTTTAGCTAGCAGGGTCCAGACACGGACGCCTCAACGTCTCCGCAACCTTGAGGGCCTCAGCTCACTCTGCTCCTCATTTACTGTCATCCGTTCAACTCCTCCTCTGCTGGCTTTTAAATACATTAATTACATCAGAGCACATGATGATTTGGCCTGAATGACCTTACAGCTAGAAAACATATAAACTGAGGTGAAGTGCTCCTGAAAAGAGAAAAAATGCTTTGAACTTAAGTCCCAATTCAAAAAAAGAAGAAAATAAAGTTATCCTTTTCGTAAAATTCTGAAAAAAACAGCCTTATACTAAAACCTTTGGAGTGTGTCCGAGTTTCTTTGCAATACTGGAATGCAATACTCGTTTTTGTGCAGCAGAGTGTAAGTAAATATTAACAGAACAGGGCCAGAGACACAAATGTATGAAACATCAGTGCTGTTACTGCGAGAGAATCAAGAGGGAAGGTGATGAGAAGGGGAGAAAGTGAGGAATACTGAGGATGAGAGGAAAGATAGCATATGAAGTGAAGTGATATTGGTAAAACAAAAAAGGAAAAACCTCCTCTTATTTCAACCACAACCCTTTCTTGTTTTCAATAAACAGTGCTGTATTTCCTGTGAGCAAATAAAAAAGCACATAAAATAAAGGAAGAGCGACAATGTAGAGCAGAGAAAAAGAGAGGCGGACTGTGATGGAATTAGCAACAGTGGCCACTTTTTAGGAGCGTGCTCTGTAGCCCTGCAGTTTTGTCGCTGTGCGTGTATATTTGTATGGGCATGTATACAGGGGGAAATGCAGCATCGAGTCTGGCAGTCTCCACTTTAATCCCTGGGAGAGTGAAGTGGAGAGATTCTTGCGCTGAGTTCCCTGATAAAGGGCTAAAGGAGTTTAAGAGCACAGGAAACAGAGATGCTGCAGACAGGAAATGCACACAGACAGTGGCTATGCAAAGTGTGTTTAGAGGAGACGGGCCCCTACGTGACAATAACAAAGTCATGGGTCAGTGCCACAACTAATAAGAGGTCACACAGGATAGAAAAAGGCTGAAATCCAAAAGCTCCAGAATGGCTGATGCGCATCTATGCATTTCTTAAGACTTCTTCAGCATCTTCGTGTGGACGGTTGAGTTGATTACAAAGTGGATTTAGTTTTTCCACAGCAGTGGATTAGTGATGTATTGGAGATATGGCAAAATGAAAGATTCAGTGATGCCTTAAGAACTCAACAATTACAAAAAAATTTGAAAGTGGATTGCTTTTGAAACCCACCACAAGGACACTACCTAAACAATTAAATCAAATAAAGCGAGAAAAGTTAGATATTTTGAAGTGTATATGTTTAAAAACGCCCTGCTTTGATTAATATTTGGCTTAAGTTGCTTTTCCCTCATTAAAAGTCCTAAAGCGCAACTGAAAGCACAAAAACTTTTGCTCCTTTAGTGAGAAATTTCTGATCTACATTATGAATCACAGAGATTAGGCCCTGCCCACCACTTCTCCATGCAGTTTACAATTAAATTGAGTCAACCTTCTGATTACTCGTTTAAGTGACAAGCTATTTTAGTGCTCACTGAATGTCCCCGGTTTGAATACAGTTGCATCATTCTCTCTCTCTGGTTTTGAAACGTGTGGATTTGCTCTTTTCACTGAGAATTGAATATTGTTTTGCTTTGGACTATGAGTCAGATCAAGCAAAGCATCTGAAAACACTTACTTGAGCTCTGGGAAATTGTGTTGGGACACTTTAAACACACAACAACTGATGGACAGATTGATCGATAATAAAAATCATCAATTGTTGAGGCTCTAATTACAAAACTGGCTGTTTTATTGTTTTAAAATGCTTTTACAAGATCTGAAACACCTCAGGACATTTCTTAAACATTAGCATTAAATTCCAATGGTCACGCCAGGCCAGTGTGTCGTGAGATTATCACATGCCGGAGGAGGCAGAGAGTATGTGTGTGCGTGTGTGTGTGAGGAAGTGTGTGTGCGTGTGTGGGTAAGCCTGGTCGTCTCTGCCATTTAGTAGGGCAGAATTAAGCGTGAGGACGTCTGTCCGGTACCAAAGCATGACATCAGCCAGTTGGCAGAGGAGGTGTCGGAGCAGGTGCTATATGGGAACGAGGGAGGGATGGAGACATGCGGGGAGGGGGTGGATTTGGGGAAGGACAGGGAGAGGATGGAGGTGTGGGACAGCAGAGCAGAGGGTGGTGCAGGAGGATGGGGCAGGAGCCAAGATGAGTGTCCAAGTGAAGCTATTTATAGCTCTCCATCATGGGCCATTCTACCAGGCCCTGATCACCACCAGTATTATCCCTCTATTTCCCCTCTGCTCATATTCATCTCATCCCCCAGGAAGAGACAGAAACACATTTACGTCTGAATCCTGTCATATCAGTCTATTCCTGGACTGTGACATCCGATATATTTTTTACCCTTCATGTCAAAATGTATGACAGATAACACTTTTGTCATGATGCTTTTCTTTCCCAATCACACTTTCTATGTAACTGATCTTATGGTTATAAAAACCATCCAGACAAATTTTAGCCATCCAGACTTTCTCAGTTCAACGGAGGCATTTAATACAGCTGGGACTCAAACAGAGAGGGAACAGCCAAGTGAACCTGCAGAAGCATTTACAGTCTTTTGACCTGTGCCTGACCTGAGTCGGACCGATACAAGAGGTCCATTACTGTCCATCGCTCCAGAGAGGTTGCCATGGGAACAGCACAAGAACCGGGTCCAGTGAGTCCAGCCATCTGGTAGACATCAGCTCTGTACAAATAAACTCGAGCTACCGTTTAGCAAAAGGTCCAAAGTGAAGCCTGCCTGGTCCAACACGCCAAATAAATCTCTTGTTTCTCTCCTGAAGACAAAGAAAAGAAGACAAGCAGTTGATGGGATGGATAGAAGAACATCAGAGGGATGTATCTGTGGTTTATATGGAGTGAGGAAGGCATTTCTTCTATAGAGCAGCATCTGCTTTTATTTTAAATCCACACTTTACATTTTATCAAAGCTGGTGCCTTTATCATAACACAACTTGACCAAAGACAGTTTGATCAGAGATTCTGGTGTGTTATGCTAGTAGTGGCTAACGTGGCTAAAAAAATAAGGAGCAGGCTAGCGAGGTCTGGTAAGCTTATTTCTTTCTAACTCCAGACTCCCTGACTTTTTAATTTACAACAAACTGCGAGCTGCATACAAATTTTGATGTCTAGAATATGTTGAGTATGCCCTTTAAACACACGAAAGGGACCAAGAATAATGTCATTCATGGCCATAATATCAGATAGTTTATATTCAGTTTTATGGCACCTAAAACTTGGACTCTGATCCAGACGCATACATCCACATCTGTAAAAAAAAACATGCCCATAAATCACAGCGTGTCAGTGACAGATAATCTAGAGCTAAACCGAGGTACTGTACATGCAGGGTCCTGCAACAAGACCTCATCCAGGCCCACTGCCACAGCTGCTTGCTACAAAATGGCATTGTGTCGAGTTGTAATGTCTCTGGGCCACGTTTGACAATATAATAGTGTCTTTGTCTTCCACTTATCTGGCTGCAGCTCCGGCTGAAGAGCAGAGTGTTTCAACAGCTACTGTCTAGCTATCAGACCTAAGGACACAATCTAGCCCTCTTTGTGAAAGCTTATTGTCAACCACTCTTCGCGGACAAAATAATCATCTGAGCCGAGACAGATAAGTAGATTCTTACACGCCCACACAGACGCCTTTATAGGAAGCTGGAGCTGGCAGAGGTTAGCTGCTTCTCTTCCTCTGTGTGCATATAAAAGTGCAGTGCCATGAGCAGACATTAAACATATTATGATATAAAGAAAACACACATCTACTAATTAACATACACTTGACGACAGGCAATGAATTGTTTGTGCACATGCATAGACGCAGTTTTTTTTTACTCCTAAAACAAAAACACACCATGTACAAATATTTTTGAGTAAATACACAAATACAGCACTGACCAGATGACCAAACCCCGCACTGTATGGTGTGAGCTCCTATTTAAGAAATGTCCTTGGCTTTCTGGTTGTTTTCACGGTGAATCCCAGAGTCCACCCACACAGGCAAGCCCTGCAGAGACCTTCTGTTCCTCAACGCAGGACACACACACACACACACACAAAAATGAACAAAAAACACTCACACGCACACACAATCAGAGAGAGACAATCACAGAGAGAAAAGACAACAATAGAGAATAGAAAGAATTGTGACTCTTCAGAGCTGGTACGGCAAAAATAATTGTGTTTGTCATTTTATGGTTTGCACAAAGTTGGACATCTATAATGGGCTGGTTTGCTAAATAATGCGCAGATGCTGCCAAGTCTGTATGCATCACTTTTTTAAACTTTGTGTGTTGAAACTCAGATTTACACTCGATACAATGAGGACATAAAGGGAAGTTAAATTAGATTCAACGGCGCACACTGATACCGGCAAAAACAGTTGGGCCTGTGTGTTTTATGGAGCCAGCAGAGAGTGGAGTACATATGGACGCCTCACATTATGGCACATAGCACTATAATGTGGTGTGGTAATGGCCGTGAAACCACATGTCACTGTGGATGGGAGAGAGACTCCAGAACAGAGGCAAGGCCCAGAGCCAGACCAGTGCTGCAGTTCACCTTCAGCCGCTCTCTATCTCTGTTTCAACTCTGTCTGTTTAGGTCATTTCTTTTTTTCTTCCTCATCTCTTCCACTCCGCATCTCTCACCGCCGTTCAAAAATCTCATGTTTCCTTCTTGCGCTCTCCCTCTCTCTTAGTGTCTCTCTCATTTTTCCAGACTTCTCTATTTTGACCCGAGCGTTACTGCCTCCAAAGGAATGCCCTGCACGGGCCAAAGCAATATTGTGGTTATTCTTTCAAAGAATCTATTTCATGCCACTCCATAACATCAAATCAAGGTTAAACCAATGACAATCCAGGGAGCTAAACTTTTTGCTTATATTTCTGATTTCTTTTTTTCCCCTCAGTATAAAAGTACTTTAAGAGTCCTTAAAATGCTGTTTGATGGACCTCTTCATGTGTTTCTCCCTTATGTGAAGCAGCCTGTGAAAGCACACTTCATTGACAGAACTTGGCTCGCGTTCAGTCAACATGTTAGTTTTAATGTGAATGGCTGCAAACCGTAAAAGATGATCAGCTCTCTCCTCGCCCTGTCCTTCTGTCGATCTCACTCCCCTCCACTCCCACATCCACTTCGCCCCCCCAACCCCCCTTGCAGCCAGACTGATAGCACAAAATGCCTCACCTTTATCAATGTTCAGCATGATACAGTGTGCTTTGCTACGGGAGGTGAGGGTGAGTTTGCAGGCAGGCTATCATGTTTGTCTCTCAGTGCAAGCTGCCTGGCAAAGTCCAGGGAGGCTATTGACAGTGGACTTTGGAGGCAGGGGAGAGATGAATACACGCTGCTACGCCAACAGACACACACACACACACACACACACACAAACCACATAAACTCACACTTGGATCATAGGCTGGTATTGCCTCTGGCTATTGCACAGTAATGAAGTGATGCAGAGAAAATGCAGGGGGGGAAATGACAGGGGTACAACCATGTGTGTCTTACAGCTGCTACTCTAATCAGATGTGCATCCTCACTACATTTAACTTAAGTCTTGTTTGACTGAAATTCCTTTGTCATTCACTTTATCAGTCACTTGGGAGGACTGTAATCTCCACGAGTTGTTGACAGTCAACAAAACTGTGGTGTTTAGATGAATTTATCAATAGTTTGTGACAAACAGGGCTGCTGTGGGTTATTGACCCCTGGGTGGGCTGTTGCTGTTTCTCCACCTTCTGCCACTTTGGTTTACCTCTGTGGAAACTCTGGCGGTGCTGCTGGCACAAAAATGCTACCAGATGCAAGCTGCCGGCATAGGTGAAAGTTGGACGCAGAGAAGCCACAAATGAAAGTATTTTAAAGCTTTGAAAAAAGCCAGCGATGTATTTTCACTAATGATCAACCACAATACGAACTCCACAGATATCTTTTATTTTCAAGATAACTGAGCGGATTATTGATGACATTCAGGGGCAAATTTTTGAAGAGATATACACACTCACTGAGTTTATTCTTGTAGCTGAAACCACAGTTTCATTAGGGAGTCTAGACGAGACCTCCAGTGTTTCTACAAGTGACTCCTGCTACAATCAGTGCTCACCCCAGGAAACACCGCCACTTCAAGTCTTTTAATGTGCACAAACATAAAGTACAGTACAAAATCAGTGAGACGTACAGAAGCATATGCACAGACACGTTTTCATAGGATATCATACACACATGCTCTCCCACACACATATTAATTATCTAGAGATTATCTGCAGTGAGAGGGAGATATGTCATTATAGGTCCCTCCCAGACGTGATGTCACTCAGCTCATATGAGGTGTCTTTAAACGTGACACACGCCTGCGTAGAAGTTACTCATCGTAAAGATGAAGCTGTCCTCTATAGATTTATATGCCAGACTTTGTTTGGATTAGATTTATGGTCTGTTTATGTTCATGTTGTGAGTGTGAGCCTTATTTGTTTTTGTGTCTTTCAGTAAAATACATATTCTCCAGAAGTGGCTACAGCAAGAGTCTCCACATGGAGAGGCAGTGAAGCTGGATAATTATGGGGTGTGTGTGTGTGTGTGTGTGTGTGTGTGTGTGTGTGTGTGTGTGTGTGTGTGTGTGTGTGTGTGTGTGTGTG
>JAQNCA010000002.1:15819381-15834327 GCA_029783725.1 Acanthurus tractus | reverse complement strand
TGTGTGTGTGTGTGTGTGTGTGTGTGTGTGTGTGTGTGTGTGTGTGTGTGTGTGTGTGTGTGTGTGTTTGTGTGTGCGTGTGTGTTTGTGGTTTAGGGTAAAGGATGGAGGAAAAAAAATGTTGTAATTTTTACAGTGAATTCCAGCTTGATAACCAGAACCATCTGGCTTTTGTCTCTTAAACACAAACACAAACACACAAACACACACGCAAATGCGCGCGCATACACACACACACAGGACTACCAATCCCCAAAACAGTTGTTTTTTAAAAAAAAAAAAAAAAATGGAGATAGAAAAAAAAGTTCTGATCGGGTGGAAGAGACAGATACATCAGAGTTGCGTTTTTTCACTCAAGTAAACTAAGTCGCACAAAAATACACAACAATTTGCAATAATGTTGATTGCATAATAATCAATACTGAAGGAGAACAAACTGATTCACAACCACACACATTTTCCTGCTTACTTTGTTAATTGATACATGAATACAATTGTTAATATTCCCACAGTATCAGCTTGGTGGAAAATGTTACAGAACAACACATGACTAACCACCAGTCACACTTTTTGCTTGTTTGTTGGCCACTTCAGAACTTGTTCCATTCCCTTTTGTGTGTTTATCTTAATCATCCCAAAGGAGCAAAGTTACCAGACGACACACACACACACACAAACACACACTTAAGAACAAACAACAGCAGTTATCAGTAGCATTAGATAACAGACACTTGAGAGTGACTCATATGTGCGCTCAATGTAAATGGTGAATTAACTTCTGGAGTACTGGAGCTTTATCAGTAGTACAATAGTTTTCAGCAATATGCACTTCAACCTCCAACATGCACAGAGACAGCTTGGCAGCTGACATCTCTACTAAGCTGCCTTCCTGACCCCTGTTGCCCCAGGCAACCCCTTGTTGTTGCAGTGTTTAAAGAGATGTGAGGAGCGTCGTCTCCCACCAGGATAACTCCTGGAGCGCACACAGACCTAAGTCTGCTAGTCTCACAATGGGAGCCCTGTGTGTGTATGTGTGTATGTGTGTGTGTGTGTGTGTGTGTGTGTGTGAACGTGAGCGTTGAGGTATGAGCTCCGACTTTTTGTGATTTCTGCTCCTGTACATATGCACGTGTTTGTGAGCTGATGCTGTACTTTTATGAGAGTGTGTGAGCACCTGTGGCTGGGCAATAAATCGATTTTATATCGATCCATGATATGAGATTAGATTTCATCTTAGATTAGTCTTTTCCTGGTTGGAAAGGTTGCATTACAGCACAGTCATGTAATTTTTCTGAACTGACTAGATTTTTCTGGCTGATATAATGTTTGCCTTTCCCACTAGGTCTTTATATCCACACTAATGATTAATGATTTTGTTAATATTTTCTTTTTTAAAGTAACGACTGTTATTGCAACACTGATTTTGAGATATTTGGTTAAAAACATTGAGAAATTTGGTTTTGCTCATATGGCCCCACCCTCCCTTTACCTTCCATCTTCAACTTGTATGGCCTTTAATTTTGAATGGAGACAAATGCTGTGCAGGCCCATATTGAGGCAATGAAAAGAACCATTTCTCTCTACCTACAGATCAATGGGTTCCCATTCAATTAGAAAGTCTGAAACCATTAGCACCCGGCTAATGACTCCATTCTGAGGAGCTGGGGAGCTTTGGCCTCGGGGTAGTAGGGTGGCGGGTGGGGGAGCCAGAAAAAGCATCTAGGCTGGGTGGGGGATTTCTTTAACTGCATTCATTACGAGTGCATTACACTTCTTTAGTGTCTTCTCTGGCAACACTTCCCAGATAGCATATTGCGGCAGGGTGTTGAAGGCTTTGTCCCTCTGGTCTTATTTCAGCAGATGCTAAAGCTGTGCACCTCCTATTACTTTGTAACGGTTTCCTTTTTTTACACTTGATTATTCACTTTGTTTGTTTTTTTTTATTCCTTTAAGTGTTTCTTAGAACTCTGGCTTTGCTTAAGTTTGCCAACCCAACTTTGTGCAGGATTAAACTGCAGGCCCTGCTGCAAGTTCTGCAATGATGACAGCTATTCATTAGTGGATAATAGAGGCAGTGCTTTTGGGGTGAACTCAGACATCCCTCCACTCCACTCCGGTTTTGTTCTCTCGTATTCTTTAAATTTCTGCAGCAATAATTCATTCACCTCATCTTGTTTAATGTACAGTTACAAATACTGAAAACAGTCCCGGCAATGAAAATAGCAGTTGGTCTAAACACACATGCACAAAGAGAGAACAGAGGAGAGGAAATATAAAGAAGCAGACAGTAGTAAGCAGAGAATGGGCAAGCAGCCAGGCAGACAGAAACTTGGGTGTATATATGAGGGTTTACAGGTAGGAACCATGTGGCTACAAGCAGAGGTAGGACGCCGTGGTCAGAGTCCATATCCTGTGTGTTAATAATGCGTGTTGTGGCCTCAGGGGAATGGCAGCTTTAATGGGAAGGCAGTCTGCCACTGGTAAACACATGCTGGAGCTCAGTGAAAACACTGCTGGCAAGGAATTAGGTCATTTTAGATAAGCATGAGTGCAGCATCGCCTTGAAATCATTTTTGGCTGCATGTGTGTGAGTGAGTGTGTATGTGTGGTGTTTGTGTGCGTTGTATGGAAACTCCTTCCCATTAAACATTTGTTTAGCTTAGTTTACCTCAACAGTCTGCTAGTCTAAATAAAACCGTTTTCTGTTTATTACATGGTAACTGAAATCACTTCGGTTTTGGAACTAGTTTATTTAAAACAGCCTGCTACAAAAAATAAAAAAAAAAAAATCCCTCACACACTAAGGCCTCCAGTTACTCACGCTGCAGATCTGAATCCAGCGTAAAGCCATCAGGGATATAATGATATTAGATTTCACAGCGGCATACGTACATAGTCAAAGAGCCTTGACATCAGCCATATGAGGTAAGGAGTTGGCCTGGTTCAGAGGTAGCTGAGGTTAAACGGAAAAGCAGGGGATGTGTCATTACTCTGACAAAACATTTGTCATGATGGCTGGTCACTCTGTAGTAAAGATCAAGTGTAAACGTAATCACTTCTCCAGATTTCAGAGAGACTTGTCATATTAGAAGTAGAGTGTTTGATGAACGGTACGTAAGTCAAGGTTCAAAAGTGCAGAGGGGAGGGAAGAGGAAAGGAGAGAGGAGGAAAGGGGGAGCGCGGGTCGCCAGTTGTTTCCTATTTGATTGCTCTGGTCTGGTTCATCTCGTGCAGGAAGAGCCGGTAAAAGTAATCGGACCTATCCGGACTCGACTAGCCTGGCCTGCTCTACTTCACTCCCTAGGACTGCCAATGGGGTGGTATGGCATCAGGATATGGGGAAGAGGCGTTGGAGGGGTTCACAAGGGGCAGTGGAAGGGAGGAGAAACTAGGTGTGGAAGGTTGCAATGGGGGGGGTGACGGACGGAGGGGAGGGTGCATGATTCTCTCCCTGCGAAGTGCTAACTTGGACAGTGGGAGGAATTTTCTGTGGTTTATCCAACGAGAGCTGCTCCATCTGTATAAACTGGAGCCTGCCAAAATGTAGGCTCTCTCTCCATACGCGCATAAACATGCATGCATGCACGTACACACACACAAACACACACACACACACCAGAGGCTGCCAGAATGTCGACTCCCTCTGTCCAAAGAGGAGCACAGAAACTTAACTCCCTCATTACTCGCTCAGATAACTAGTGCTCAGATGCTCAGATAAAAAGTCACAAGAAACACTCATGAACACACAGCAGACCTCTCTCTGTCACACACACACACACACACACACTTTTATGCACTCAAGCACACACACACGCACGCACACACACACACACACACACACACACCTGGGTCATTGAAAAGGTAAGTCCTGAGGCTCTCCTGGCTGAAGAGTACTAAGAGAATTGTTTTCTCTCGTACTGCTGAGCTTTTCTAATGACAGTGGTGTGGAGACAGAGGTTATGTAAGTGTGAGTTGCAATCACACTCCACGCCATTTAGACGTGACTCAGCTGGCCTGATGCCTGTTTGCATGAGCGTGTCTAAAACAGAGAGAGAGAAAGAGAGAGAGAGAGAGAGAGAGTCGGACAGTTTGAAAACAGCTGAGTGAGTGTGCGTAAAAGACAAAAAGACATGAGACTCAGAAAAGAAATAAGAGGAAAAAATTTTGACAAGAGAGTTAAAGTTTGCATGTGTTCTTTGTTTTCACCCAGAGGGGTGGGGGTAGAGTGGTGGTTTTTGAGGGGTTATAACATATTTGTAAGTGGCCCTGCAGAAAATGTCTTTTTTTTTCATTTCTCTACTGTAAGAACAAACTGGCAGAAGACACACACACACATCCTATCTTGCTTTTTAAAACACATTTTTGCACGACTGCTCATGGTTGAATGAATATTCAAGTGGGTGTATTTGTGTGTGTGTAAATGTGACACACAGTGGCCCCTTAGTTTCCCAGCAGGGCTTGTGGCAGAGGACTGACATCTTTCCACAGGATATGAGAACTGTGTGATCATCCATCTGAGCTTGGAGCTGAGAGGAAAAACATACACTCTACAGCGCCTCCCTTCGTGCCTTAATTTGTATTACTCCATCACACACACACACATACACATATACACAAATACACACATACACTCTGTCTCTCTGTCTCTCTTTCTCATCTAAGATCGCTCGTGTCTCTTTAAAACTTTGCTCTTCTTTCGCCAAGGGGGCAGGGTTGTACTCTTTGAGTCACTGGGCTGTCCCTGGCACAGACAGACACACGCACATAAATGCACGCGCACACACACACACACACACACACACACGCACACACTTGAAGCTCTCCATGTCTATGAGTGGAGCTGGCCCTATGCCCAGCCTTAGGGCTGCATGGCCCCAGCTCCATGCTACTTAACCCTTCAGGAGCTCGTACTTTTCCAATTTAACTCATAAAAGAAGCATCAGCTCACAATGTGAAAAGCGTGACTGTTCAGGTCAAGCCTGTCGAGCCCAACAGTCTGCTTTCCAAAAAATCTGCAAGTAATGTCACATACAATCATTTTCCAAAAAAAAACCCACAACTACTTCTGAGGCAAGCTGTTCCTTTAACGATCAGTACAGCTGGCTGTTTAACTCTTTCGGAGGTCTCCCAGAGCAGCGAGAAGTGCTGCTGCAAAACTCAACAATAGAGAAATCCGTAGGTTTACTTGACATGATTTATGTGATCACAGTTTGCTCTTTAACAGGTTGTTGCTTCACATGACCTCGTAAGATGAATTCCCTCAGTGTCAGGGAGGACGTGCTTAAATTGTTGCCTTGAAAGTTCATTCTTGATGCCAACTGACACAAATGACCTTTGAACCTTGAACTTGGCAAAAACGTATTCAAGTCCTCTGCATTGTACTGATATATTAATACATCTTTATCTTTACTGCCTCATGTCTTTTGTGTCTCCCACACACACACGCACACCCACACGCACGCAAACACACACACACAAAGTGCAGATCGTCTCTTTGTGAGCTCGCAGGACGGGACGCAGTCAATATTTGGGCAATGATGTGTGAGCCGAACAGAAGAAGACCTGCCATTTGATCATGTGTGCACACGGAAACACACATGTGCCATAAGCAAGCAATGACCATATCGTAGCCTGGAACATGAAACAGACAGCAGAGACAAAGATGAGATGTAAGGCCATTGAGAGCTGGTGTAAAGTGCGTTAAGTATGATGGGTGTGGTGACAGATGGTTTGACCTTATCTCGCACAGTTGTGGGATCTTGACTGTGAAAGACGTTGAACCTTCTTCTTCTCTCTGCTCTCTGGAAGATCGATCCCCACGGTGCTATAGCTGCTCCAATAACCATGTCAGCTTGGAGGCAGGGCTGTTGCCCTCCCACCTTTACCAGAGGGTAACCTCTGGAGTAATCCCCTGAGGGGCCAGACTAATAATAGTATATGGATATGATCCTATGGAAATGATAGTCCAGCACAGAATTAAACGGCAGTCAAATGTATTTTTAACACTGGATGCTTGCATGTGGTGCGACTTGTACAAGGAGAGTGACAGCGAGAGATTTTGGCTATAAAACACAGTGTTTTCAACTTACAGCACAGTTGGCAGCACCTGAACATACAGTGGCCGAGTCAAAGAAACATACATATACACACTGGAGGGCATGTACACACACATATTAAGCACGGTTGCCGAGGAGTGTTCTGTAATTCTAGTGTGTGTTAATGACTCTCCCAGGCACACTGGAGAAGACGTTAAAAACTCTGGCTGTGATTTACTGTGCAGCGATGCAAGCTGGGACACGACCCAGAGATTCACACTGTGGCACAGATACGCATATACAGTAGTCACACACACACACACACACACACCCACCCACACACACACACACAGATCTAAACACAGAGGTAGAGTCTAACAATGGATAAAGGAATTCATGCAAAGATAAACAGCTTAAATTAGTAAATGAAACATGTTTTCATGTAAGTTTTTCATCTTATAAACTACATGAATAATTATACCAATTAAGTTATTATCAGTTCTTGCATTTGCATGTTCAGTGTAGCTTTATGGCCAACTCTATCATACTGTATTTAAATTAAACACTTTAAATTTATTCCAAATCTCTTTATATGGGCCATTGACTGGCATTACAGTTACTCATCAATCATGGGCCAAGTCTCTTAACAGTCATTAAACTGTAACAATGTTTGTGTTTATACAGCTTGACTCTGCCCGAAAAACAAAAACATACGTCCTCATTTACTCACCGCAATCCTGTTACAGCCGTACAAACAAGTCATCTTTAATATGTCAATTACAGCGGAGAAAAAAAGGAAGAAGAGAACTGCAAGATAATCTATCACAAGTTTGTGGCCACTGATGGCTGTAAAGTGCACGGCCACAATGTCGCATTAGACGAGTTGTGGTCTTTCAATTGTCTTTTTTTAATGAACTGAAAGTGAAGCAAAGAGCATTAAAGCAGGCGACTCTCCAACCGCCGCAAGAAAATAAGAGCTTCGCTTTTGTTTCATAGCAAAACCTTGAATACTTTTGATTTATCAAAAGTCAGACACCTGCCCTGGGTTGGCTGTCTAAACCCCTGACTCTGGGCACACACACACACACGCACACACACACAGGCCTCAAGCTAAGTCACCTGTATTTACCTTGGAGTCACTGAACGCTCAACGGTGTAATTTGTATGATACTGTAGGATATAAAGAAATGTGGATTGCGACATGAGTTGGGTCATATCACCTCTGATCGGGTTAAGAAAAGATTGGTAGAAGACTGATGAGGTTTGTTTTGGAGAAATCCACCCCCACCCCCACCCCCCTTTGGAAGGGTTTGTTAAGTCCTGTTCCCACAGAGTACAGCTTCATGCCCTACTTCTGTCCTCCACCAAGAATAACATGTACCTGCACAACGCTGACCATTTAGACAGCTGCAGGGAGGGTGTGTGTGTGTGTGAGAGAGAGAGAGAGAGAGAGAGAGAGAGGATAGCTGGGAGTGAAAGCTGAGGTGCAAAAAAGAAAAAATGAACGATTGAAGGTAATAATGTGACACGCAACGAAATAAAGAAAGGAGAAAGACGAACCAGGGATTGATGGGAAGAAAGAAAACGAGTAGGAGGAATCCATAATGTTACAGTGAATGAAGGAGACAGAGAGATATGCCCCTATCCTTTAAAAAGTTAGTTGAATCTCCGGAGGTTTAATTGAATTTGAAATGAGTCAGGAGGCAGAAAGTTAGCTGAAGCTCTGGAAGGCTCAGTGCTAAAGATGAAGAGCCGACGAATGACAGGAGAGAAGAGAAAGGAGGAGAAGACTCCATAACAGTAGCATACAGAGGAGTCCTGTGTGAGGAAAAAGATTCGGCCACGCACAGGTAAATTGATCTCACGGGAGGGTGAGTAATAGTGGAGTAAAAGCTGCAAGGGAAGGTATGGATTGAAAAACACTGAGGGGATGAACAGGGGGGAAAAAATGGAACAAAGCAAGAAGACACGGTGAAATAAGAGAAAAAATAAGAAGTCATACAGGCAGGGAAAGAAGGAAAAAGAGAGAGCAGCAGCGAAGTAGGAGAGAAGTGGACCGAGGCAGACCTTCCGCAAAAAAATAGAGGAAGAGGTTAAGGGTGGGCCAAGGCTGAGGGTTGTGAGGCGCAGGGCTCTCTCCAGAGCAAACAGAGGCTAACAGAGGGGCTGTTGTCTCGATCACGGTGGGCCAGGGGAGGGGGACAGCAACACCAAGATGTGAAATGTGACAGACCTATTTTAAGGGCTCCAGCGCAGGAGCCCTGCCCTGCTCTGAACCAGGTGTCAGGGTCGGGGGGTCAAGGGCAGGACAGCAGAATCTAAAGCAACATTTGAAGTGGATTAGTTCGACTGGTGGAGGTCTTGTAATTGAATTTTAGTGGCCGTGTGCGTTCCAGAAGATGATGTGAGCTAGTGAGGAGGAGCTTTGTGATTTCCTGGGATTTAAATGGTGTTGCTTTCATTAAGAAAACCGAGATAAGTTTTCTCTTGGCAGTTACTGACATTGCTGTTGTTTGCTGTTGTAAGTACATATTGGTGAAAATTTTAAATGTGCATGCAGACTGACGCCTCTTTCTTTTGCCCTTGAGTTTCATTTTCACAATTTCTCTGTAAACACACCTCGAAACCAAAGTTTCACTGTTACTAAAGTCGTGATCGTCATCATCTTCTCTTCGTTTCTCACCCTTCCAGTATTTTGGTATTTTCATTTACTGTTCTACAGAAAAGCCAAATGTAGAACTGTACTTCCTCTCTTCACACGTGTGGTACACTTGAAATGATCTAAATGTTCGGGAAGAAGACATTAAGTTCCAGCGGTTGATTTCACAATGTCCCTCATAAGTCATAAGCTATGACTCTGAAGCTGTGGCTTGTTCTCACAGATGAACACAACCTGACATCACGCTTCCTTCCCACTTCTTGTCCTCCTCAGTTTTCCTTCTTAATTCTTCCTCATTCCCATACACCCCCGATAGCCCCCACCTTCACACCGCCACCAACACTCTCATTTCTTCGCCTCCTTAATTTCTCATGTGCATCTTTGAACCAAACCCGGTCTCCAATTGTAAAGTCACCCACTACCTATCTCAGCCCCCCCATCCCCACCCCGACCTACTCTCTGGCCTGGGCCTATCAGAATCCACGCAGAGGGGGCTGATTATGCAGGCAGCTGTCAGCCCTCTAAGGTGAGGCCCCCCAGGCGACAGTTCAACTGCTTCAGTCTAAGGCTGTGCCACCGAGCCTGACAGTAGCACGAACAACACAGAGAAAAGAATGCTAATGGATCAAATCAGATGAGAGCCGAGATGAGGGGAGTGCAGAGGAGAAGGGGAGGGTGCTGGCAGGCACTGCTGATCAGCTGTCATTCAGACGAGGCCTCGGCGTGTGCGATAGCGTGTTATTTGTTGTGCATGTTTGAGCGAGAGGCACTGGCCGCCCAGGATTACGCCCCCCAGTCACTGACATGTTTTCCCTCCAAAGTGCCTTGAAGTTTGAGATTGAAGGAAGGGTGTGAACGAGAGGGGGGAGGTGGGAGGGGCTGGTAAAGGCTAAAGATGGATGGATGTGGGAGGCTATGAACAGTACACTGCTCTGTTCTTTTATTCTTCCATCTAACGCACCTTTCCTATCTTCTATCTACCAGGCGTAACTCCACCTCTCTCTTTGACTATCTCTCTGCCTCGGAGCCATACCTTACTTTACAGCATACAGCATTCATTTTCTGAATAATGCTGAGTTCAATATTATTTTGTTTTGAACTTCACTCCAGCGCTTGCTTCGTCTCTCCTCCGGGGCAACCCCTTCATGAGGAGAGACGAGATGCTTTAGCGCCATCACTTACGGGCAGTCAAACAGCCTCCTGTGTGGTGGGAGCTCCAGATTGAAACATAACAAGCTGAAGGCTTTAGTTCCCCTCTTTCCGATTTTTCTAAATGTCTGATTCCATTCGCCTCCGCAGGACTACAGACGGAGAGTTAAAGCCTACACGCGCATGTGCTCATGCCATGAATGAATAATGTATTCTGACAGCAGAGACAGATGGATATATGATCACCAGCTAAAGAGGATTGGTGTGACAGTGAACCAGGAAGTACTTGTCAAGTCATGTTACAACTCCCAGCCGTGAACTCACAGTAGATTTCTTTTTGTGGTGCCTGGATCATCACCCATAATCAGGTTACAGGAAAGTTTTAAGTCCCAACCATGCGCAAAATGACCTATAATAGCAAACTGCCCCCTTTTTTTATATAAACATCCACTTTAAATGCCTTCAAACACAAACAGCTTGACGTGCCCCCTCCCTACTGCTCTGTCTCCACCTTACCCCCACCCTCACCCCATTCCTGGCAGATGGATTTAATTAATATAGACATGATAACGAGATTCCCTGCGATTAATACACACAGCAGTTATGGATTTAAGTGCTAGGGATTCCAGATAATATGATTAACAGCAGTTGGAATGGGGGCATCTGGCAGATGATTTGAAATGGAGGAGGGCTGGAGCAACTGCAAAATGTGTGTGAGTGTGTGTGTGTGTGTGTATGCTCATGCATGTGTGTGTGTTGTGCATGCAATTTTGTGTGTGTTTATTTGTGTGCCTGTCTATCAGAGAGATGGATAGTGTAAAATGCTGGAGGCCTAACGTCATGCAATCTTAATAAGGAGGGTTTTTTTTTTTTATCCTCTTCTTATTGTGTAGCCAGCTGTCCGTTGTGCCATAACATAAGACTACATGTTAGGGATAACACACAACAGGAAGAGCTCCATGGCGTTTCAACCTGCGTGTGCATCTGTGTTTGTATACTGATCACTATGCAAGATTTATGCGCTTTAACAGTTATCAGGGAAGTAAGAACTCAGTGCAAATGAGACTTAATCTGCAAAACCAATTTTCTCCATAGTTAAGAAAATGACTACTTTGCGTGACTTACTTTAAAATAAACAAGTGATCAGGTATTAAACCCAATGACTGTTCATTATTTGCATACTAAATGCAAAACTTGCCTGACAACTGTTTCTGGAGCAATAAGTCTTTTGGCTGTAGACAAAACATTAAAAATGTCAGACATATGCAAACAAAATAGAGTTTGAAATAGGACCTCGGTCCTGTTTCTACAATTATCACAGCAAGTTTTGTTTTCATTCGACTCTAAACCGTTAGCCAATTCCTGGAGACACGACTCAAAATACAGAGAAAAACTTAATAGTTTCTGTGGATGGAGGCGATTTAGGGAAGTTGAGGATCTATTTTGATGGTTCCTCTTTGGAGAAAGTCTTCCGTCTTTCTTCTGCATGTATGCCTCACTCTGTCTGTCCACATTCAGCTCTTTCATTCATTTACTTTAAATGTGGATTTATTTTTTCCAAATATGTTGACTGTATGAAGACTGGACAAACTAAAGCCATATGGCGGACGGTGCATGGAGAAATCCTCTGCCCTAACCTCCTGTCCCTTGTTTATGCCGATGGCTACGTGGCCATTATTTGTATTTCTTGGCGTTTGGAAATGTGTCATCATGAAGGAGACTTGCTCAAACAAACACAGCAGAGTACACAACGGCTCCTCCAGGGGTTAACGGTTAAGGGTTATCATGTCAATCTCTGGCTTGTTCCAACTGTATGGAGTTTGTCTCCACACATCAATCACACTCCAGAGGATCTGTCCAGTCCACACACACACACACACACACACACAAACTCAACAGGGCACTAAACAGAGGATTATAGTTGGATGTTTGCATTCATATTATCTGTGTATTATTTTACATTTTTTAACAATTTCATTATGAAATATCTTAAAAAGATAATGGCTGTCAAAACAATACTCAATGACAGTTTCTCTTCAGTTTAAAATCAGGTGACTGACGTTTCTCTTCTTTACAGTAGAAGTGTGAAGCGAAACCAAGATCACTCCTTCAAGATACTGTATGAGACAGTTTGAAAAATATCCTCCGGCTTTAGTTTTTGATGAATTTCTGTATTTTTTCATTGAAGTTAAAGTTTTTTCTTCTTTTCTATAACAACTTGCCCTCAACCTGTCTTGCCTTTACCTACTCCTACCTAGTTAGTGATTCTCTAACTTTCCTTGAATAACCTTTGATAAACCTCCAGAGAATGTGCCTGCGTTTCAGCCGTGGGTTTGACAGTTGCCGGTGAAGAGAGTATTAATAACAGGAAAGAGACAGCAAAGCGATAGCAAAAAAAAGTTAGCAATGCTGGTCAAAAAAAAAATTGGAGAGGTGTAGAGATTATGCAGATGTCATTCCCTGGAGTTTAATCGTGTTAGAGTTGTAACAATTAACAGATTGGATAATCGTTTGAGAATTGATCAGCAACTATTTAAAATAAGTGCGTGTTTTAGTCACTCAGACCATAAAAATGATTAAATGGAGTCTTATGTTGTACCAGGTTTAATTAATAATAAATCATATATAGTCAAACTCAATGGCATGCAAATGCTTCAGGGTTAATTTACCCAGACTCTGGACTTTATTGTTCATTTTTTCAAGGCCTCAGACTTATAATGATTAAGCAAGCTCCAGCCTCTTGTATGAAATCTAAAATAAATTCCTGGTTAATGTTTCTATCCCAATCTGATAAATGAAAGTAATGGTTTATTTGTTGAGGGAGTTGTTTGAACTGAAGCCCAGTTTGAAACAATAAATCAATTTAGCTAAATACTCTTGAGGTGAAGTGAGAAAAACCAACAAAACATCACTGGAACTCAACTCGTGGCTCAGTCGCACAAATTCCAACCATGTCTGGCAACGTGAGCATCATTTGGGGGAAAACTGAAAACTTTTATTTCATGCTTATTCGCCAGAGACATTTTGTCCAGCAGGAGGGCAGCAGTGGCTATAAGAATGTGTTGCCCTCTAATGTCATGACTCAACAAAAGCACAAAAACTTGCACTGGTGAATATTATCTTTGCCGCTTAGTTGCTGGTCAACATGATGTCCCCTCCTCCTTTTTTTCCCTCCCTCTTTCTTTACTTTCCCCAGTCTCTCTTTTGCAGTCGAGCAGACACAGTAAAGAGAGTGAAGGAGAGTAATTTGACAAAGAAAGGATAGAAGTTGGCACTGAGAGTGAATCAAGGGAGCAAAAGCAAACAGAGGAAGGAAGGAGTGGGAAGAGCGGGGGGGGAGGGAGAAAGTGGAGGAGGGAAGTTGGCGGGGGAGGGAAAAGGGAATGGGAGATGGGATGAGGGGGTGAGGCCGTAAGAAGAGTGCAGAAGAACTCCAATGAAAACAGAGTGTCAGATGTAGCACGTTCGTGTCGAGCAGGGACGGTTTATAATGACCGACTTCCACTTGGAGACCACGAGTGACTGGACACTCTGGTTCACGACCCCAATCACAGTCGCACGAAGGCAGAAGAAGAAGATCAGAACAGAAGAAAAACACAGGAGGATAAACTGTCATAGAAATATCTAACAATGTCTTCTCAAAGAATCAGATCTGCAGCTGAGGATGCTGACCGTCTGACATGAGAAGATGTCTGACTTACTGTGTGATGAAGGTCCCTGCACACACCAGCCATGTACACATGTGGTGTGCATGTTTAGACACAACACACAAGTAAATCAATGCACATTCAGGGTCACAGTAACTGCAGCCAGTGGGACAAAAGTGCAAGAAACCCATCTCTGCTTCCTGTTTTTCTGGAAATGAAACTATGTCAAAGGCAGTAAAAAATACTGGCAGTTCGAAACTGATCCATAAAGCTCGAACAAAAATCCAAAATCTGTGCGCACGAAGAAACAACACACAAGCTCACACACCTTTTTTTTTTTTTTTTTAAACAGGAGCAGGACACAACAGGAGTTCTTAACAATGTTCCAGCATCCTGAATTCAATCAGTGATTTGATCACTGGCAGTGAATACAAACAGGACATGCAAAGAGCGATTTTATCTCTGAATCCTCCCCTTTCCAAAACTGCTACTGATGATCACGACTGGAACGTTTGACAACTGCTGCGAAAAAAAACTGCTCCAGCAGTGGGGCTGTAACTGAGAGTTTGCTTGGTTTAAAACAGACTCGACAGATTTTTTATGAATCAATTTGGGAACACAGCACTCCAGGGCCCAAAAATTAAAAATAAAGCTGGGGGTAAATGTCGTACCTTTGGAGAGAAACAAAGGGGAAGGAACTGAGAAAACAGTGAAAGTGATATGTTCAGGGAAAGGAGTTGGATTTAGTCTGCAAAATAAATAAAAAAAAGAGATGGAAAAAAAGGAGGTCAATAGAGGCAACTACTGTGAAAATTCTTTAACCTAATAATACATTTTAAGTCAAAATACAAAGAATTCACAGCTTCTGGCCTTTAAATTTGGACTATTTGCTGCTTTTCACAGTCTCCCGTGACAGTAAACTGTCTCTGGGTTTAGGACTCCTGGTCTGATAAATTATGACATTTTAAGACATCAGCTCAGACTTTGTGAAGTGGTGAGGACATTTCTCAGCCCTTGTTCAGACTTGGAATGATTAAATGATTGATCATTTACTAAAACAATCGGCAGGTTATTCTATTTTGAAAATAATTGTAAGTGGCAGCCCTTATGAATAGACAAATGAAATACCTGCAGTGCTGTTTCATCCGGGACAAAAAGTGGAAAGCCCCTTTCGCATGGTAAGAGGCAATAGGGGAATTTTTGTGGTTGTGGACAGGTGTGTGTGTCTGAGGACAGAGGGGTCTTAAAGTGGTTTCTGACCTCTAACCCAAGATCTTACTCACTATTTAGCAAAAGAGGTGTTGCTATGGACATCTGTTTGTTTTTACTCACTCTTTACACTCAACTCCTCTCTAACACACACACACACACACACACACACACACACACACACACACACACACACACACAAAGTCACCGCCTTTGCCGTGTACACACACTGTGACCCATCTACAAA
>JAQNCA010000002.1:15805257-15816530 GCA_029783725.1 Acanthurus tractus | reverse complement strand
GGTCACCTGCCACAAACTAAATCACCTCAACAGCTGAGACACACCTGCTAATGTGATTAGACTTACACACACACACACACACACATTATTACACAAGCAGTGGCAAAGTCTCCACCCCTGAACATTCAGCCCTGTGCTTACCCATACACACAGTTAAGATGGCCATGCATGGCCTGTTTTCACCTTAAATAAAGTTCACAGAAACCATACACAAATCGATAAACAGCATCCCAGCCTAGCACCAAACATTGCGTGGCCCTTCTTCCTGTTTCACTGCTTGGGTTTCAAACAGGCCAAGCTTCTTCCTTTCTCTCAAGTGACGTGCAGAGCTTTTAGACCATCCCTGCTGTCTCACCTGCCCCTCAATTTGTCTTTTTTCGAGTGAATCAGGAGTGAGATGCACTGGATCATTATCAGGCCATGTAACATCATATTTGGCCTTCTGACAAGTGTAACAGATGCCTTGGATGGAAAATCCCCTATCTACTGCTTGGCTCTAAGACTCAGTACGGGTGGGTGAAAAAAAAAAAAATCAATTCACAGCAAGAAACAACATTCTTATCTCCTGTGACTCAAAATTGATTCATAAAAGTCAAAAATCGATCTCTTAAATGTTACAAATGCCACGTTAGAGCCCAGATGGGAGGACAGAGCAGCACCCAAACAACTCACATCATGCACATGCTAACTTTAATTTGTAACTCTTATCAGTTCCATCAAAAAAAAAAATATAGGAGTCGCAATCATTTTTGGATTTAATGACTAAACAATCACCTAAGCAAGATGAACTTTAAGTATATTGTGATCCTTCTTCCACTTATAAGCCAACGATAAAAGTGCAAAGCAGTGATCAACGGTATCAAACAGAACCAGCTGTCCAATACACACTGCAGCATCGCACAACTTAAACTAAATTTGTTGTGAAGAAAATAACTCTGTGTTCAGACTGTTTCACCTTAGAGAACCCCGCTGACCCAGCTTCTTGAACAATGATGGCTTTTCCCATGTGAAACGGTGCAGCAGAGGGCTGAGCTCCTCTACTGGAGACATGACTTTGATAACGCAGCGGAGCATTACACCCCTTTGTTATTCACATACAGACTACAGGACTGCTTTCAATTAACAAAATCTTATGTAATAAAGCTGTTTGCAATATAAAAAATGGAGCATTATGTTTTTTTAGCTCGAGCAAACCTCCTCTCCCGACTGTGCTCAAAATCTCTCTTTCACCTGAGCTTTAAGTCTGCTTTAATGCATGCTGCATCTTTGTATCTTTTAACCGACAGGGCATATTGTTAGAATATTGGCTCATTCATATTTCAGCAAACCTTAATGGTATGTTTGGACAGCTGGAAACATCAAGTGTCTCATCAAGTTCTCCTTTTTATGCAGCGTTACTGAATCAAGTTAGTAAGGCATGAAAACACTGAGCCGTGTGAAGAAATTTCTAAACCCATTAGAAATGTCATTTTGCACTCATATTCTGTGTTAATCCCTTCAGGTAATTCTTGACTATTTGCCCGTACACTTGTCTGTGCAGTTATCTGTTTACATTACTATTTGTACGGCCATCCATCCACCTGTTCACTTCTCTTTTTGTCTATCGGTTCATCCATCCACCTGTGGGCCAGCGGAGAAACAAAAGCTGGGGATCGATTCATGTGTCTGTGGCGCGCAGAGAGATGTGCAGTGTGGGAATGGTTACTGGGGATTGTTTGACACAGACCAATATTATCTATCCCTGACAATATCCTAAAATGGCTAATTATACGGACCAATTAGCTGGCTAATTAGACCATTATCTAAGCAGACAATCTATTGGCTGGAGAAAATCGATACAGGGAAAAGATAGTGGCAGAGATTAGGATTTACGTTTTATCACCTCACCTGCTCGCCTGCATTGCTCGCGGAGAGAGATCCTGTGAGGGTTACACACATTGTTTTGAACCTGTCAGTAACGTTTAGCGTATAAATCTAAAATGAAACTTGAATCTTTAAATCTAAATTAGAAGATTTCCCTTTCCGACAAGTTCCTCTTTATTTGGTCGAGATGTTTAATGGCACTTAGAGAGTCTCCTCCGGGTATGTGTGTTTGTGTGTGTGGGTGTGTGTGTGTGTGTGTGTGTGTGTGTGAGGGTTTGCAGCAGGCATGAGAGAGGTGACAGCAGATTTGTAGGAAAGAGTCGGAGCTGCTGTTCCCACAGGACAGACAGAGTGAATCAGGTCCCAGTGCAGATCTTATCTGATCATCGTGTCAACACGATAGACCTTCTCTCCTTCCACTGCCCTATTCCTCTTTCTCTCTGTTTACTTTCTGACTCTTGTGGCCCCTCTTCATGGCAGAATGACGTGAATGAGCCATCTTTCTTCTCGGTTATGTCCCTGACACAGACACATACACACACACACAAACACACACCATGTGCACAACACTGGCATCCAGTCAAAGTGGCGCTAAATTGTATTAAAATAGTGCAGTGCTCGACGCAAATTTACATGCGAATTAGGGAGAGTAGAAGTAATTACTCCGGGCCAGTGCCGCTAATTGAATAAGGATGCAGCCTTTTCTCTTCTCTCTCCTTCTCTCTTCTTTCATTTTATATACACAGGGCTCTGTGCCTTTTCTTCAATGTCATTATGCCACCGCTTTGCCCTCTTCAAGGGCCCACATCATCGGCAAAATAAAGCAATGGGGGGTGCTTAGAGTGTGTGTGTGTGTGTGTGTTTCTTTGTACGTATATAGGTATTTATTTTTGCCAACTTTTCTCTTTTTTTCCCTGTGTGAAAACGGTGACATGAATATGATGGCCTATTGTACTTTACGTGGGATCACCAGCGTATTTGTATTCCTGGGCCATGTGGGAAATTAGATGGATTAAATCTATGCACATTAAGATGTAGATGCGCTGTTTGGTGGGTACTGTCATTCTGCTCGGGTCCTGTGGGAGACAAATCAGAAGCAGAGTGAAAAATACAAGCAGATAGGCAGACATGACCAGAGCACAGGAAGACCGCCTGGGGCTGTGTTTGAAGTAGGCCTCGGAGAGAACACGTTGCCTTTGAGGTGTGTTGTATATCAGAGCAACTGTCACACTGACACACACAGACTTTTCCCATTGGAGCATTTGCATGGCAAAGTGTCCGCTGGCTGATTCCCATGTCTGCTTAATTCTGTGATGGCAATGAGTAATACAACAGAAAACAGCTATTGCATGGACTTATCTGCACAGTATACCCTTTAGTATTTCAATGCTGCTTAGCCTGTGGAAAACACATCACAAAGATTTAGCCCCTCTTTTTTTATATATATTTCATATTCTACAGGAAGACATAAACTTTATTACTTTCAGCGGATCTGTGTGTCAGCCATGTGGTGTGAAGGGGAGAGGCTGGCTGCTCTCAGGAATATCAACCTGTGGCTGTCAGCCTTATCAGATCTAACCCACTCAGGGAGAACTTAAACACACTCTCCCTCTCAGCCAATCTCCAGCCAATCTTTCTTTCTCACACGTACACACTCAAAAAGGCATACACAGAGACCCACACATACACACACAGACTATATACACATGTGTATGTTCATATACAAACGCTCTCACAAGACCGAAATGCATGCATGAGGGGAAATCCACAACAGACTTGCACTGAAACATTGTTATCACATTTTCATGGTTCATCATATAACCTCTGGCTACCGCAACTTTTTGTTTTCACACCATGGTTTTGGCACAGATTAATCAAACATGATTTAACATGTTAAGCGGTGAGCTGCAGAGGTAGAGATACATTCAGAGGGAGCAGGGCTAACTGTTGACTAATAGTCTGCTGGCTGTGGCTTTGTGTTGGCAAACACAGTGAAGAGTAGAATCCATCTTCTTCCCTAACCATAAGCAAAGAGGCAAATTCCTCATAATGCTAAACAATTTCTTTGACCTTTACACTGAAAATCTTTTAACAGCCAGTTAAAACTTATACACACAGTGGTGCAAAGTGACTAAGTACATTCACTCCAGGAATGTATTTAGATGAAAAGTATGTTATTTCTGCCACTAGAGGTCTCTATCCAAAAATGAGCACAAACAATGCAGTTTGATGATGTTGTGAAGCAGTGAAGGATCATGGGATTTGTTTATTTTATTTTTCTGTTAAAGAAAAAAATCCACCTGACTGATTCAGACAGAAATGTGAAGGGACCAGTTAAAATATCATAATTTCATGAGTTACATTCATTTTATGTTTAGTCAAGTTTGCCCACTCCCTTTCAAACTCTGACTGGTGTTTCGCTGGAAGTTAGCAGCAGATGAAACAAAACTAACCAGCTTAAATAAACATACACATGGGTTTGAACAGTGTTGGAAATAATGAGGACCATGTAAGTACAGAACACAGTGAAACATAGTCATTTTTAGATGTTTAATGTGGAAATGTTACACACTGTGAGTTCAAGTGTAGTTTTAAGGCGTTTGTATTTGTAATTTCTTATTTATATTTTCTTCTACTTATATCAGAGGCAAATATTGTACTTTTCCTTCAACTACAATTACTTAGAAACTCAAGTTATTAGTTAATTTATGATTGATTCTGCAAAATACACCCATCAAATAAATCATGATGGTATTAAATCAATATGACTTTATTGATCTTCAGGGTAATGTTCACAAGCAGCATATACATTAATTATTATAATGTATAAATAAATAAATAGAAATTGATTCACCTTTACCAGCTGTAACATTGAAGTAACGGACACATCACATGTCAACAGTCTTCGTCTTATTATATCATATATATAGTTTTGAAATAAGCTATTCCCCATAATAAGATATTACCTTTGTACTTTAGCCTAATTTACAAGTAATAATTTTATACTTTTTTTAATAAAATTTAAACTGCATGATTTTAATATGCACCAGAGTATTTCTACAATGATACTGCAACAATTATGTAAGATCTTGACTTCTTCCACCATTGATGTTGTGTCAGATTTTAATGAATAAATGAATCGATTTATAAAATGGAAACAAAGGCCCAAATTTAGTACAATTTAACACAAAGAATCACGTAAAGTTGTTCATTCTGAGTTTAAAGTGATTAAGAAAAAAAACACACTTTCACATTTCTCTTTCAGCTTTACCTATTAAGTCCTAGGTCATGTTCATCTGTGTATGGCATTGTGTGGGTGTGTGCGTCTCCCCCGTCCGTGATATTATGAGTGAAAATACCTGCTGACGCACAACTGCCAGACTCAGAGGTCATACACTTCAGAGCTTGCTTTCATTGATTCATAGCCTCAGGTAGAGAGCACACATTGAGTCCAAGTGTATGTATGTGTGTGTGTGTCTGTGTGTGTGTGTGTGTGTGTGTGTGTGTGTGTGAGCGAGAGAGAGAGAGGGAGAGAGAGAGAGAGAGAGAGAGTGACAGAGACAGAGACAGAAACTCAGACAGAAAGCATGCATGTTTGTGTCTACATCCTAATGTGTCTATGTGTGTGTGTGTGTGTTAGCATGTCTGTCTACACCCGGTGCTATTGCCCCAAACAGAGCTTCAGGCCAGCCTGTGTTTCCTGGCTAGGGGCACAGTCATTGCGGTTAGGGTGTTAACAAGAGGGATACAGAACGAAAGAACAAAAGATGTGCCTGCAGCCAGCACTCAAATGTCTTTGAGAAGCAACGGAAAGATCTCCATGGGGGTGAGGAAGGATGAAGGAGTGTGAGAAAGCAACAGAGGGATGAGGAAGCAAGCAAGGAGATGAGAAAAGAGGACATACATTAGTGTAGGACACTTTTAAAATGAGGAAGGGTCTGTCTCCTCTTGTTTCTCTCTCTCACTCAGATCAGAAAAAGGGGAAGATGTGTCACGAATGTGCTTTACAGTAAACACAGTCCTCCGAGCTCTCCTATCTAACTAATCCTCTCAGCTCCTGTCAAACAAACAGGAGGGAGAGAGTGAGAGAGAGAGAGTTGGAGATAAAGAGATGAAAGCAGAAAAAAAAAACACAGAGGTGAACAACAGGGAGAGCAGTTGAGGATACAGAACTGATGAATCGTGTTTGGACGGCCTTGTTGCTTTCATGATTACAGAGACCGGTCGCGAGTCACTGACACGCTTCTTAGGGATTTGTTGCACACATGTGCTTGTTTATGTTTGTGGTTTTAAAGCATCAAAACCTCTTTGTTTACCAAGCACCATCCTCCGTCCACACTGTTAGTCCAACAGCATAATCTAAGTAGCTGACAAAGAGCTATTCTGGTGTGTATATACATTGTTGCAGCTGACTCCCATTCAAAACACAAAGGGGCTGGCAACGGAGCCCGATCCGTCATGACAAGGGGACAACAGATCTTATTTTGGGTTGTAGTGATTCTGTATGCACATGTTGAAGGAGTTTTCAGCGCTCATGCACACAGCCAGTGACCAAACAACCTAAAAACTGTGTTATTTGCATACATCATCATGCCCTTGAATAGCAAACCACAAACAAAAATATAAGTCTGGCTCATAATATTTACATTCCTTATTTCCTTTTCAGGGGCATATTAGATTCCTCCTTTGTTCATATGCCATCTATCTGTTTGGAATGAAGCAGATATTTTTGCTGAAACGTAAAAGTAAACAGCGCTGTGGAAGTCCCTCCATTTCCTGCTAACTTCCTGTCATGGGGATTTATGCACACACAAACACACAAAGACACACACACTCCGTAAAGGGAGGGGGAGTGCTCCTTCTCCGTTTCCCAGCAAAGCTACGCCTGTCAGCACCAGTTTTTCTACACTGACCTGTCATAACCACCACACAAACAGGTGGATCACGGGTGAAAAGGAAGTCAAACAACATAAGTGAAAAAATGTTTAACCTCAAAAAAATGGCTGCAACTGGTGGACAAAAACATAGTTAGGTCTTAATTTAAATAACTACAGTCAAACAGGCTTTAAGGCAATGATGCTAAACATGTTTAAAGTTTAATTTAGCCTCTCATTTCCCATCAGTGCTTTAAGGCCAAGCCTCAAATAGACTATCCATCTTTTGCTCATTAAAGAAATCCCCTCAAACTTTTGCCAGCTCTTAAATTAATCGCAGGTTCTTCGCATAATTTGCAGAAGTTATCATTCTGTGTAGTCTTACCACAAATCCACACTTGCTCCAAATTCAGTGAAGCTTACTGCAAACAACTCAAGAGCCAAATCTAAAACTAGTTGATTCTCACGCTGCCGTTGCAGTGCAGACTGCGTATCGGGACACCCGACTCCATATTGTTATACTTCTACTGTCAAGCTAGAGAAACATAAAAGCATATGACAAAAACTGCTGTTGTATCGTGTGACTGCCTGATAATCACCACACAACACTAATCTGTTGACAACATGCTCTAATTCACATAATCCACTGGGAGCCCGCACGATTAATAGGGTCAAACTTTTGATAAAAACCTTGTTCACTTTGCACTTTTGCCTGTTTCTTCCCTCAGATTTTACATCTATATAAACTGATTATCTAGCACAGCAGAAAACTATTGAACAACACTGATCAAAGTGCACAACAACAGGAGCCCTAGCAGTGTGTTTTGCTTTGAATTATGATTGGAAGAGACTGGATATGAAATATTCATCTGTGGTCTCCTGCAGGGACGGCGTACCGTTAAAAAGGCATTGATTTGACAAGCCAAACAAACGCAGATGAGGCCTGATAATCAATGGCGGCATTGATGACAGTGTGTGGTGGCCCTGGGCTCCGTGTGATTGGATATGCTCGCTGTGAATAATGAATGAGGAGATTCCTGATTGATCAGTGCGGTTGTCGCTCTTTCAGACACTCAGCTGGCATTTCAATGGGGCCTCCAGCACCTGAGACAACTCGCCAACGCCAGCCGTCCACTGCGGGAGTGGACGCATAGCTGCTTCCTAACAAGACTATGAACATGATGTCAATCAATACGCTCCACTCATGATAAAAGAAAAAGTTGTTTTTTTCTAACATACGAATACGAGTTCATAAGCGGATAATCAGTAAATGACGGAGACAAGAGAAAAGAATAGGTAAAGCACATTTGGGGAAAAACCTTCAGGGTCTTCAGTGAGTTTGCCCTTGATTTAAAATCGTCTGGACTGTTTGTTTGGTACCCAAGGGTGAACACACACAGACCCAAACACATGCATAAACCCCTTACAGACACACACACACACACATACACACACAGGTGACAGCAATGGCAGGGAGCGTGTGTCGCGTTCTGTCATTTGTCTGGCTTCCCCACACCAGTGCTGAATGTCAACTCTCTTTTCTCTTTTGTACTTGGAGGAGGTGCGTGTGTGTGTGTGTGTGTATGTGTGTGTGTGTGTGGGGTGGGGGGTGGGGGGTGTGATAAAGGGAACAAAAAAAAACACCAAACAACAAAAAGGTCCCCGACAATGCCACTATCTTCGCCGCATCTACTGCTGCTGTCTCCTTCTCTTCACCCTCCTCTTGCTCTCTCACTCTCTCCCTTTGTGTTACCCTCCCTCCACATTCATGCTCCCTCATAGAATATCACTTAGCTCTGCCCTTGAATCCTCCTCCATAAGTGCATACACTGAGGTGCACTCTGAAAAGACTTGAAGAAAGAAAGTGGGTGGGATGTCGCCCGCAGTAAATGACGCAGTCCGACTGTTGTTTTTTCATCGTCGTCTCGATTAACGGCAGCAAGTTTCATGCCGCGTGCTTTTGTGCTGCAGCTAGCGGGTGCATGATGAAGATACGCTAACACTGCTACACACTGGACACTTCTCACCGCTAACTAACTCATCTCTCGCAATGCTTTCCAATCTCTCTATCTGAACTCTGAGTTTCTCTCCCAGTGTGAGTATTTATTTCAATGATGGGGATGATTATGCAAATGAAAGAGAAGTGAATCTATCCATCTAGCCAATAAGAAACCCCTCTATGATACGGTCCGACTAATTAGCCAATTCGTCCATTGTTGTTGGTTTTTTTCCCAACACACAGACAACCCATTATCATCACACTATTATTTCTCCTCCCTCGCGGTTTCTATTCTGTTTTGAAATATCTGTATCGCTCATATCCTTCCTCTCTCGCCAATGTTTATTTCTTTGTGTCTCAAGTCTTTTTCATCAAAATACTCTTCATATAATCCTTACCTGCTCATCCTTGCGCGCCCTCCCTCCACTACTCTCTACAGCATCACTGCATATAAATGCACAAATAGAGAGTTATTGATCCACAAAGGAGAGAGAGCAACAAGGAGAATGACTGAAACTCTGCTCTATGCCAAACCAGGGCCAAAAGACTTTGGTCCACATCCATAAAGTTATATTCAAATTGAAAAATTGTGCTATCAAATTTCCCAAACAAGTTTATGATATCAACAAGTGCTAAAGTTTCCTTTCAGCTCTAAAATTTAACTTGTTACAGGTCAATTCCATCTTCATGGCTCATTTCCCACCAAATCCAAGCCTCCCTGGGCGCACTGTCTCACTCGTCTTCCTGTCTGTCTTCGCTCTAGAGGTGAATCTGCTCCTCTGCCTCCGTATTCGTCTCAAAGAGTTAACATTGCTTTGGACGGACGCCAAACCACAGCTCGCCATATGTGGTTCTCATCGCAGACCATGAGATTGAAGACAAACCTATAGTCATTGTATACAGGTCTGCTCTGCCATAGCTGTGTCACTGTGAGACAACGTGGGACAGTGTGTGTGTGTGTGTGTGTGTGTGTGTGTTGCCCTGGTCCAGCAGTTAACAGCCTTTGGCAAAATCCCAGTTTCCTCCCCTCTGCTCCCAAGAAACCAGCCTTGTCCCTGGACTCCAGCCAACCAAATTCCCCCTCCGTGAACTCCTGAAAAACCAAGCAGTCTGTGCTGCAAGAAAAGAGAACGAGAGCAATGAAAAGCGAGAATGGCTAATACCTATGTTTGTTCCTCTCAATTACAGTTTTAAATGGAAATCAATGTAGCAGGGGGAATGAGCAGGGCCCTTAACGTTGGGGTGATAATCACATTAAGACAGGGCTTAAATCAACACCAGACCTTGGCCTCTGGAGGGAGAAGAACAACACAGAGAGAGTCGAGGCTATTCAATTCTCTCTCTCTCTCTCTCTAGTAATCTATCAATCACTCTCATACAACAGTCGTCTCCAGCTCCCAAACCGCTGTCTGATTGCCGGGATACCACCCATAAGTTTCACCATGGCAACATCTGGAATTAAGGTGGATAGGCAGGGTGCCAGGACAGGCCTGGAGTTTCACTGTGACCATAAAACTAACAAAAATAAATCTTGCTTCAACTGCTTTCCCCAGTACGACGCACACACATACACACCCACACACACACACACACACTCACACAGTCACACACACACACACATCTCGGCCAATTTAACCCAAGTTAACTGTTTCTCAGCTCAGCAGTGAAGGCTTTTTGTTGCCCTGCTCTTATTGTAGCCTAAACAGAGAAGTGAGCACTAAGTTAAATTTGTATTTTTGGATGCAGATTCTCTTTGACAGCTAAAGCTACAACAGTGGGCTCTATCTCTGTGTGGGCCACAAGTGTCGCTTTCCGGAGGAGCAGTACGGTTTTTCCCATGCCTGCACTGGGTATTTCGGTGATACGCCAGACACCAAAGTGGGAGGAGAGACGCAGAGGAGGGAGTGTCGCTGGCAAACCAGTGAAGCATCCCAATTCCTCGGTCAAGATTTGCTCAAGAGTCTGGTGTCTGTTACAATTTTCATTAGACATTTTCCATCAGTAGACATCAAAATTACAGTTTTTATTTTCTTTACAGCAATAATTATAGCAAGGCGGAGTATTTTCAGCATTCCTATCCCACAACTAGTTGCAAGTATGAATGTGAGGCTGGGCGATAAAACTGTCTCATAACAATTATGTGTACTGGGAATTTTTACTCGATGTGAATGGATTTAACAGTCTATCACAGAGCAGAAATAAACACAGCTAGTCAGTGTGCAGTTTTTGACTTGAACAGAGAGTTCATTCCCATTTCATACCACAAAACATTGTTCTGGAGACCAGTGAAGGGGGGTTGATGTGAACATGGACATTTTAAGGTAAACTGAGTTTGGATTCTCTTAAAGCATAAGGTGCAGATTAAGCTTGTTTGCAAAATATGCAGTCAGTTGGTACAAACCGGGGGGGGGGGGGGGCACACCAAAAATTTTCCATCACCTGCAAAGGTTCCAACCCATTGACAAAACCAGTACTTTAATGTGTTAAAATGCAACCCAACATTTGCTGGTTTGCTGTTTTTTTCAAGCAGAAAAAAA
>JAQNCA010000002.1:15794112-15805157 GCA_029783725.1 Acanthurus tractus | reverse complement strand
CCCCCCCCCCCCACCCCCCCCCCCCCCCCCCCCCCCCCCCCCCCCCCCCCCCCCCCCCCCCCCCCCCCCCCCCACACAGCAAAACTTTTCCATCACCTGCAAAGGTTCCATCCCATTGACAAAACCAGTACTTTAATGTGTTACAAGGCAAGCCAACATTTCCTGTTTTCCTGTTTTGTTCAAGCAGAAAAAAACATGTTTGAAAACTTAAATAATAAAATTTTAAGCATTAAAAATAATGTATGTTGTATACATTGATTTATTTAAAAAATCTAAACCAGATGAATTTGAACAGTAAAATATTTACATAACTTGATTATTTTTTTATGTTAATAATTTGACTAATGAACTCAGGATACTTATGAAAACAGCAACGTTATCAAATAACTTATAATGGTAAATATCAAAATAGATCAATATGGATAAATTGTATAGTCATATTTTTGGTCTAACTGGGCAGCCCTGTATGAACACTAACTCTATCAGCTCCCTGCACAGCCATCAGAAGGTGGCAGATCCTGTGTGTGGTCCATCTGCACTCTCATTTCAGTGATGCACATCATCAAATCAATGGTTATGCGTGCCAGATTCACTGCTTGCTTTGATTAAATCTTACGCCACTAGCACAAGCGCTGTTGCAAAAATCACTATAGCGGAGACTCGAATCTGACAGTAATGACATCCATGCAGGTGCTCCTGCTGCACAGAGCGATGGGTTCCTCAAACGAGTCATGACACACTGTGTTGTTCAAATAGCACATGATTGAAAAATGGTTGGTTGTGTCCAGGATCAAAAGTCAACATCCTTCACGCATTAAATGCGGGTTCATTTTTTGGTTTGGCAAGTAAATTTCAAGAAGGATTTCAAGAGTTATATCTCAGAAGAGTGACAAAATTGGCACCTAGTTGCACTAATTCTTCCCTTGTGAACTACTACTTCTACACTTTTACAGCCAAATAATCACTGCGTAATCTGTTTTTATTCTATTCTAAATCTGCAGCTATATCTAATTGAAAAATCTTGATGGAATGAACAAGCAATTGCCCCTTCGAAACGCGCAGTATCACAGGCAAACAAGTATCACCAAACATGCGCTGAGCCACAAATCATGATATTCCTTTTAACAATGACATGCCATCTCTCCCTCCTCCTCTCACTGTGTCTCTAATTAATGTCGTCACAACCTCCCTGTGCCCATCCAGTGTAGTACAATACAATGCCCTGATGCTGGAAGGTAAAAACACACACACATGCAGGTCCCCCTCCTGTGCACATCCTCTGTGCTTGGAGCGTGAAGATATGCAAAGCGTCACTACCATCAAAACAAAAACTGCAGGGGAATATAGGGCAATTGAGTGAATTAAAATGCATCCCTGGAGACATGTCTTTCTTTCTCTTCTTCTGGCTTTCTTCCCCTCATTTCCTCACTGTTCTTACGAGAGAAATAGGCTTCTCTTTGAAATTTAGTTCAAATTACACATCCTTGTTCTGGCCAGATGCTGGTACAAGGATATGTAACATGGACAAGCATCTGTGATTGTTTAGTTTTGGAAAATTGAAAACAGCGGAGGTTAAATGTTTTTGTCACACAGCTGGCCCTCTTTTTCACTGACTCGCTGACAAACACTTTGACAAGATATTGGTTCAATCGAGGACATTCGATGTACTAACTGCAGTTTGTGAGGAGTGGAGAAGAGAGGAGGGGAGAGTGGAGGAGAGGAATGAGTTCAAGACCAAAAACCACTACATGTTTGTGGTAGATACGGGTAAGCTGGCTGCAAAAAATAAAAAGTAATGTATGAAAAATACTATAAGATGTGACATTTAAATGCATCTTTCACAATTTTAAAAGAAACACTGACCTTGGTTGCAACAGTTTAAAATTTTGCATAGTTTTATGTGTCCTGTTTATAATTTCATAATGTGTGTGCCATGCTTGCACTAAATGTCTCAGTGGTACACAATGAGGATTTGTGCTTGCTACCTCTTCATGTATGAAAACTAAAAAAAATAACTACGGTTTCTTGGGTGCACCTAGCAAGCCGTTTTACCGTTAAGTAAGAGCCATTGAATGAGAAACACAATCAGGACAACTGTGGCACATTGTGTTTTTATTTCTAACAACACCTATTTAATTTATTCTTCCAAAGTTTACCATCAAATTAAAACTTAAACAAAAAAACAAACAAAAAAATGACTGAGTTGTGTAGCACCAAGCTAGCAACCTGCGCTGAGCCTCTGCTAACAGTTACATATCGCTAGCTCTCTCCAGCTACATGTGGCAAATCCCAGTTTAGTTGGTGTGTATAAAATCAAACCAGTTAAAAATTTCACACCCAACTGGCCCAGCAAAACGCATCCACAAACTACAGCCTCTAAAATGTTCTTTAAGTTGAATCAACCCCCCCTTCTGACCACCAATGGTCACTGTCTGTCTGTGTCAACATAAAAAGATGATGTCTATAAAATAAATTCATCAACAGCCTTCTCCTACGTCTTTATCTTGGATGGACAAATGACTGGGAGCCAGACAGCTACATTACTGAGCACAGCGGAATGAATGGATAAGAAAAGAATAGAAGAATAGAGAAAAGTGCAGGAGGTGGAGAGGAGGGAAAGGGGGGGGACAGTGAGAGGTGTGTGTCCAGCCAGCGTCCAGACAGATGCTGGTCAATAAATCAATGTAGAGGTCACACAAGCAGGTGGTTAGAGAGTAGTTATTGAGAGCTGCTTTTCATCTGATCGGCTAGATTAGCAGCAGAATGAAAGAAATGACAGAATCCATGCCTTTTCTATTACTGTGTCTTCCTCCCTGTTTCCCCCCCCCTACCAGTCACCTTACCATTAAACCAACTACACTGTGTTGAACAATTGTGGAAATGAAAGCTTAAAATATCCTCCAGAGGCTTCAGATGTGTTTTACAGTAGTTGGGTGTAGATGCAGATAGGATTCCCCAAGACACTTTGAGTTGTTTTGAAGTAAATCATTACAGTTAGTGTTTTTTGTTTGAGATATAATAGCTACTTGATTCATCTTCACTTGGGAGAAAGCACAGCCAACCACCCGCATGTTCTGCTTTAATCCATACTACTTAATCTTTGTGGAAAAGGCTCCTCTTATCGTGTCTCCCGCATGTATGTCATTTTTTTTATCTTCTCCTCTTCTCCCTCAGACACCCATGCACACAAGAAATGCACTTATGAAAACACCCATACATGCGTACATACACAAATATGCACAAAAAAGACACACACTATGTGTAAAGCAGGCGCATGTAATTACCTCAGTACAGCGGTGCTACAAAACGCCAGACAGTGTTTGCATCAGCGTGTATGTGTTTAGAGTTTTGTAATTAGCAGAATACATTTAAATACATTTGGCTGAAACACTCCTGGGAGAGTTCCTGTTTGCTGTGTCTGCCTCAATCTCTCGCTCCCTTTATTCTCTCGCTTGTGTCTTACACTGCCTGCAGTACTCCCTTTCTTTCAAATTTACCAATCAAATCCTTCCCTTCATGCACTGGGGTTTTGTTCTCTCCTTTATGTTCTAACTCACAACAAATCAGCCGATCAATGTGCTTATTGACCCCGCTGTGTAGTTTGCATAATGGTAGACCACTATGGCTAAAAAATCAGTCATCACGTCTGGGCCTGCTGTCAGCCTCCACAGCCACAAGATAACTTAACTCCCCTGAGGACATCGTAATAAAATTTCTGGACTCTTCCCTGCATTTCAATGTGGACCATAATTTGTATCTAAAGTCCTCCTACACTTTTCCATCTTTTTTATTTTTCTTTGAGAACCAGTCAATCAACGCACGAGCACAAACTCATTCATTTCAGTCAAGGTGGCACATTTTTTATATCACTGGACACACTCTTCTAGGAAGGTCTAACACCCAACCTCCCATGGAGCCCCTCCCTGATCATCAAACCAGTCTTAATTATTCAGCAGGCAGCCTGGTGTCTTTCATCTCTCTGTTAATTGCTGCGGTCGACTTCTCACTGGGACTGCTATGCCCAATGAAAGACACCACTTGCATTGTATTGTACCACCGGAGGATGCATGTGGAGCAGTTATGCGTCTGTGTGTGTGTGTGTGCATGCGCGTGCGTGAGTGTGTGTGTGTGTGTGTGTGTGCGGTATATTCATTTGTTTAAGAGTGAGATTGAGGTGTAGGGATGGTGAGGTTAAATTCAAACGTGGGTGATTAAAACATCACTGCCTACAGCTATAATCAAGGAAACACAGTATTCAAACATGCAGTCACAAAATTGCAACTTTGGGTTTTTGTGGGTCCAAAGTGGTGGGAACTTAAACAGCTCTTACATACTTTATAGAGAGAAGAACACTGAAATTTCAGCTTGATATATGACAAATCATTATCATCTTGCACAATCACTGAAAGTTGTAGGATCACATAACAACTATAATTTACTTACTTGTACATCTATCACACACAGTGCATTGCATTATGGGAGCATTTGAGGCAGTTTTTGAAGTACAGTGCATATGTTTATGTAAGAATTGTTAAAAGGTTAAACAAAATTATGAAATGTGAATATAACACAGTAGAAAATAAATATTTTTTTCACACACACACACACCTTATATAGAGTAATGCCTTTGTCAGTTTCTTTTCAAGAAAGCAGCAGCAGCATAAAATATCCAGGAAGTAAGGCAGAGTGTTTAGGCCTGTCTAGATTATTTACTAGCCAAAGCAGGCAGCCGCCCTGAAGCCCCAGACACCCATGGGCGACAAAAACCCTGCGCTAATTTGAACATTTGTTTAAAGATTGTACACCGGGAAAATTAAAATGAACTTTGGTTAAGTGCTGATGCATTAATACCTAATGTCATGTTTAGGAGCTTGTGTAAAAACATAGCTTTACAGGGTGCAAATCAGATGATGAATCTGTATAATTCATTTACTTGACACTGACAGGATACCTAATGAACAAAGAGGGGTCCACAGTATCACAGCAGCAGACAAATTGTCCATAGTTTTAAATATCGTCTGCCCGATTTTTGATGACTTTTTAAGTGTCCACTTGAATTCAGTTTAATGGCCGTGGAATGTTTATTTTTAAAGATTGAAAGATCATTTTGATGGTTGTAGATCCACAGTCTACTGTGCCGAGAAAAAAAAATAGTACAAGAAACAACTTTTGGATATTCGTTTAAAATTCTAGACAACAAACCACAGTGAATATCTACAGAAAAGACAGTTAAGAGAATAAACAAAGCTGGTATTGTAGTTAGAAAATAAATTGCAGTTATTCAGACATTCGGCTCTACAATCAACAGACATGCTGGCGCGTGAGAACACAGAGCAGAAGTAGGACTGATGGGGTGAAAGGTGATAGATGTAGAGGGAGTGATGGTGGGGAAGCTAAGCCACAAGAGCAGGGATGAATTGGTTTACTGTTGGTCTACGAATACAGCTTGAAGGAAGACAGATATATAAAAAACATGGCATCCTTGGAGGGAAGCTCGGAAGGGAGACATGCAAGAAGCATCGAGGACACATTGTTTGTATCACACCTGCACATGTGCTGTCCTCTAGCGATGGGATCATCCAGAATGCACATTAATTCCAGGCATTAAAGGCCTCATAAAAATGTTACAGATCGCACTGGAGACAGATAGAAAAACGTCAAGAGAAAGGGGGGAAAATACAGAAAGCAAAAGGTAAAGAAATCTAGAAAGTTACCACAGCGAGAGAGCACGATGACAAGAATCTATCATGTTTCCCAGACAGCCACTTTAGCCCTGAAAAACTACATTCTGACTCGACCTTTGAAGCATCACACTCTTGCACATGCCTGCACTCACTCACTCACACACACACACACACACACACACACACACTCACACACACACACACAGCCACTATAACATACATCAGTGGGCTGGAAACAGCACATGATAAATTCTGAACACAATACATTTTGTCCAAAAGATTTAACGTCTAATTCAGGTCTGACAGCTCCCTCCATCTCAAAGCCAGACCGGTAGCATTGATCTCAACACACACACACACACACACACACACCCATACACAAGGCAGCCTTGGACTTCTCAGACAGTCACACACACAGACACACACATACACACTCACAAACCCTAAATAAAAAGAGAGTGCATTAAAGGTGGATTCAGGTCGTTTCACACATCCACACAGCTGGCCAGCATGTTCATGTACAAATGCTCTATGAAATGAGCAAGAAGTAGCAATTCCAGGTTTAAACTGATGTATCTGCAGAGTGTACATTGGCTAGGAAGTCAAAATAACTTGCTAAGTGTTGAGACTATTAGTTTCCACACTTGCATCAAACGCTTGATTTCCTCCGTTCGGCTGTTTTCTTTCTTAACTCTTTCAATCCTTACTCCTGCTCCCTGAGGAGTTTTCAGGTCTCGAATGCTGGGCAGACCGTTTCGAAGAGATGCTACAAGAAATCAATGTGATGTGTGTGTGTGTGTCTTTGTATTAACATCTGTTGTGCTTAAAAGTGTGTTAAACGATGCTGACAGGTCAACAGGGAAACTTGAGTGCAGAATGACTGACATCAGAGAGAACAGACACAGCAAAAAGACACACAGGTACATGCAACAGCAGCATGTACACAAACAGACATGCATGCAAAAATAGGCACACGCTGAGTGACAGTTAATGCAGAGCAGCTGTGTTTGGCTGCAAGAGATGTGTGTTTACTGTAGAGGTTCAGAGTCCTCAGTGTGACATGCCAAGCCCATGAACTTTGTCCGCTGCTTCTGATAGAGACGCAGCTTGAGAGTTGCAGCAGCGAGGATAACGTGAAAGGGGATGCAACCGTCTCAGGGGTCTACACACACACGCACATGCACACGCACACACACAGAGTCGGTCATTGCTGTGCTTTTTCAAGATAATGGATTGTAATGCTTTAGATTATGAGTTGGCTTGACGCCCTTTAGCAAGTTCAGTTACAGAATGCGGAGGTATTACAGGGAGGACACAAGGGTCTCATCTCCCTGGACTCTTCTCTCTGGGACTGCAGCCCAGCAGTGAGCAGGCCAGGGCAAACACTGACCGTGTCAACTCATCACTGAGTGGCACAGGATAGAGAGAGTGTCAGCGCGTGTGTACGTGTGTGTGTGTGTGTGTGGATGCATGTGTGCTCAGAGAAAAAAAAAAATCACATACTGGAAGAAGAACTAGAAGCTGGGGATTTGAGGGGTTTTTAATTCCACAGAGTTGGATCATAAAGTTCAAACATCAGCCAATATAGTTCATGTGTTTACATAAAATTTAATGTACATGACTGTTTGCTGTTTTGGTTATATAAATACAAAACAAAGCATATTTACATTTGTATGAGTAAGGTATGGAAAAAGAGAAATAGTTTCAGATTCCCCATGTGTTTTACTGTTCAAGACCTGAAGCAGGACACAGGTCAATACGGGGACAATTGAATTCAGTCGAATAAGGACATTAATAATCCCATTGTCACTGTGACTGGTCCTGAGTGTGTGCATCAATATGTTTATAAACTAAATAGAGTTGATTGAGAAGATTTGGAGTCTGTTGTTGTTGCCTGTTGTCCTTACATGTTTGTTTTACATGTGTGATGCAAAAATAGCAGGGTTTTCATTGCCTTAAAAAGACTTGGGTGCTGCACCTTAGCATTTGTCAGCCAAAGCCAAAAGAGCATCAATATCAATCCCAAGTCAAATATTGCTAATATTTCTGGTCACGATGCTCCTGTCCTGACATCTTTAAAACTCTGTAGTGTCAGAGTTTCACCTTGGTGGAGCCTCAAGTAGCTCCTCCATACACACACACACACACACACACACACAGAGAAACATGCACACACACATCAACATGCATGCACACGTAGTGGTTCATATCCAAAATCCTAGACCAGTACAGACTATATCCAGGAAATGACACTAGCATACCAGCATTTCAAACTGTACATAACCTGAAGAAAGGCGTATATTCAATGCAAGCATGTGAATGCATGTAGACATACACACACACACAAACATACACACAGACTCCCTCAGGTCTTGGGGGACCATGTCAGAACATATTAGTGACAGCACCCCACACTCAACTCAAGCAAGGTAACACCAGCCCAATTTGTTTCCTTAATAGCTGGTGTATTATTCACTCAGTCGCTCATTCACCCACACACGTACACACACGCGCGCTAGGCTTATCATTATACAAGTATACCCTTGAGCAGGCCTCAAGTTCATCTGCTGGGGGTGCAGAGAGAGCCTGGTTGATATTAGGAGAGGTCACATTGCACTGTAAACTCGCTTTGTCTGCTTATTCATTTATTTACTACGCTCTCCCATCAAACCACTCAGCTTGTCAGCAGTAGGGGGCTGGAGGTGGGGCGGTCTGAGCGTGGGCGATGTTTGTGCGTGCTCCTGTGGCAGTTTGGAAACACTTTAGGTGATGGATATCTCATGACCAACTTCATTTTCTGGGAAAACATATTCATTATGAGAGTCAATTACTTTGTTTGTGTTCCAGTTTGAATTTCAGATATCTCGAGATTCTGTGAAAAAAAAAAAATCTCTCTCTCTCTCTCTCTGCACCCACCCATACACAAACCCACCATAGTGTGTGCCTGTGGTGACTGTAGCAGCCCTGTCCCGGTATCGACCCCCCTGCTTTTTAATATTCATAAAGTCTATTTCAGCAGCTTCAGTCACCATAGTGCTGCGACGCTCCCGCCCTCTCGCTAAATCCATTCTCATTGATCACAATTGGCTTTTCCAAACGTGCATCGATCCCGTTCAAACTCACGCTCAAGGTCCTCTCAAAACACTTGTCCCCCCCAACCCCCGCGTTTCATCAAAGAGGTTATTTTTTATCTTTTTTTTTGCCATTGTGCAATTACTGTTCTCACTGAAACCAATAAAAGTTTATGGTTGCTATCAAATCCAGAAGTTATATAAGGCATTTAACTCTTATAACTCTTACTTATATAAGCTTCACCATCAACATTCAGGGATTAAGTTGCTCTGGATGGTAAAGATGAAATTCTTTTGTTTGCTTTACTTTGCTTTTAATCATACATTTGTCTCATGATGGCTACAACGCACAGCTATGCTTGAATTAAGACCAACAGCATGCATTTTATTGATCTGCATTACTTAGCTCTATTACATCTTGTTTGTCTTCTGCATTGTGGAGTTGTGCATGTGTTGTGTATGTGCATGTGGGTGCATAATTGAGACAGCAATTGGCATGTGTGCATTGGAAGTTATGACACTGAGCTTTTTCCAAGTTGAAGTGAATTGATTAAAAGCTGTTTTTCAAAATGAACTGAGGACTGTAGAGAGAACTGGTCTAAGTACAGTAACAGACGGTAGAAATCTGCTTTTCTTTTTTTTTTAAATTCTCATCTCTTCATTCTCTCTCTGTCTCTTTAGAGACCCTGTGGCCACTCGTCTGCATGGCTAATCATACCATTGTGTTAATTATCGCTTCACTGCAAGCCCCAAGCAATGACATACACAACATCGCATGCGCACACAAAGACACACACTCTCTCTCTCATAGATGCACACATTCATACACAGTCACTGTATCCTACTTGGCTGTCAACCAACCTCAGATTTATTTTGTCTGGGGGAGAAAGGATCGCATTGCTAAACTTGAACACACACGTCTTACCTATCTGAGCAAGCCGTATGCACCTGAACCCAGCATTATGAAGAGAAACACACACACACACAAATACACACACGTGTGCACAGTAACACGCACAGGACACTAGCTGCATTATTCATTTCCCCAAATTGGGAACACCAGTTGTGTGCTCACACACAATAAACAGAGATGAATTCATCAGAAATCTCCCCAAGTGCAGAAAATATGAAAAATTTAATCATTCCACAGAATAAAAATTCATAAGGAAATGTACAAAATCAATATTTTATGCTACTTACTGTACCTATTCTTTATTACAAACCTATTCAGGAACAAGCATTAAAAATTAAAGCTGGCAGAAAAGACAGGAGGGAGGAGAAACGACAAGTAGAGAAAGAGAGAGAGAGAGAGGGGAGGAAGGTACTGCAAGGGACCTGAGAGTTCAAAAGCAATACTGTTTCATTCATGTTTAAAGGCACTTTTTTGTTTCTCTAAGAGCCACTGAAGCAGTTTTGAAACAGGCAGAAATGCTTTGATAGATTGAGCGTTCTGAGCAGCCAAGGTGCTGTCAACATAAATAGCGATAAAGAAGTGGGGGAAATGTTTTTAACTGGAGTTTTCAAGGTTATGGCCCGAGGCGGTGATTTGAAGGCACCACTTGCTCTGCCGTACTACTGGTTATTCATGGACAGTTGCGTGTCTGCCCACAACACATTAATGAAAACAGTTGAGTGTGCGTATTCATGTAGCGGTACTGTATGTTTTGCAGAAAGCTTTTGTTTCATGCATTAGCACTTAGAATGAATTGTGCAGGCATGATCAAACTAATACAGAGCATGTGCTGCATGTGTTATTGTGAGCTAATCTAATCTGCACTTTTCTGCTTCATATGTTTTATATTTGCACTCTTTAGCAGCACTTTACACTCACACTATGGCCTTTAAAGGGAAAGTTCACCCCTTCAAAAAAAAACATAATTTCTTCCACTTTTTCACTTGTAGTGCTCTTCATCCATTTATACTGTATTTATGTGTCCAAGTTTGACCAAACTTAATTACTATCACCACATGTATCCCCACACAGAGGGAGCTTGCTTCCAAACATGGATGAGAGGCTAGTCGATTAGCTATTAGCTAGCTAAAATTGCAGCTCAGTCAATGAAAACACAAATGCTTGTGTTCCAGGCGCTTAGAAGATAAACATCTCATCTATGTGTGGATGCAAATTTCTTCTTATGCAGTGATATGGCTGGCAATCTAAATAGATTATAACTCATACAGGTTAGAGGTAAAGATTTTTGTGTTCAGTTTGGGGTGAACAGTCCCTTTAATCTTAAACACAAAATTTCCATCAGCCATACTTTGAGTGATGCTGTTAAAATGCAGACAA
>JAQNCA010000002.1:15783720-15793866 GCA_029783725.1 Acanthurus tractus | reverse complement strand
AGCTTGCTTCCAAACATGGATGAGAGGCTAGTCGACTAGCTATTAGCTAGCTAAAATTGCAGCTCAGTCAATGAAAACACAAGTGCTTGTGTTCCAGGCGCTACGAACATAAACATCTCATCTATGTGTGGATGCAAATTTCTTCTTATGCAGTGATATGGCTGGCAATCGAAATAGATTATAACTCATACAGGTTAGAGGTAAAGATTTGTGTGTTCAGTTTGGGGTAAACAGTCCCTTTAATCTTAAACACAAAATTTCCATCAGCCATACTTTGAGTGATGCTCGCTGTTAAAATGCAGACAAAAGCTTATAGCTAATTAGTTAGCAGTTCCATTGTACTTTGTCTTGCATTGTGAGAAAATGTGTTTGTTCATAACATGTGTAAGTGCAGCAAAGACATGTCTCAATCTTCGTCTGAGGGAAATGTTCAGTCTTTTTGTAGAGATTTAATGCTCCCAAAACAACTCATTACTGAAAAACTAATATCGACAGAATAATCAGTATATCTGGAAATAATTGTGTGTCTTGGACTCATAAATACAGAATTAGAACATGGATCCCTTCCTTCTTTCTTGCACAAACTTGGAAAATTCTTTAATTGCTTATTTGATAGTGACTACTCTTTTATTACACAGTAAGATCCCATCACATCAGCCATCTGCAGCCTTTAAATGTTTAAATGTGAACCCCCACATGATTTGCATCAATTGCAAATGCGAGCAAAACATAAACCCCCATAACACATTGTTATACATTTTTCCTGGTTTGACTGGGAGTCTTGTTTTGTAGCAGATAAGTTTAGAAAACTCTGTTCAAGCATAAACGAGTGTGCAATTGTTTTTGTGGTTGTTGGGTGCCCATTGCTGGTGTTTCCTTGTGGTACATTTAGTGTTTTACATGAATGTTCACGGTGGGTTACATTGGCAAAAACAACTTCAACAATACACACACACGCATGCGCACACACATAAACACACACACAAAAACACTCACACACACACACTACTAGTTGAAAAAAAAATCAGAGACAGACATTAAGGCAGAGATGAATCCTGTCTCTCAGCAGACTTTAATGGAAGAAGGATGTCGCGTTCCACAGAGAACATCTCCAGACTGTTAACTCATGACTGTGACTCCATGTCTCCGCTTTACTCCAACTCTGTGTTTCTGTGTAACCTCTCCCAGCGGATAACGATCAGTCTGGATTCATGATCAATTATCCATTAAAGGTGGTTCACCAGAAAAAAACAAACCAAAAAGAAAGAAGTTATTTTGTGGTCAGCTTCCTGGTTCCTGTGTCTTGTTGACAGACATGTGGACTTCAACACTTGGCTTGGGGACAATCTGAGGAGGAAATTTGTCTTTTTCTATGTTTTTTTATATATATATATAAATACATATATATATTCCGCCCTGTGCTCCCGTCCCTCATTGCAAAGACACAAACATTCAGAGCTGTGCCCCTCCTCTCGTCCCTGTGGTAGCCTCACATCTTTCCTCCTCTTCTCCCTTCTCTCCTCCCCTCCTTTGTCTCCCTCTCTCCCAGTGGAAGTGTAGTGCAGGGCCCAGGGCCTCAGCCTCTAATTGCTGGTGAATAGAGTGTTTTCATGGGGTGTTAGGCAGGGCCCTCCCCTGGATTAGCATGCTTACATTCACATGCACACACACATAACATGTACTCAGATACACAAATGGATTAGGGTGTTCACTCATGGGGAGAGGAGGTTGATTTGAGCCGACAGCAGCAGCCCTTTGGAGAAAGCCTCAGCAAGCATGGTGGATTTTCAAGCACACACACACACATATGCACGTGCACACGCTCCCAAATAAAGAGAGAGAGAATAAGGGAGAAGACACATCAAAGTTGCACTCACTCACATGAACACACGCACATACGCACATTTTCAGCTCCCAAGTGGAGGCCTTGCGCTGCAGAAAACATATGGGGTGAATCATGTGTTAACAGGGAGTACTGATTAACACATCTGGAGGGAGCTGGTGGGGGGTGTGGGGCAAGGGAGGGTTGGAGGGTGAAATAGAGGGGAGGCAGATAAAAACACACAAAAAAAAAAAACAGGGAAGGCAGAAGAGGACAGAAGTAGGAGTAATCCTGATTTATTAGGTCTGATCAACCCAAATAGAAAACAAAGACCAAACAAGAAAAACAGAAAACAAACCTGGAGACTATAAACGCAGCGTGAGGAATGAGGGACTCTCCACTCATTTCCCCAAGGGTCCATCCTGTGTGTCATGTTAGAGGCAGTCAGCTGTGCCACGAGACCATGCTCACCATATGCCCATCAGTCAGACTGTCTGCCCCAAAACACAAAGCACCCATGAACAAAACACTTTAAACACACAGTTATTTCCACATAATGTGCAGCGGTAAATTAACCGGGTTTGATGGATTTTACACATCTGACAGGCCTAAAACAAACCAAAACGAGTTCGTAACTGAAGAGTTAAATGACGAAAATTAATAATGCAAATCTGCTAACTGATGTTTTTAATTGGCTTTGTTTTAAAATGAAGTATTGGCTGTTGGACAGATACTCTCATTTGGCTAATCACTTACATCTAAAAACAGGGATAAGAGAGTGTAGATTAATTAAGCCAATAGGTGCCAAATACTTGTTTTATTGTTTTATCTGTCGTATTTTTAAAACATTTTCACAGACATTTTTTTTTTCTTTTTAAGCTAAAAGTACAGCTAATAAAACTGATTATGGAAGAATCTGATCAGCCTTAACTAAATTTGTTAAATACTCTCAGGTTCCACTGTGCTTTGATGAGGGGAAGATGAAATATTTAAGTCTTGCCCTTGACCTCATCTATCTTTGCTCTGAGACTGACTGAGTTAAGGGCGTTGTCCCCCTCTCTCAGGCTTGGCCAAAGGTTTTGTGCTGCCTGATGCTGATTTCTATCTATTCATTTTCCATAGCCAAAATTTCTTGGAAAATACAGAGAAACCTCTAAGAATGAGGGACCCACATGGAACTCTGTTGCCTTTCTCTGTGGCTGCATGAGGGCAATCATCATATATCACCTTTTATCTCAGCATGTATCTGCATCCATCTGTGGTTTTCGCTGCCTTCAAAACAGTAGGGTTGAGTTTAAACTACTGTGACACAACATAAACAGAGGAATATCCGCGGACATGGTCACTTTAGAGCAGAATCAAGCAGTCACACTGGCACTAAGCCACTCGCCCACATACAATTTTAGCACTGCCAATCTACATAAAAAACATAAGCACACTATGTTTTATAGCACCTGTTCAGGGCAATATGTTTGCATTGATTTAGCTGCTACTGTTGTTGTTTAACACATTGCTAATTGAAGTCACAGAAGGCAGAGTAAGGTAAAAAGGTTTGCAGAAACATCACCGACTATGTGCAAAAAAAAACAACTAACAAAGCTCATTTTTTACTAAATTGAGGCAGACAGAGGTAACGTGGGTATGATATATTATGTAGATTTAATTACAACTCTTTAACAGCTGTATTTGTACAGGTTTTTAACAAATACTGTATGTGTGTGCTGGATTAGTCTGCTTGTAATTCTTTTATACAGGCAAACAGGCGCATATTCTCATATTAACTCATGTGTGTGAGAAAGATATTTCTGATTTATTGTTAAGACAGTAAGTCTTTCCACTACAATGTGACTAAAATAAGGAAAACAGAAAAGGGTATCCCTATTTTTGATTCACAATATTTTCCATTAAACTTATTAGCAAGCAACCAATGTACAAGCTTCATGATAGGGTTCAGAGTGAGCTGTGTTTAGGAAGAAACTATTGCGTAATATAAAAAAGCATGTGGTGCAATCAAGAATTTCCAATTGTTGTGTTTGTAAAAAGTAAATTCCTGATTTAATTCTGGTTGCAATCCCTTCTGAAGTAGTCCCCTTGTACAGTGTTACACTACTCTAGTGTCCTGACATGCTTAGAATGCCTGGAAGTCTGGAAGCTTTTGTTCACTCCTCACAATGTCAAAATGGCGACCTTTCAGCTTTAATTTCATTTTGGGGAACAGAAAAAGTCAAAGGGAGCAAATCTGGTGAGTATGGGCTGTGGGTAGCGATTAATGCGTTGTTGCGTGCTAGAGGCTCACGCTATTTCATAGCCCTGTGAGCGTACACATTTTCATTTTGGAGAACCTAATCACCACCTTCCCTCAGTTCACGTCATTTAGTGCTGAATAATCTCCCTTAGAAGCCTCAAAACATCACCGCTGTGTTACAGTGTTACTGGTTTGATCCTGTGAATAAATTCATAGTGTACAACTCGCTTACTGTCAAAGAAAACCATCAGCATGTTTTTGGTTTTGCTCCTGACGTGATGCTCTGTCTTTGGTCTGTGGGTTGTGGCCATAGACTCAACTCTCACCTGGTAATGACCCTGAACATGAAGGTTAGGTCATCTAGGGCCAGTTGATAAGGATCCTTGTATTCCACAGTGGCTCTTGCTCAGGAGTCTGTAGTCAGAGCATGAGCAGGGCAGCATGTTTAAACTGGGCCTGACGATTGCCTGAACTAATCCAAACGACACGGTGACCATGCCAAAGTTCTTGGACTATGATTAAACAATCCTAGATTTTTTTTTAGCTTTTTCAGGGGTTGTGCTCATGGAGGGTGATCTTTCCATTACCTCAAGTGATGTTTTGTCCTTGTTGAAATGCCAAAGCCACTCAAAACACCTCGCCTGGCTCTTTGCTGTCTTGCCATGGTTTTTAGAAGCATTGTAAGGGTCTCTGTTGCGAATTTCCCCAGTTTGACACAAAAGTCGATGTTTGCTCTCTGCTCAAGTTTCAAATTCATTGTAAGATTTCTACTGCACTGTTGCCAGTAGTCACAAAAGAGCATGTTACACAAATATTGATGCTGATCGAGCAATGCAACTTGGAATATTTGGTCACATTACTCGCAGTATTGTGTCTGTCTGCAATAGGGACAGTTACATAATGATGATGATGATATCTCATAATATAATAACACACAATCGCTTGAAAGTAATGTGACTTGCACCAAAATATGTACGCAATTTACGTGTGATCTGCACATTGTGGTGTTGTTGTCAGCCTTGTGGGTTGAAAACATTGTTGATGTGTTGATTGTTTGTAGATGCAAAACAACTACTTAACCCTGTGCAACTCGGCGCAGCACTTTTCGCCCACATGTCTTTGCTATGCAGTGCTGAAGCAGGTTAACATGTCACATTGCTCCAGTGTACTATGTGCTTCCACAGTAAGACAAATATTCAGTGGTTATTATCAACCTCCTGTCTGCCACAGCACTGATTTAAATGCAGCTACAATCCCACCCTTCCACCCAACCAACCAAGCCAGTCAATACCTCTACATTATTCAAACTCCTCCCCACTTAATTAGATATTTAATTGACTACTTGTAGACAGATGACTCACTCACCTGCTGGCATAAATTCATGCAAATGACATCCCACATAACCTCCCCGGAGGTAGATTTAATGGTTCAGTCTGTGAGGACAGAGTTAAGTAAGAGGCTGCGGGGTCAGGCCAACTCACTGATCACAGGTCTGCAACCTGTCCACTGGATCTGCTCTGCACACTACACTTCTTTACTTATCTTGTCCACTCATCTCAACCCTTATTAGATAAAAAAAAAAAAAAAAGTCTTGTTATAAACTGTAGCATTGTGAAGCTTCAGATTTGGTTAAAACTGTTTGAGAATGTGTTGATTTAACTATATGATTACTTTTTGTACATTATAAAGCAGTACAACTCAACAGAGTTGCAAACTACGTCCTCCAAAATGACCTAACATTTGAATCAACTACTATCTAGGAAAAAGCATCCCAAAACCAGAGTTCTCTTCCCAAAAAATCCATAAAAAGCAGGCAATGAAGAATCCACCCCAGGCAATATGCCTTGTGTCCTCCAGCCTTATATCTTAACTGCACCTAGAGCACCCAGAGTGCTTAACACAGAGGTAGAAAAAAAAAGTGTAGGACTGCTTAAAAATAAAATGCAGAACAAATTTTAAAAAGAAAGGAGATAATACATTGAATGTACACATATGTCACAGTAATGTGTTGTTATGCAACTTGTGCTTTAATTTAATGTAAAATTTAAATGAATACACTGCTTTTACAGATGAGGCACATTTATTTTATGAATATATATATATATATATATAAAGGGGTGATGGCACACAGCAATGAATGATGATGAACTTGTACATACATTCTACCTACAAATCTATTAGCATTCAAGTCAGTTTCATTCATTTCTTTTCCCTGTAATCACGTACTTGTTTTTTAACCAGAGAATCAGTCAGGGGTCAGCTAACTAAATGCAAGTTAGGGCCCAAAAAGGGGTTATATTTTTTTATGAGATAGAATAGTTGCTTATTTTCTGAACAAGTCATTAAAGTTCATGGGTGTGTATTAGTCAATATTTTATATAATAACCACAGCAAGAGAGAAAAAAAGAGGAAGCCACTGGTTGATTCTGCACCACAAACCTCGTGACATCCACTTCTTCTCCCCAGGAAGAAAGCAATAAGGCACCAGAAATCCCATCGCAGGTGTCTGGGCCCACTGTATGCTAATGGGACGGATCAGACGTTCTTCTCACATAATGGGGTTTGACAAAGTGAAAATTAACACAACCCCACTCCTGCTGTTACTGTTAGAGGGGGTGGTTGATATGGCTTTGTCTCAGACTGTGCTCCACACACACACACACACACACACACACACAAAAACATGCAGACACACACACACACCCTCCGACAGATACCACGCCAGCCGTCGTTCTCATTCTCACCCAGACATTTACGTTGTAACCCCCCCCCGCCTCCTCATCCCTTCCTCTCACTCCCCCCTCCTCCTGCCCGCTTCCCCTATCTAGGTGTTTGTGTCCTCGGCATAAACATCCCTCCATCCCTCCTCCCTCTCTCTTTTCTCTTCTTCTCCAGCGACTCTGTTTGCTTCAATGGACTTTCATGACAACTCATTCCGTAAGGGTCCTTTTTTCTCTCTTTCTCCCTCTCTTTCCCCTTCACTCTCCCCAGGTGAAATATTGATGGATTTTTTATGAATAGCTATGAAAAATTCATTCAAATTCCAAAATGAAAAAGCGTAAACATTCCGCATCTGCCTATGCCTCCCGCATTCATTATCCTTCACGACATCCTCACTCCCTCCCTCTCACTCTCCCTCGTTTTCCCATTCAACCACCCCTCGCTCCCGTTCCGCCGCCCCTCCTTGCCTCCTGTCTACCTGAAAAAGACATGCCACTCTGTCTCTTTTTCCGCCACTTGGCCTAATTGCTTAATCTGACCTGCTCTCTCATCAATTAAAAGTCTGTCAGTGGTAGACAGATGGAGGATGGATCAGAGGGCCAGTCGATAGACAGATCAATGACAGAACAGCTCAATAAGTAAATGGAGATGGCCAGTGATGGAAAAAGGAAATGAGGGAGGGAAAGTAGTAGAAGAAGAGGAGAACAAATTGAGCAGGCTGTCATGACAAGAAAAGGTGCAGCGCCAATGTGCCTCACACTGACGCTCTGACTCTCTTTTCTCACAATCTCTCCCTGATGCTCTGACTCACCCTCCCCCCTTTCTTAATCTCTTAGAGTTTTTGACTCCCTCCAACGATCCAAACATCCCCAATCAACATCTTGGAGCATTTTTTTTTTTTGCACAGAAATCTCAAACTGGATTTGAGGTATTGTAACTTTAAAACAAGGACTGCTTCAAAGGAAATAAATGTCATATGAGCTAAGAGGAAACCAGACAAAAATGAGGTAAGAAGGAGAAGAGAACATTGAGAGTTTAAAAAAAACAGAAGACTGACCTCATGTTTGACTGGATACTCTCTTATCTCACGCAGAAAGGGCAGCTGCTTAAAAGGGAAATAATGTGTCATAGATCTTCAGTAAATCAGCTTTGTTCCTACGCTCTGTGTCTCCAACTCATTTGCTAACCCACCACATACATGCATACATTTGCAAGCATGTATTACATATATGGAAATGTATTCCACATGAGTAAATACAACGCCGTAGAAATGAAAATGTCTCAACATGTAGGGCTCAAAAGACACAATGGCACGTTAAACACATTGATGACTCACTCGCAAGGGGGACCGCAAGTAATTTTTTGTAAACAAATACAACTTCAATGAAACACACACACACACACATACAGGCAAACGCATGCACACACATAACTATACACACACACCACCACCACAATTATTTTGTTATTTTCCCCTTCAACACCTTGTTTTAATTAGCTTTCTCATGAGACTGCGACTCAGACCAATTAGGGAAGATTATCAAAGAAGGTCTGGAGTTGGGTGCATGCCCACTATGACTGCTGTCCCCAGGGATAGGTCAGGATGAAAGAGACCTCAGCACTTCACACACACATACACATGTATACCCACACACACACATAAGTGTGCAATCCTCTCTAAAACAAAAATGTGAGCCCCATGTAGGCTCTTGCAAGTCTTTTTGTACCTTATACTAATACATAAAGAGGCAGCCTTGCAAAACACAAAACACACACACGCACGCACGCATATACATGTATATATATACACACACACAGCAAACACAGTCAATCTTTTTGTATTGACTAGTCACAGATGGATCACTGAAGAGATACAGAATGGAGTCCTTCCATTCTGTCCCTCAAGGGGAACTAAAACCGTTCAACTGATGCAATCACTAATGGTGACACTTCAAAACATTCAAAGAGATTACCAAATCAGAATTAGGCTATAAAAACACACATTAAGTGTTTAGGATGAACACAGGGATGAAGAAAATGATATGGACAATGTCAACACTTGTGCTCTCTTGCTTTTATCTTATGACAAATCAATGAAAGCTCTTTTGGAATTATGTTCTGTTGAGAGATCCTGATGTATGATTGGGGCGGTTCCCCCTAAGCAAAGTGTACCTGTATAATTACTTAGGTGTCATCATTTATCTCTCTTGCCTTCTGCCTCTGTGTCTCCTCTAAAATAGGAGAAATATTTTTTTACTGCAGCCTTAATAGCATGTTTATATTTATCTCAGTGTTATGTCAGTACAATAGAGTGTGTGTGTGTGTGTGTCAAAAGCTGGTCCATGCCCTGATGGTGAGTTAATAGCACTCAGTGGTATTATGTGTAACAGTGATTAGATTGGGAGAGGCTGATGGCACATATTGGTTTGGTCTCTGAGGGCCAGCTAGAAGAGTCAAAGATCGGAGGTCAATCACCGTGGGATCAATGACGCTCAAAAAAAAAAAGCTGCGCTACATTTTAAGATGCAGCACCGACCTGATCTAATGTAGATGCAAACTTGTTTAAGTTGATATTTTAAGAAGCCTAAAAGAGAATCTTTGCCCCCTTCCTTACACTCCCAGCTTCAGGACATAGTCTTAGAAAGCAGTATTTGCTAAATGTAGCCGGATGAGAGACTGGAGGTGCGGAGTGGAGATACATCCAAAGTAAAGTGACTTCCCGGGGACTTCATTAAGCTAATCTGGCCACCGATACTAACAGAGTTTAGAGGAGGAGGTGAGGAGAAAGCTCAGAAATGAGATGAACACTTATTAGATCAGACCAAGCAATTGTCTTTCGCCGCTCATAGCAGAATTCACACTCAAACACACACAAACACACACATACACACCTACACGCGCTCAGACAAAGAGAGACGCACTGAATTAATGACAAAAGGAATCATATGCACAATACACATTAAGCACATGACTGAAGACATATATGCAATACAAGAAAAAATAAACATAGGCAATAAATGATTAAATGATGAAACAGACCCTATACAGACTTGAAGAAGATCCATAAAAACATTATATATAAAGTGAAATTTGTCTTATCACACACTGCCCGGGAACAAATCTGGCCTCCTAATAGCAGCATTTAAAGAATCAGGGTTGAAATGGTGTTAAAAAAAAATGTCTTTATCCCATAAATCTGCTTTTGTGTTCTTAGTGGTTTAGTCTATAAAATGGCAGAAAAAGTGAAAATGGCCATTAAAACTTCCCTGTACTCAATTTTGAAGTTCCCACATCTTCTCTTAAACACAACTTCAACAGTCCAAAATCCAAAGAATTTCGGGTCACCATCATATAAAAA
>JAQNCA010000002.1:15763994-15783620 GCA_029783725.1 Acanthurus tractus | reverse complement strand
TTCCCTGTACTCAATTTTGAAGTTCCCACATCTTCTCTTTCACACAACTTCAACAGTCCAAAATCCAAAGAATTTCGGGTCACCATCATATAAAAAATTTAGAAAACAATGTGCATGGATTTTTTTTAAGAAAAAAAATGACTAAAAGGATGCACTGACTGGCTGACAAATTGCCAATTCATCTTTTGTTGATGGACTTCTCAATCAATTTGCAAATTGCTTCAGTTCTAAACAGAACTACCACGATGGGGAGACCAACAGCACAGCCCAAGACCTTATTCTGCCCTTGTATGGTGCAGCTTCGATATCCCTGAGGCAACAGAAGCATCAGGCCTTGTCTCTCACAGATTTTTTGCCCACATTGCAAACCTGAGAGTCCGTTCTTACTCACAGAGGAAAAGTAAAATTAGCCAGGATGCCATTAACACCCACGATTTCGTCCACACATCAGTGCCTTGTAAGTAAAGGTGAAAGCATGACACAGCACTAGTTTCTGCTTGTCTTACACTAAGACCTCACCTTCATGTAAGGTCCCAAAAGATGGTCCCATTCTTGCTTCATTTGACCAGGGTGAGTAAAAGGAGACAACAGGACTGTGCAAGATGAAAATGTTTGATTCTGAAATATTTTCACACTCATAGCAGTTTTAGAGAGAGGATGTGAAGGAGAGGTGCCATGGCCAGTACGACACAGCCAGAGCAACTATTCGGTAGTCACATCCTGTGTCAGCCTTTCCCAGAAGGAGTCAGGTCGGAGGAGAAGCGGGATATTTCTCCATGTGACTTGAACAGGTCAGTGGCCACTTTGCTGTCCATACACATACATTCAGTGCCCATTCAGACCAAATGTTAGTCCAGAGTTACCACAGGATGTTCCAGAAAAAAAAACAAAAACAAAACGCAGTGGTCCCGTGTTAAAAAGTTGAAACAGACTTACCTTTTTTGAGGAACACAGCATCGCTTCACCCATCACCAGTCAGCTGAACGGTCAATCAGAACAAACAGAGCTGAGCCCTGAAACCTGCCATGATGGAGTGCAGAGACCCAAACTGGCATTTGTAAATGGCGTGAACCTGCAGTGATTTGGTGTGAAACGACATTAAAGAGAAGATAAGGGAGAGACCACTCACACACTGCTAACATCAAACTCTCCATGCGCAGCAGATTAAACATGGGGGGCCAAAATCATTCATGGCCTGTTATACAGTCACCAACATGTCGATATGACACCAGAGAAAAAGTAAAAAGAAAGCAGGTGGAAGCAGCTAAGTGTACATAAGTCTAAGTACATAAATGTTGTCAGATGAACTGCCGCATATATGTTGGAATAGGGTCCACAAGCCTAGGGGATCTTAGTGTAGCGCAGGATTTGCTGCTACTGGCTATCTTCACAGTGAGGATAGAGGAGATGCTGGTTGCTGGTAAAAGGCCCACTGCTGTTTTATAGCACTCTCTGACTGGTTCTGGATTCTGGTAGTGTCGCTCTGCAAGTGTGAGTCAATTGTGACAACCGTGCCAAGACAAGAAGAACAGAAACTTGTACCATCAATCAAAGCAATGTGTGGCTCTGAGTAATGTCAGTCTGTTGCTGCAGTGATGGAATTGCTCTTTGCTAGAAGCGGCCTACATACTTGAACTGGGCTCATTTTGAGCAGCTGGAGGTATATGCAAGTTTTAGTCGGAGAGAGTTGGGGAGAAACACAAAACTGAGTAAAGCTGAGTTTTAGAGTGTTGTTAGAGGGCAAAGTCTGCGTGAAATACAACCGTGTACTCAAAGACTGCAAGAGCAAAGAGGAATGAAGGAGGGAGAAGAGGGGAGACGGAGAAGAACAGAGGGTAGACGGAGAAAGGGAGGGAGTGCCACGTCGTTCTTAATCTAGTTTGTCTGTCGTAATCGTGTCAATGTCACTCTCAATCAGGCAGCCACAACTAGGGCTATACAACTTCAGTTTGATTGGACCAAACCTTGTCTTTAAAATGACCTCTACAGGGAAGGTGTGTGCGAGTAGATAGAGGGAAAAAAAATAGAAAGCAGGAGGCAAGATGAAGGGGAGGAGAGTCTTCCAGAGACAATATGAGAAAGATGGGGAGAGGGAGCGCAAATTAACTTTAAACCTGTTACTCCCCCACCTGTCTGTCAATTTTACTTTGGTCTCTTTCTTTGTTCTGATTTTTCAGTGTGACAGTATCGATTGCCCTCTCTTATTACACAAGAGGATACAGAGACGTCTGTGTGAGTGGGTGGTGTATAGGTGCTTGTGTAAACAGTGGTCGTATTCCTGCCTGCTGGCATTCAGAACATTTAAACTAGGATCATGTCAGTAGGCTGAAAACAAAAGAAATTAATTGTAAATATCTTTCTACTGTTGATCTTGCTGTATCGGTGATCAGTAACAGTGCAGAAATGTATTTGCATAAAGGAACACATAGATTGAGAAAACCGAGCAACTGTTAACAGTTGCACAGACTTATTTGTGTGTTGTTGCTTGTGGGATTAAGTTAGCATGTGAAAGTATATGGTTACATCAGGAGGAGCAAACTGCAAAACTGTGGTTATAAACAGGGTGATTTTTGCTAAAACTGCAAGTATCAGCACATCCACTTCCCTAAAAAATGTGTATAAGCAACCAAACATCTGTGATCACCCACAACAGTCACACTAACATTTAATACAAAAATATCATTTGTTAAAACTCTTTAAAAACAGAGTTATGCAACAGGGTTTAGGGTTCCATTTTGATCAAACACAATATTTTTTCTGCTTATCACTGCAGGGCATTTGATTCTGTCGTCGATTATTCTGTCTGATGCTTTCTGTAAAAACCAATTCTCCAGCTGTGATTGGAGAGATTAGTCTTTTACCACAGAATATTTACTGAGACCCACTAATACCACTGTGGCGTCAAGTTTGTTTTATTGTTAGTTGTCTCTGTTTTCAAGCATGCTGCATTAAGCCACGGGCAAATTAGCTGGAAAATGTTTGTATACAGTTGGTGTTTGCTTTTGTCTCCTCTATGCAAGTCCCACTGAGTAAAAAAATGCCTCAGCGCTTGTTTTGATTATGTAAATTCAGTTGGACCAAAATCAGTGTTCCTCTCTAAAATTGAATAAGTCATATTTTTTTTATACATGGCAATGCAAGAGGGTACAATAAATATGAATTTTAGAGAGTATTTGTGAAAATTAAATGGTAGGTGTTTGTTTTTCATTGTCTTCAACCACTGTGGTCAAACTAGTTGTAATTTGAGCTTCAGTGGAAGAGGAGAGTTTAGGATTAGTGGCTCTGTACCCTATCATCAGGTTCACTCGTCAAGAATCTATGAGCACATGCTGTAATTGATACACTGAAAATAAATTCCAGATATGGTTTTTTATTTCATGATATGATACTGGCCTGTGTGGGATCTGGTGTCTCGTGCTGCCAAGAAAGCAGAAGGGCTTGCAATAGCAACATTCACTGTTCAAGGTTAAAGACTTGTGTTTTGTTTACTTTGACGTAGAAACAAGCTACAAAGCAAATACTAAAAGTACCCCCATGTCACATATTTAGGTAATTCATAAATAAAGTACTTAACGATTTTATATAACATTTTATCCATCCAAATGTCAATGGCCTCTAGTTTATTGTAACTGAGTCTTTAGAGGATGAGCTTTAGGAGAGAAAACCAGGCTTTTCATTGTGTCTTTTCCTCATTTGCCTTATTTAATTTGTATATCTTATTATACTTCTGTTAAAAAAAAAACTTCTCCATTTTCTGATCTGTTCATCTTAATTTGTTGTTCTCATCTTAATGTGTTGTTGCAGCTCTTAATGTTGTGATTAAAAGCACACTTCCTCTATTTCTCATTAAATGGCCTCTTTCAATTCGGAGAATATAAAAACACTTCCTCTCCTGGAGAACGTTTATCGTGTACCGTCTGCAAAAATACTGCCGTTATGTTCCGTTAAAAAAAAAACACCACAGAGAAAAATTTGGAATAGTGACTCAGCAACATCATGGTGAATATTAGATGTTGATATTGTTGTACTATCAGGGTTATTAATGTAGAAATGCTGACTTTGACCCTTGAGGTATTTGAGCACAAAAAAATGTTGACATTTTTCATGCTGAGTATTTTCTGTTTTCTCTAATTACTGGATTCAGTAATTGGACATTGTTTTAGCAACATACAGAGCCTCCAGCTGTTGTGAGCTTCATGTGTGATCCTGTTAGGTGATATTATTGGTAATAATGTTTGAACTGTACATATTTAACTCACAGTAACCTCGTAACAGTATGGCTTTTATTCAACATTACAATCCAGAGGGACTTCAGCAGCAAAGCAGCCACAAGTTTTGCATTTTGATGAACACTGGGTGTCAAGGAGCAGCAGCGATGGCTGACTAAATACTAAAAGACTAGATAGTTTTATCTAATGTGAAACAGTCTTTGCTCGATTGAAGTGGGAATGACTAATTCCTCATGCACGATGGTGCTGGTAGGCGCCTCTGCCAACTTTCACTACTGCCTTGGGGGAGACCTCACACCACTTGTGTCTTTTCAACAAACAGGAGCATCCCCAGGAAGAAAAACCGCACGGACGTTCACATAAATCCCCTACCATCAATTGTTTAACTGTTTTACCAAAAAAACTGAGTAAAGTGCATGTTAAAATCGCAAAAATGCATTTAACTTCATATTTTTGAAGTCCAAACATAGTGTTAAAGTTGATCTTGTTGTTGAACCATTGTTCCATTCCTCAGGGGGCGCTCCGGATTGGTCAAACCATAAAACTGGTCCAAACGAACCTCAAACTGGCCTTCAGTCATCAGGCAATCCTTACTGTTGAACCCTGCAACAGTGCTGTCTGCTGTGGCCTACTGCTGGATAACATATGGTCCCAGGCTTTTCATCTCTCCAGGGATGAAACACCCACACAAACACATGCACAGACTTATTCTCACACACACTCACACACACCCACACACAAGCACACATAAGTATCAATGCAGAAACAAGAGAGCAAAAGAGAGAAGGAACTGAAGACCGTCACACCAAAATAGCAACTAAACACACACACACAAGCGCACACATGATGGTCTCCAGAAGTAACATTAAACAAAAACCAAAACAAGCCACCCCGAGTGACAGGCTGGATGAATAAAACATGCTTTCAGGGCGACCTCACTCTGGCAAAGCCCAACTCCTCAGAAATATTGTACACCAGGAAACATTCCCGGGAGGCACCAGCAACAGGGCCTGTATGACTGATGACCAGCTCCAGTAGACCGACTTTGTTTCATATGTGAAGCTGTTGAGGCTGGCAGAGGTTTGTCTTGACTTCGCAGGGGTGAGGAAGGAAATATATGACTTTACTCCCTTTCAAGCTCATCTTGTGAGGAATGTCCTGATTTCGGTTGTGTTACAAACAGCATTTGAGTAAATGGAGACGGAAAAAGATAGAAACATGAATAAGCCGGTTAATTTTGTTGCTACTGTGCTAATATTAATATGGTGTCCCTACCAGGTGCACAAACCTCCTGGTTTTAATACTCGAGAGTTGTTTGAATTCAGCCAACTAACGTCTTCGTCTGTTGGAAAAGATGTGCTGTCACTAGCAATCATTACTGTCTTCATTGCTTTTCCATGGAAAAAGGTTAGCTTAAAGAGGATTAATTCACACTGTAGCAGGCTAGGCTACTCTTCCAAAGTCAAAAGATCCTGTTTCTTTCAAATTAAAAGCTTTCTAGTGTTTCAGTGGACAAGATATTATTGTGAAACATTTTGAGGAACATGTGGTAAAAAATTCAGTGACTTGGATGGTTCTAATACAGTAGGCTACTTCATATGTCGCTACCACCATCTGGTAACAATCACTCTGTCACTTTGTTAAATAACTGCAACAGAACGAGAACGATTATATTGTTGAATATATGACAGTGACACATTAGGAATTTAACTGTTGATGGAACTGGCACCAGGAGTTTGTCCACATTCATTCGAAGTTTGATCTTCTCCTCTCCTCACATCCAAACACAGCTCATTTTCTTGCATTTAGTTTCCAGATACATATGAGAAGAAAAAAAGACAACTGATGCCGGTGGAATTTCAAGTAATTGTTGCAAAATCTGCACAATCCAAAAAATTTCTGTCACACTAGAAACAAACCACACTTTGGTTTAGTTTGATCTAGTAAGAGACCGACTGTATTCATCGGGATCAAAATCCGATTGTTTGGTCCAGACTTAGCCAAAGGGATCACATCACAATAAAGGGTAGCCCTGCGACATGAATTAATCTTTAATCACAATCACAATTTCAGCTTCCCACTAATAAATGAACATGATTGACTTTAATATTTAAGTTCAAACTGCATGATGGGCAAATCATGCCCTTCTATAAATGACAGCCAGCCACCAGGGGGCAATAAGGATGTTTTGGCTACATTTTTGAGGTCTTGCCACCGTGTGCGCAGCCTGCAGTAACGAGAGAGGTTAGCTGATTAACAACAGAAAGCAGACAGGCAAAACAAAAATCAAATGTCTGAAGCACAAGGCAGAGTGATTGTCCCTCGAGAGGGATCGTTCGCTGCTGGAAGTTTATAATTCAGATTCAGGTTGAGTGAAATTGAGCAAGAACACATTGTATGCAAAGATTGCACTAGACTTGTGTCTGCGCCACGAAGCAACACAACGAACTTGTTTAACCACCTAAAAAAAAATTCCATGAACTGTTGTACAATAAAAGCATGAAGGCCAAGAAGACATTCTTCTTCATGGCCTAACATGACCTCATTAAATCCTCATTCTTTTCCAGCCTCCATCAGACCTCCATAACACTGATGCTAAACAGTCTATCCTGTTGAGTGAAAGCAGTCATCTGTTGTTTTAACTTGGGGTTAAATCCTTTGGCGCAATTTTGTTACTTCTTTGCTTCCTGGAAATGAACTTTCAATTATGACTAGTATTATTGAGATGAGAGGGTTTGTACATTAGCAGGGATACAACATAAGAAGGAAGTGAAAGTTGTCCTTTACTATGGGAAAGTGCAATGAAAATATTCTGTTCCCAAAATCAGTGAACAATCCTGATAAATAATGGGGAACTGGTATTAATCAAAGTAATCAGGATAATCATTTCGGCAATAATTGTGCAGCCTTGACATAGGGTTTCTTCTTTTAAGGGTTAATGGGGGGACTTAACATGGCCTCCAAATAAATGCTGTCATGTTCTCAATTCATATAGACTGAACTGTTATCATAAATTACTAAATTGTGGACAAGAAGCTATTTTAATCTTTTAACTGCTGGGCCTGTGAAAATATACAAGGGACCAGTTAAATGTTACGCTGGGCACTGTGTACACTTTTACACACACACACACACTCACATACTCACACACACACACACACGGTTCCTTCCACACTCAATTCTAATTCTCAATGCTCTAAATCAAGACTCAGCCAGGCTAATGCACGGATCCATACGGCTCTGGGTGAATTAACGTTAGTAATAAGATATCATGGCTCTGATTGATCCTCTATTTCCATGTCCACGCCATAAAATGACCCAAGCCAAGTCACAGCATGCCATCACTCTAATGCTGCATTGATCCCACTCTGGACTGCTGTGGATTTAAGTTGGACTACAGAAGAGTGTATGGCTGGATGTGGGCATGAGAACGAAGCTAGCAATAGGTGACTGTAAAAGCAACATGAGAGAGTCGAAGCTCTGGATGCAAGATATGTTTGAGTGAGACCAATAATCTTTTTTTTTCCATTTCTCATGGCTAGAAAGAAAAAAGGAGAAATACAAAAGTGTGGGAACTTTTTAAAAGCTAACAAAACTAAGAGAGTAAACACAGAACATAGTGTGGCTAAACTGCTGAATGGAGTTATGTAACATTTATTAGCTATAAACTAAATAAATTAGATATAAATGACTTTTCTTAGGAAACAGGTCAAATCACTGATTAATTAGTCTATCATGATTCTGGATTAAGAGACAAGATAAAGCTGTGACACACTCAGAGAGCTGGAACTGAAGCCTGAAGTTGGCTTTGGGTTTGAAAGAATTCCTCAGCGAGGATCAATCCATCAACCACTAATGAGCCTCCCAACTGCCAGTTTATACCAAACACATCAACAAAGAGCCAAAAGGAGAGACGAAGAAACTGAATGACCCATTTTATATTGTCCAAGCAGCCTTGGGCGGACGGATTCACCCGGTATCATCACATGCCAGCTTGCCTGATGACAGAGCAGAAGTCATTGAAACCATGTGAGGTTATTTAAGGGGGTGGATTGTTCCAGGAAAGGAGTAGTCACTGTCAGAGTTTTGGTCTGAGTTTGAGGACCTGTGATTGATTTGCAAACCACCAGAGGGCCAGTCATAATCATGCTGGTCCCCACTGGACAAGGACACTCTTAAGACTGTTGGATGAAGACCAACTGACAAATGCACCTACAAACACATACACAAGCAGACACACACACACATTCACATGCACACCCACGCACACACACACACACGCGCACACACATGCGCACACACACACACTCACACACACTCACACACACGGAGAACACATCCAAACACATTCCTGCCTGTCTGAATTACATGCTGGACAATATCCCACGATCATTAAAACCAGATTGCTTTGAAGACACAGACACCACGCAAACACACACACACACGCACACACACACAACATACGCACACACACAAACTGACACATATGCACACGTACCTATTGCTTCGAGGCAAATTGTTTCCACTGTATAGTCTGTCTGTCTGTTCACATGGTACACAGACTTATCAGACAAGTCAACTCATTGCTGTTAGTATACAGGAAAAACAAACCAATTGGCAGATGAGATAGACAGAGATATAGACAGACACAAACACAGACAGACACATTCACATGGCAGCAGACATGATGTGAGTAATACAATAATATCAAACAGGTGAAAGACCAAACTACAACTGGTGGGAACTGTGCTGTATAAGCAACTCAATAGGCCAGACGAAAGCAATAATACAAAACATACACAGATACAAATGCATAAACACAGCAGGTGTAATCTCTCCCCTGTTTCCCTCGCACACACATACACATATTGCTGCCTATAGTTACAGACAATAGCATGCAGAACAAAAGGCATCGCCATGTTCACATTAGCCAGCCAACAGGACTATTTTTATATTTTACTGAGTCACAAAGAGTCTTCTCCCAGCAGCATGTCACTATTCTCATATCAAAGCTGCGTTTATAGCAGACAAAGCTTTGAAAGTGGGCCATGGCTCATAAAATGCCTTTATGTCTCTCACCGGTACACTAAAAAAACCCAGAAACAATGCATTTTAAGTCTGCAATTGGACTTTCTGCTCATTATGTGTGTGTGTAAAGAGTGTGCGTATCCATGCATGAGTGTGTTTGTGCACCGTACGTCTTTGTGTGCGGGTGCTGGTGCGCACACACTTATGCACAGGCATCTGTGCGAATGTGAGCATGCGGGCGTGCCCCACTTCCCCCCACAGTTGTGTGTTTAGATGTGTGTAGGTGTTGTTGATTTAATTCCCTCCACTGACATTGTTCTTTTCCGATCTTTTTTCCAGCTGACAGAATGTGCAGCCTTAACACTCAGCTAACAACCATGGCTTCCTGAATCGCATGTAACCTAATCACTAACACCATCTGTTAATTATGTTAATACAAAAATGCCTTGGCTGCTATTCACATCCATTCTCTGAATTAGCACCCCAGTTCCCCACAGAGCACCCTCTCTCCACGCATGCTCCTCTTTTTCTTGTCCAATCCTTTCCATCATCTAAGGCTGCCGTTTTTCCTTTCTCTCAAATCTTGTCTTTCTTATCCTTTCTAATTCTATCTCCTCACTTCTCCTCTGCATTTTTTTTTATCATCCTTGCTAATCCTTTACATCCTTGCTTTTCTCCATCATCCATTCCTTTATTCTACCATCAGCCTCCCTCCAAATGCCTTCATAGTCTTCCCTTGTTCCAGCTCCTCCATGTACCACTCTGTCAAAAATTTCAAACTGTTAATTCCTCCTCCTCACAATCCCATCCCTTACTCAGCCTGCTCTCCCCTGGGTAACTGTTGTTGCTCCCAGTAGTGAGTCAGAGGCTAAGCTGGCTGGAAATCCCCAGAGAAGCTTTGTCTGAAGCCAACTTATTTTGGTGACTGATATCGATCTACTCGTCCTCTTAATTATTATTCACTATGCTAATCTGTATTTATAAACCTAAGTTTCTATCGATCTGCAGGAGACATAATAAACTTTGTCTTGCACCCATGCACAGAATAAGCATTATTGTAATGCAGGGAAAACATCATTTAACACTTGTATACAGTGTTGGTCATTATACTAATACAATCGAACAATGGACCTAGCAGCATATTCAGAGGTGTAAGTAGGCCCGATGGTATTGCGACTCTCCCCAGGGAGGCTCCATTCAAGCCTCAGGGTGAAGCAGACAGTTTGCCAAGGAGAAGTAATGCATATAGAAGCACAAAGCCCCAAGTTTACCATCTGCTCAACTCAAGATATTAACAACAAATTAACGTGGTCATGGAGTTTTTTGTAAGTTTATGCTATACCTATAAGTAAGTTTTCTTTAAGAAAAAAAATTATGACTGCTGTGTTAACTGCATGCAAAATTTATCAGACTACACAAGGCCTATTATTATTGTGCACATGATATTGTTTTCTCAGGCAAAAACGGGGTCCTACTGACACATTATGGGGTGTTGTTATGTTGTGGCCCTAACTCATTAAAGCACCCAGTACACTTCACCTGGAACAGAGGACAATGGGATGATCACTGACCTTAAAATCAGGATAAATATAAGCCCAAGCTAAAATAGCAAACTGAAAATGCCTAGCTGCATTATGTTACTGTATGGGCTTCATCCTCCAGTGACCTTGAGTGTATGTGCAAAAAATTCAACTCAATCAATCTGACAGTTGTTGAAACATTTTAGCCTGAACCAAAGTGGTCAAACCACCAACAATGCCACTCCTGAAGCCACAAGTGCAGCTAAAATACACACATGAAAGCGAAAAGTAAAGAAATTTATTTCAGGAAAAGTGTACCCAGTAGCACCAAGCCTCATTGACAATACACAGGCAAATGTAACCTACAGTAACAAACACAACACTTTGGGTCAGGGGATTTCACATCACTGCCTTCATCATAAGAAAACACATAAATACCACCGGGGTCATTCGGCCTCAACAGTTCCCATTTCAAAATTCAGCCCCACACACACGCACACACACACACACACATATATACATGAAGAAACAATTATATCCATTGCTTTCACACACCCACATACACAAGCAGCCATCCCTCATACACACCAGCAACCACACATGCAAACACTTACCACCCCACACCCTGATGCCCTGATCTCCCACAGCTGGTTGAGCAAGGCCACAGTTTGGGTGAAGCCCAGAGTTTTTTACACTTGGCTGTGAATGTTATTTATTCTGCAAGTGCTGCGTGGTGAGAGGTGCATGGTGGGAGGTAAGGTCAGCTAGTGCAAGACCACTGAGCAAATCTACAGTATTGACATGGCCAAAAAAAAGGCCCATTGTTATCTCTTCTGTTTAAGAGGGACCTACTATGTGTTTCTTTGTTTTCTATCTAATGTTACAATAGTGAATTTTCGTATTATGCAGAACCAAGGCCTCAAATAAGGAGACAGATAGATGTAACATTGTCCCTATGAACAAAAGAGTCAAAAGAGTCAAGTTGCAGACTGCTCTGAACACATTTCCAATACTTTTTTAAATGAAACTGGACTCTAAAGAAATTTCATTCTTCATTTTGTCATCAGCCCGGGCTCCAGTCTAACTTTTACCACCATTAGCAAAAGTAAATACTACTGGCAATATTTGGTTTAAGGTCAATATGCAATGCAGCATATTCACAATATTCCATCTCTACTGTATTACTTAAAAATGTTTTGGTAATAAATAGTCAATTTAAAGAAAAAAACATGTTCTGCTTTATTTGAAACTTGGTGCCAACTATAATTTCCCACTTTCCACTGGGACACAGGCTATAAATGTCATAGATGTGTAGCATTTATAATGTAAAACAGGATTTATTATTTTTTTTATTTGTTTATTATCATATGTATTCATCCATCATTAGACTCCTGCTGATGTACATAGACACTTGTTGGCAATTTTACAAAAAGACTTATGGTTTGGTTGTTGTTCTGGATTTTTAATGAAATCTGGCAAAAAGAGCTGGTTACTTAACATGGAAATTTGGCCGCATATTCATAATTTTTAAATATACTAAGATTTCACCTCAAAAACTTCTTGCTACAATATGGCAAAATAGGAATCTAGCTCACAGTTTTAAATGAGCCTGTGTAGTTTTTCATCCCTGGGTGATTTCTAGTGGTTCCAACCAGGACTCTGTTCTGGATCATATTTTAGACAGAAAATATTTTCTGGTTTTCTGTCTGATGTCCTCCAGCTGGCCTGCGTGAATTCTCAGTGGCTTATGGTGTTTCCTAATGTACAAATAAAACTTTTTTTAAACTTTTGTTTAAAAAGTGTCCACCGGCTATTGTTAAATGAAACTTGTTAGTTGCCATTAGCTATCCAGCTCAACCAGCCATTCGGCTAGCATCATGTTCTTGTCAACTGACTCTGTTCAGATTGAGTGGAGGTCTAAAGGCCTGGAGCTGCTAGCACTGTTAGCTGTGGCTGCCATTGTCTAATAACTCAGCCAGTGAAGCAGCTAGTGATACTGGGCCCATCTATTCTTTCCCTGTCCCCTGGGCCTGATAAACCTCTTCCAGGCAGTCCAGTGCTCCTGTGCAAGAGGAGTCAGCTTAGCTGCAATGCTACTTTAAAATAAATTGGGAATTTTTTGTAGTTTTTTTAAGATGCAAAGCTATAAAATGGATCATCAAATAAAATTATTGAACTGGACATGATCATAATAGTTGTTTTTTAAGGCTCAAACACATTGTGGATACCATGTGCTCATGCATGTACATACACCTCACAAAAACTCTCACAGGCAAGCCATACTTTATCCAACATGCCTTTTTTGCATAGGCATTGCTTCTGCTGTGCAGCAGGAGCTTGTCCTTTAGTGCAGCACACTTTAAAACAGCATTAGTGGTGGCCCTGAAGACAAGTTCAAGATGGGGTTCTGATCCCTGCGAGCCTCCCTCAGATGTAAGGTGACAAGGAGGAGCAGGGTGAAGAAAGGGCCTTCTCCAAAAAACAGCTGCCAGCCTGTAGGATGCCATGGTGCCCCTCTGGGTGTGGTGAAGCGGGCAGAAGATTGGCAGAGGGGGGGGGCAAGGTTGCGCCCACATGAGGAGACTCAAGGAGGCAGTGTCGCCTTCACCACTGGGCCTCCATCTGTTTACCCCCCCTTGATCCTCCTCCCTAACCTTTCTTTCATTGAAAGAATCACTAACTTCCCTCATTTATCCTTATAAAGTGATACGAACAGTAGGTAATACTGTGAATAGGTCCTAATAATTTCACCTGCTATGACACAGAGCATCTGTTGCCGTGATGTGACAAAGAGTCAAGGAAGCATCAAATTATACATCTATACCTCAGTCTGTGCCTTTGGATAGTTGCAAAGACAGTAAAATGCAAACCTGTCAACCTTGGAAACATATATATTATGAGTAATGCTCAGTTCACTTACCCTAACACAACTTTGCTTTGTACGCATTATTTTCCCACTCATAAACATACAAAAAATGCAATATCACATGCAATGAAAAATAATCAGTTATGAATAAAACAGAAGTCCCTGTCAAGGATTGATTCAAGCAACATCTTTTGAAGAAATTGAAACTTCACACGGCTTCTTCTTAAAGAGCAAAAGTGTTGAAACAATTTCAAACTCATTTACAGTTCGTACCCCCAAACACATGTGAACAGACTTTAATTAAATTGGTTTAGTTCACTTTAAGGCAAGGCACTTACCAAGCTAAATGGCAAAACTGATTTTGAAATGTGAAAATTTGTTGCTTTCTCAGTCGTATATGATTGTAAATTCAGTACCTTCCAGTTTTGTAGGGTATTGAATTTACAATCATATATCACTACTTGCTGGACCCAACAGTAATGCTGTGGAAGTGCTCGTTTTGTACAACAATGCTATGGTGTCGATCCATAGTTATAGCATTTTTTCTAATTTCTCAGATATCTTGCATGATTAATTGGGAAAATAATGAAAAAAAAAAGATCCATAATGAAAAGAAACATTTGGCATTAGTCCTAAATGTACTTTCTTAATTATGCCATTACTCTTAAAGGGAACAAAAATAGTGAACAGACAAGAGCCAAACTTTACTGCAAAGCATGCTGGAGAAAATTGTTTTTCTCTGAGTTTCACACTAATTCTAAAAATAATATTTTTGTGGAATTTTCTGTAGCCCTACGTTTCTCTGCAACAGAGGGATATAAGATATTTTGTGGCCCAAGAAATCTTGGAAACTGTAGGTGCTCTCGTTAGAAGTGAGCATATGTTACAGGTGGTGTGGAAAGCAGTAGAGAGTTGGCAGCAAAGAGTGTGTGGAATCTGCTGCCAGGGTGAAAGCGTTGGTGCCAAGGTGAAACCTAAGTGGGCCATACAGCTGAAATCTTTAGCTTAATACACACACACACAGCCAGACACAGCCAGACACACGCAGCCACATAGAGTATGACTGACGGTGCACATGTGCACACACAGCACAGTGGAAAAAATTAGAAAATATCAATGAGAAACATACAATGCACGAAAGATTTTGGCAAGCATGAAGAGTCTGAGTCATGCATAATTATAGAACAACAACAACAAAAAAAAAACTGTGGCAGATTCACACACACTTTTACTGTAATTCTTCTTCTCGTGAGAATAAAAAATCTATTAGGCTGTAAATATCTTTCAGTCTGTGTTCACAAAGTGGGATAATGTGGACCATACTTATGTGTTTGTGTGTGTACTGTGGTTATACAGCAGCTGTATTCTTTGGCGTGTGTCTCTGTGTGTGTGTTTGTATATGTGCATGTGTGTGTGGGTTTTTTGTGCCTGTATGATAAATGGCAGCCAGACATTGGGTTAAGAGGCAGGATGGCCCAGATGGACTACTGTTTGTGCCTATTTCTTTTTTGTCAACATAACACATAACCGTACCCACATAAGAGACAGATGAACACAAAAACACACAGGAAAAACATACATCACACTCCTTTGAAAAATTCTGCACTGCAGCCAGTGTTTTTCATGACGTGTTTCGTAATTCAACCTGCAGAAGAAATTTAACCCTCTGTCATTACAACTACTACTCATATCACTGCCTCGCTACTTTTCTCCCTGCTTTTTTATCCCATTTCCCCTCATATGTTGTCCTGACTGGGTGCCTTTTACTGGAAGAGCAATTTTACCACCTTTTAACACAAACTGTGGGGTGAGGTAGTGTGTGGGTGTAGGTGGTAGGGGTTGATTTTTAAAAGGGTGAGCTGAGGGGTGTCTTCTGTCTACCACATCCTTCTTCCTGATCCAGGAAAACATACACGGTTCCAGGACTCCAGCCCCCCCAGTCTGTCAGCCCCATCCTCAGCCAGGGACTTTCCACAACTGCCTTGCCCAGCTAAGGGGAGTGCTAGTCAGCCACGGTCAGGCTGATACACCCTGTGTGGAGCTTAAAGCATAAGTAAAGCCATATAGTCATGGAATTAAGCAATTTCAATGTCTTTAATCGTGACTATCAAAGAAAGTTCAAATGAAAGCACACTCGGGGGTGAACAGAAGAATAAAAAAGTAGTTAATAACACATGAGTCAAGAATTTAATAATCCCATGATGCACCACAAACAATTGCCAGGATCAAAAGTATTGGGTTACTTTCCGAATCGGTTCTCTAATAAAACTTCTTCAGAGGTTGGTATGATTCAGCACTACAGGTGTGATTACAGATCTTAAGCCAGTGTACATCAAACAAAGGGACCCTTCACGATAAACCCCTATCATAAACAACACTGTAAAATCCAGACTGCACATCTAACCTTCTCAAGGCTTCTCTTCATTAAAAGTCTTGGGTGATCTTGCATCCACTCACACAGCTGAAAATCAAAACACATTTATGAGGGGTAAATTAGAGCAAGAGGCAGTAATATACACTTATATTCAATTGGACCATGAGAGACATTTATCAGTATATAAGAACAGATTTATTTGGGGGTTTTCCACTAAAATAGAACCAAATTCAAGATTTATTCATGCTCAAATGTCTTCAAACTAATTTAAATTTAAAAAATTTAAAATAACTTGAAACGATCAAACAGAGTGTCAGGAGAGAGATCTTCAATGGGAACAAAAATACAAAACAGTTCTTCATACCAAAAACCCCCCACAAATTTGACACATCCTGCAATAATGCAAGAGGAAAAAGCAAGGTTTAACCACCTTTCAGACCAGCACTGACTTTGATTATTCAAAACGTAAGACCTTTTAAAGACCTACCGCACATACACCACCCTGTGACATATTACCTGATGCCAGAAACAGCTTCATGGGAAAGTACCTATTTCTTAAGAGACTTGGTGACTAAAATGAAGTTGGCCACAATGTAAACACATGTCAGAACGATGACTGACCATTTCCCATTTTAACTCTCTGTCCACTCATCCTGGTAGTTCTAATTCTTGTCCTCACTACTCCCAGAGAGTAAGCGAGATTAGATTTTCTGAATATAGCACACAGAAGCCCAAACAAAACCCACAGACCATGGGCTTCCCGCTCAGAAGCAGGTGAAGGGGGCGGATAGCATTTCCCAGCCCAGAAGAGGAGGCCTGAATCTGGGGAAGATTGGGAGTCAGCCTCCCTTCATTTTGTCCGGACAGAATGTGACACAGGGAGGTTTTGTTTGGAGAAACATGGGAGAACATTCAGCCCCCGGCAGCACTGACACATCACAACATCATAACCCTTATCTCAGATACTTCACAACACTGAAAACCACCTGCCAAACACATGTGCCTCACACACAGCAAGAACTTCTTAGAACATACAGTAACCGTTACGTGATGATTCGAAGACTCTGACATGAGGTTTGGTGCATGCCGTTGTGCAGTGTTATGAGGGCAAATGGGAAGAGGATGGCCGTGTAGAGAAGGACTGTTCTGCACGTATCATTACAGCACTTCCAGTGGTGTGTGACAGGACAGAGAGGAGGTCAGCATGATAGCAGCATCCTGGAAGGACCAACCAAAATACCACAGCGAAGGACATGATCTGTAAACAATACGCACCCACGCTGGCATATAAGCTTTCAGTGGGCGACTAACTGTCAGTGACGTTCACAAGCACACACACACACACACACACACACATGCATGCATGCACACACTCAAGCAATTCTCCCTTCACTTCTTTCACACTGTCTCAGACGCACACAACACACAACACACAACACATTATACAATTGACTATGAAAGGACATCAGGCTCATAACTCTGTTCCCCTGAGGCAGAAGAGACCCAGTCACTGTCAGGCGAAAAAACAAAACGAAGAGATGGAAAAATAGAGCAAAATAAAGGCAGGAGAGGAGACAGCGGCGGTGTGATTAGAATAAACGGGGGAGAGATGAAGGGAAGCTGGGACAGAGGCTACTACCTCTCCTTTAATATAGCTGGAAAATCTTCCCCCCTTCTTTCATGACTGAGGGGACGACAGGTTTGGGTGATTTTCTAATAACCAGCATCCTGAGGTTATTGTGTTGCTGTGTGGTGTGTATGTGCTTATATGTGCTTTATGTGTGAATGTGCCTCCATGTGTCATCTAGACAGAAGAAAAAACACAAGTCTTGCGCAAAGGGAAGAGATATTGTGAGAAGGAGCTGAAAGGAGAAAAGAAAGGGAGGCACTGATCTCAACTGAGATGACTGAAGGAGAAGAATGACAATTAAGCGACAGTATAAGAAGAACTGTGGTTTTTAAATCTGCTTTGTCTGGACCTTCAGTGATCAACTATGTATTGTTCTGAACATTATTAGCCTTATAGCTCCAAAATGTTAACTTTTTGCGATGCATTTTTAACTTACGGACAATACTTATTAGAAAATCTACTAGATTTTTCAAAAGAGAATTTTCTCCACCCACCAAAAAGACTTGCTGCTGCAGTTTTTGGACAACATTTTAATTAATCAAATTTGGGCATTCATGGTTCACACTAAACAGGTATCACACTAAACAGGTATCAAACAAACTAAACAGGTATCATTACTTATTTTTCACTAAACGTGATTTTAAAAAGTTGAACCAGGACCATTGACCATTACAGACACAAATATTCTAAGTAAATTTCTTTATAACATGAATCAACTATTTCTATTGTTTAACTGATGATGATTGTGAAATATACAGAACAATTTCCAGGGTGATAATTTTTCAGAGACGTAAAATAGCTGTCAAAGTTTTAAAAACTAATGTGCAATAAAAGCCCTTAAACTCCTGGATCTTTTACTCAAACCAGACTTCCTAAATCGAGTCTCTCAGTGGTCTCACTGGTAAGCAACAGGCCCTCACCAACAGCTTCTTGCCTCTAAATTCTTTTCAGACACATAGTTTGTCCACCAGAAGCACTGAAAATTTTATAATTATATGTCAAATATTCCACGCAGCACATTTCTTGGTCAGAGTTTTCAAAAAAAAAGTTTCTACAGAAGCTTTAAATTCAAAAACATTGTTTTTGTTTTGTACTTGTGTAAAAAAGACTCATCTGATGCATTGTTACCATACCGTAAACCCCACAAATATACACATTCATAGTGGCATTCGTACTAAAACCAGTATTGACCAGACTAAAGCAAGAGCCCATTGGTCACCATAAGTTTCTGGGCAACATTAAACGAACAACTGTTTGTTCCTGATCGTTTCATTGAAGCTTTCTGAATGTGCTATAGCTTTGATTTGACAACATCAGCTGAGACTCTTTTTCTTTCAGTTCTTAGAACCATTTGCCGCAGCATGATGGGAAATTTATTTAAAACTAACGCCCATACTACAAATGTTGTTGAGGCACATTGCGGGTATCATTAAAGGAAAACTTTCAAATGGGAAATTTGGGAAGATGATGTGCTCATGCCTGTGTGTATTTAGGTTTGTGACCAGAAGGAATGGACAGCAGCTGAAAAACCTTGTTGTGTTGTGGGGTGAATCCCACGTAGCGCAGCTGTAAACACACACATACACATCAGATGTGTGTATTATGAACACACACCAGCAGGCGAATAAAAAGACCACAACAAAAACTTGCACAAGCTCTGTGATCTCCCAGAATGAAATGGCTCAAGTAAAGAGAGTGTGTGATTCATTGATTGAAGTGTGTGTGAGTGTGTGTGTATGTGTGTCTGTGTCCTCATTGCACTCTTGTGGATCTTTGCACACAGGGCGCACAAACAAAAACTCACAAAGACACACAAATAGTGCACAACCATATGGTCAGATCATGAGCATAATGAGAAACACTTCTGGAGGTTCTAATGGTGTAGGAGGAGTGAGTGTGTGTGTGTGTGTGTGTGTGTGTGTGTGTGTGTGTGTGTGTGTGTGTGTGTGTGTGGTGGGGGGGGGGTGTGAGGGAGAGGG
>JAQNCA010000002.1:15748495-15763894 GCA_029783725.1 Acanthurus tractus | reverse complement strand
GTGTTTGTGGTGTGTGTGTGTGTGTGTGTGTGTGTGTGTGTGTGTGTGTGTGTGTGTGTGTGTGTGTGTGTGTGTGTAGTGGGGGTGCTTTGAGGTAGAAGGGGTGAAGAAGAAAGAACAAATTGCTATGCTAGAGTGGAAAGCGAGGACGTGGATAAGTGAGAGAGAGAGGGAGAAGCTCTCACAGCAAATCTTATAGTGCAAACTGAACAAATAAGCTGTGACCCCGAAGAAGATCAAATTTCTCACACTTACTCCTCTAGTTCAACCCCACATGTGAAAGACATTATCCCGCAGTTTTTGTCGACCAAGGATTCATCTCAATAGCTGATGTCACACGGAGTATCGAAAGTATTGTCCCCATGATGAGAAAATGTTCTGGGAAAGCGTGTTAGGACTGAAGGGAAAGGTTTTTGCTGAAATCACATAGTAAATTTACATCAGACAAAATACAGAGCTGAACCAGATGTTACGGTTGAATCATCTTTTTTTCTGAATCATTGTTTTGCTTCTCTGTGTCATCTAAGGCTCAAAACCATGAAAAATTCTTTTTATATCAACACAGATGACATAATATACAGTAAAATGACTCAATCCAATTGATAAACCATAGACTTCTAACTTAAATGACCTTTTTCTAAACAGCCCACTTAGTTTTACTGTTTTGCCAAGTGCATAAAACAGTTTAACAGGGCTTCAAAATATCCTCACATAATGGAATACACCTTAAAGCTGTACAACAATACTGAATTAATGCCCACGTGTCTTTGACATGACCAGGGTCTGTGTCGACTGTTGTCCAAACTGTGGTGGATGTTTTGTCTGAGCTCTGAAAAAAATAGTCTGTTTATGGAAAGTGCCACAGCAGCGGGGAAATTTTGAGTGATGTAACATGTTTTTGTCCACATTCAGTGGTAAGTCAGGAGACCCTCATCAATATACACATGCACATACCCCTCCCTGTCACTCCACCTTTCTAATGTTTCTCTTTCTCACTCTTAAACTCTCTCTCTCTCTCTCTCTCTCTCACACACACACACACACAGTATCAGAAGTGTTTATGACAGTGAGAATTACAACATACTCATCTAACTACCACAGCTCTTCCACCCGTTTACTGGAATGTGCACTGGAAAGACCCCAAAAAGAGAACAACAAAAACACAGCAAGTATCAGCTGCAACTGAAGTTACAGTTTTTACGGAAAATAGGTTGGATGAAAACAAGACATGAGTTCAATAAAAGGATTTTAAAAAAAACAAGCGCAATGTCCATTTTACACGCTCAAAGTCAAGTCAAGATGTGCTGACACAGACCAGGCTTCTGCTCAGTGAAACACAGATGTGATGGCTTTAGCCGTCCTCGCATGGAACTGCTTCCCAGCCTGCCATGAACGGAGAACGCCGACTCAGCTGGACCCTGGATCACGTACCTGTTGACTCATGCTGATGACATCACCATGACTATTTTGGTCGCATCAAACTAGACACACACACACAGTTCAGAGCATTGGAGAGGAAGAGAGAGGGGAATGGTGGGAGGCTCAGGGACAAAAAAACACAGAGAAAAGCGAGAAAGGAGGAGGAGAATGATGGCGGTGGCGGTTGAGGGATCAGATGACCATTAGGTCATAGCTTGGAGATCCATCGGGAAAGGGTGGACAGCCGGGTCAGCAGATCCCACACCTGCGTGAGTAAAATCTACTGCTGAGTAGGACCGATGACTCCATCCTGGTGCCTGACAATTAACTGGATTGGCATGAAGAACCGTGTCCTTTCTGGAGAATGAGCAACATCAAAGGCAAGAGAACGAGGGAAAGAAGAGAGAGAAGAAGAGGGCATTGCTGAGTGCATTAGTATGAAGTGTGTATTCTGTAGCAGTATACACACACTGAGCCTGCACGAGTGGGGTGTGCATCTGTGTATGAGTAAGCCCATACAGTAACCAATGTAATGAAGACAGTTGGCCGTGTATGCGTGTGTGTTTTGTGAAGATCATAACCAGAACTTAGCGCTGCTGAGTCAGTCATATCTGTTCATTTCCTCAGTAAGGCCTGTAAGCGCCACTGATGTGGTCACAGCAGGCTGGCACAGAGCAAACCAAGCACAACCATACCAAACCAGACCAGGAAAAACAACACACAGCTCGCCAGCTGCCTCCCGCCAACTCAGACCAGCATGCATGTGTCCGTCGGTCCAATCAAAGCTCCAACTTAGGGGAAGACAGTGGCTTTCCGGGCAGAGCCACAGCCCAGTCCAGGAAGAAGCTTTCTGCACCTGGATCAAGAGAGTGGGGTTCAGAGGCATGCGTGGTCACAGCTGGGGGCTGAACTAGGCAGACAGACAAGCAGGCAGACGAGGCTACAGAGAGGCTGAACTGAATACACACTCTCCCTTCATGTCAAATCAAATTTTCTGTGTCAAGTTTAACTTTGCATAACAATGGATGAGTCTGAGACTGACAATGTAAACACAATATGAGTAAAAGGTGAGTGGTCCCAACAGCGCACATGACTGTTCCCAGTGAATCACCCTCCAGTGCCTCATCCTTTCATCGAACTGCCGATTTCAAAATTAGCACACAGAAATGACACATTTGTGCTCAGAAGCAAAGATGCGTTCATATGTTTTTGATTTGGGCTCAGTTAATTTCACCCTGCTAGTTTCTTTAAACTACACCCACACATGCTCATCTTGTCCAAATAAGTAACCCTTGCACTGACTGACACACACACACACACACACACACATACACACATGCACACACGCACACACACGCTCAATACAGAGACTATTGGTTTTCTGCTGGATCTAATGTACCATACACAGTGTTTATATTTCCAGTGTTTTTTAATTGGTTTTAGAAATGAGCTGTTTGTCTGGTTCATACATATCACTCTTACACCTCGAGCGTCTGCAGACAGCTGCAGCCTCTTTTGAGTTGGCGTAAGTTTGCCCCAGTCAAAAAAGCTCCAACCAAACATTAAAATTTATACCTCTACCTGCCAGGTTCCCCCGGCAACCATGAGAGCACCACAGCAACCAAACACATCAGCGAGCAAAAGCATGAATGGAACCGGGGACAAGTTTGCGATCATCTTTCTGTTTGTCTGACTCCACATGCCAACGTATGCATCTATACACAGACATATAAACATAAGGGTATGCAAGAAAAATAAGAAGATGGGGGATTACTTTCCTTGAGAAGTTTCCTTTAGTTTGAAGTTATACTTACATAAACAGTAACACAGTGCTAGTTTCTAGCTTCTCAAATGTGAGGATTTACTGCTTTACTTGAGTTTTATGGCATTTTAAATCAAATTTCAGACCGCTGATGGCCCAAAAATAACAATATGACATGTAACCTGGGCTATTTGAACTTGTAGTTCATATTTCATTTTTTTTCTGACATTTTTTTGGACTCGGTGATTACTGCTCTTAATTAAGAAATAGTCATCACCAGATGTTAGAGACTCTGAAATTAGTCATTCAGATGAATAACAGAAAATTGAAACGATGACAGTTGGAAAGATCGATTAATCACTGAGGTTGCTGGACAAGCAAAGGCCAAATGCTCACCTGCTCCAGCCTCTGAAATGAGTTAATGGGTTTTTTTCTGCTTCTTCGGTGGAAATATTAAGGGTTTCTGGGCTGTTTTTGGATGAAACAAGCAATTTGAGAGAGTAAAAGTGGAACTTCTGATGGGTATTTTAAAGTTTTAGACACTTACCCTAACAACCAGCCATTTTTTCTTCATATCAACAGATTAGATAATAAAAAAGTTATGAATTATAACTCTATTTTAAACTTTTCTGTTGCACAACAGGGGCTCCACTTCACAAAAAAGTATTTGTATCTCCCTGCCTGTTAGAGAAATACACTTCTGTCCAGCAGAAATAATGCAACTATTTATATGAATAATTCAGAGAAAGAAAGAGGAGGTGAGAGTGAGAGTGGGGGAGAGAGGCACCCTAAGATGACACATAGAGTGAAAAGAGCTTTTTGTGTAAATGAGGCATTTTCCTTTAGTACACTTGCTGCCAAACAGCCTGCATTGAGAATGAGACACACAAAACACAAGATTACATACAGTAAGGAGGAAAGGAGAAATGGAGGTAGAAAGATGCAAAAAAAAAAAAAAAAAAGGCTTTGATGTTGGTGCGTCTTTGTCCGTGCCTTCCTCCGGTGCACCCTGTCACAAGCTCTCTCTTTACCCATCCTCTTGTTTGTGGTTAGGAAGTAAATTCCCTGCATCCCACATCCCTGTTGTCCCACCCTTCTTCCCCTTCTCTTTCTCTGCCTCTAACTCTCTCTAATTGCCTCTTTTACCCTCTAGCCTGCCCCGATCCCACAAAAGGCTTGATGCTGAATCTCTCTGTAGACTGCTGGGAATCCATGTGGACAGGATGAGAAAGCTCATCCTTTATCTGCCAACGGTCCCCAATGCATTAAGGCCAGCGTGCCACCATTCCTCTATGACAGAATCTCCCTGGAACATGGGACACTTCCTTGTGGACTAGGCTGAACTGATTAATCCTGGAGGAACTGGAACAAGCCGAAGTGGGAATTTTAGTTAGCACAGAATTGTACTGTGATCAGTGTCTTTTACATTGCAGTACATTTCATGCTCATTATTTCAAGTCACCTCAGGGATTTTAGATGTAGTGGTGGCTTTCACTGTTGACATACAATGAAAAAAATCAGGATAAAGGTAGAAACCAGGTTATGTAGAGAAATCAAAGAATGCCTTTACATGCAAAGTAATCACCTGATCATCATTAAGCATTGCGTTTATAGTAATCCTATTTTTTCTCCAACCATCAGCTTAGACCGTCACAGCTCGGCCTGCACGTATTTGTAATACACATGAAGCCACAGCTTTTGTCAGTGCCTTGTCAGAGCATTTGGAAAGACGGCACAGCAGGATGACAGGTTTTGTAGTGTAAAAGCAAGCAGTTTACCCTTGAGCTGCCAGCATACTCCGTCAAAACTGCTCGTCAGATGGTTGAACATGTTTGGAAACCCTCTCCCTTCACATCTCTCCGACACATAACGGGAGGCCTGTCTCTGACCATTTCTTTAACTTTTAGAAAACATCAACTTCACACTCTGATGGCCCCACTGTGCAGAGGTGAGAAAGTGAGCAGGGTTAGGACCTGTCTCTAAAGCTCTCTAAAAATCTCTATTTAATTTTTAAATCAGCTATTTGCGGCACTTTTCTTTTAAACAACTGAATGCAACACTCTCCACGAAAGACTGTCTAAAAATGTTTGCTCGTTATCTAGATATGTAAATTTTATTGCGCCTCGATCCTCTCTATGACAGCTGACTTTTCATTCTGCATCTCGAGAAGACCATTCAGTACAACTACAGTCACCTGAAATCCAACATCTTATGAAGTACTTCTGTTTGGGTGTAACCTAGCCATTAATGTGTAAAAGTTTCTGAATTTCCACCATGCCAAACTGGCCAGACAGTCATCACTAAAGGCTGACCCATGCTAACTGTTCTGTAAAACTACAGGTGATGGATACAGATGTAACGCAGCACAGCCAGGTATCAGTGTGAAAGCGTTCTGAAAAAAAATCAGATTACTGCAGAAAACAGACAATAATCCAGCTACTTAAGTGCTTGTAAAGGCACTAACTGTGAGTAAAGCCTGGTTAAATAAAAGAAGCTTAGAGCATCAATGCTCGACATGTAACAGGTGCAGAAGGAATAAGAGAGCAGTTATGGTGTGTGTGATCTTCTCCTCAAGCTAAAACAGACCTGCTGTTTGTTGCACCCCACCCCCTCCTCCAGACCTCTCTCTGTGACTCTCACCCTTCTCCCTCTTTCATTTCATCACCCCTCCCACCTCCTCCTCCTCCTCTCAGCAGCAGCGGCAACAGCACATGTGGTGTCTCTGTACATTTCATGTGTTTGTTTGTTTGACTGTGTTTACTTCACAACAGTTGGATATGGTTTGTACTTTTAAAACGAGCAGTGGGACTCCTCATCGCTGTGAAGACACATGCGTACCATGTACAGATATGAATACATATGAGAAAATGAGGACGAGACAGTAGTGTTGACACAGGGGCATTTTGCAGTTATGAGACCAAGAAACATAAGGTTGAGTGTGAGCACACATATGTTGATGATATCTTCTGAATTATAGTGTTATTTGTTATTTTGCCATCAACTGTGGAGAACATCTGGATATTTTCGAGCAAAGACTGTGAACCAATAAACAAGAGAATATGTGAGGACAACTACGTGTGTGAGAGTTAATATAAGTGTGCTGTTTGTGTATTCTCCTTCGTGTCCATCTGTTTATTTGTGTGTGTGTGTACCTGAGTTTATATGTGTGTGAGAGAGCAAGGGAAAGAGAGAGAAAGAGAGAAAGAGAGAAAGAGAGAGAGAAAAAGAGAGAGCCCCATGCTGTGATCCTTAATAAGTGCTCTCAGTGTACGACACAAATTCCTACAAGGTGGAGATAAATACACAGCCGTTCCCCGACACTCCCCCCCCCCCCCACTCCACCCTCCACATCCATCGTTCTTTCTTTCCCCTGCCCTCCTACACATCCTGGCCCTTTCATGTGCAAAGCAGATGGAGTCAATTGACATGCTAATGAGACAAGGGTTGTTTCGCAGCAGTCCTGGAGCCCCATCACCACACGCACACACGTGTACAGTGACTGGATATCGGCATGTGGGGTTGGTCCCCCACACGAAGACACTCAACCAAACCACCTACCCACTTGCATGCAAACAACAGGAACATATTTGTATCATTCATCTCACACTTCAATTTACTTTTAAATCTAAAAAAAAAATGATACAAAATATATGTGATGTCAGTAAACTTTAAATGTGTTGTTTAAATATACATAAGATAAAATCTGTCATGTACAAATGTAATAAATGTATCTTTAACCCTCTCTCTCTTATTAGTCATTCTTATCCTTATTAAGTAAAAAGTGTGTGTTTTTCTGCATACATTACTTACACAGTATTTTATTCCTTTTTACTAGTGTGTGTCAACCTCGTGTGTCTTTCGGCAACATATTTCCTCTTATCCAGTTCAACCTCTCGATGCCTTCGAGCATCACTCTGGAAAGCTCAGGTTGTTGATGGGTGAGTGCATTGAGCAGCACTTGAGGCCAGATTAACAGGTGACATTTATGAGAGTGTGAGCGTGTGAGTGTGTGAGTGAGACTGGCAGAGTCGGGGTCTGAGTGATATAGGGCTCCCCATCAGCAGACAGGAGTCAACTACTCCCACTACTCCCCACCTTAAAGGGCAGGCTTTATAGCCTAGATCCTGATATATGTCCTTGCAAGTGGCAACTTTTATTTAGGAGCCCCCTGCTAAACTCTTGTCTCCTCTAGCTCACTATTTATGAACTTATTAAAAGACTGATTTGGTATTATTCACTGGTTACTTACATTTAATGGGAAATGGAATAAAGCAATTTAACCATTCCTAACTCTTTCTTGTTTTCTAGGATTTTGTGGTTGTCTTTAAAATGTGAAATTTATCTTGAGGCAGCTTGAAATCACACATGAAGCTTTGTCCCATTGGATGCAAAACGGCGCACACTTTACTACATTAAACATCCATTTGATTCATTTTTATGATTTTGTATGAAATACATTTTATATCTCGTGTGATATTTCAATATTGGACATAATTCTTTGAAAATACTACAGTTGTGTAAATTGTACATTATGTTCTTGATTTCAACCATGTGGTCCTGCCCAACATGTAAACACTAACATACCTATCAAAGATGGACTCATAAAAAGCACTGGTTTAGTGCCTCACATATTATTGCTCTGACATTGTAATCAGGAGGCCTCTTTAAATATTCATTGTAAATACTGGTGGTGCTGTGCAGTGATCTCTTTCCAGGAACAGGTGGGGTAGGAGGGCCTTGCTCCACCTACGCTCTGACTCAGGAGACAGTTAACTGAGTCTGGGCAGGGCCTTTACACACTGCCCCCCGGCCCACCACATGGCTAAGACTAGGCCTTTGCTATTAAAAAGATCAATGGTGTTTTATTTATCATCTAGCTGTCTTTAGTGTAGTCCCCTGGGCTCTGGTTTACTCTGAAGGCAAATATTAAGGCATTATACAATCACTCATCAACCCAATCAGCATAATTTTTTTTTTAACTTCAGACCTTTTTGTTATATTCTAGCATACATTTTTTGATCACTCATAGCAGTTTATTTCCCATCATCATTGTCTCCATTATCAACTCAACACCTGTTTCTCATTGTGTGCATGCCAGACCTCCCTTTGAATTACATTATTACTTACACTTTCCCCTCTGAGTCAAAAAGACTGTCGTATAACTGAAGCTGAGTCAGTCAGAGCTTAGGTCGGGCACGAGTGTAGTGTGGTGTGCTCCTGTTTGTGTGTATGTGTATGAGTGAAGCCCAGTGATTGGACGGGCATGATGAGAATACAGTCAGGCATGGGTTGAGAGCAGAGGGGTGTTAATTTATGACTAACACTTAGACACGGGATCAATTGTCAATAAATGTCTACAGGCTCTGAATGGAGAGCACTCAGAAGAAGGGAGTGCTTCAGATTTAAACACCTGAGAGATACTTAAAATAACCCCGTTCTTTGCCATCAATGCAAGATGCATTTTTACTCTTCCTTTTGCCTTTTCATCTCTCTTTAATATTCCTGCATCTGAGTTTAATAGTTTATGATGTGTGTCCAAACAATTGTGCAGCTCATTTCTAATAAAATATGTAAAAGGTGACTGAAAGTTGAAATTGGTTTTGGAAAAAAACATAAGCCAAAAAGTACAGAATTTGTTGTTTACAATTCACTTTCAACCACATGAAGGTAAATGACAGTCTTGTGATCCCAGACAGTTGCTTGGTTTTCTCTTACATGATGACTTCACATGCCTCAGTGTGCAGCAGTTTGCTGACTCTCAGTGAAACCTTTGGGAATGTTGGTCAGAAACATGATCCAGCTTAGGAGCAGGCCATAAGGGCATCATCAGAACTTTCTACCAGTCTTACTTAGCTTCACAATAAATTAAATGAATGCTGTGGACAGCTGGTGTAGTAAGAATAAGAAGTAAGAAGGAGCAAATGTAGAAAGCAACTAAGGATGATTTATTAATTGACCTAACTAAGTCTAACTGACATGCTTTTCCCTTCTCTCTGGAATACAGGAGATGACATGTTTGGCTCTCCAGTCTACACTACGTGTTTCTAACCAGCTGCAACAGCCTCAGGCCATGAGCATGGAAACAACATGCTGCGATAGTTCTTCTTCTTGTCCAACTTCTTCTTCTATGTTTATTAAGCAGATTGGAAATCAGCTTTTAAAGGTGCGTATTAAAGTAGCTCAATAAAATAAATTTGGCCTTACATTAGCTACTCTGTTTATAATGGATAACCAATAGCCAATACAAATGTTCTTATTATTGGCCAAATTTGTTGACACTGGTAAACATAATTCAGTCCTAATAATAACAACATATCTACATATCTAACCGCAGAAGATGTTTTGCCTACAAAGTTGAGGAAACACATATAACATGTTTGATATGCAACGATGTTGTTGTGAATATAGAGAATTTATATCTGCCTCCGTAGATGTAACATCTCAGTTGAGCTTCGGCAGGTTAAATCTTGTTTTTGTGGTCTGAACTCTTAGCAGTGTGTCTGAACACTTGAAGAATTTTGTGGAACAATAAAGAGCTTTTGGCAAGCACAATGTTTTGGGTTTTTTTTTTTGTCCGTGTGCTCTGGTGAATGGGTTAAATTTAGTTTACTACAGGACATTAATTTGTGGTAACATTTGCTGCTCATATTGAGAAAGGGGTGTATCATTGCAGTGTAATGGTAAACTTATTAGTGAATGAACCAACCTCAAGACCACAGACAAAATACCGGTTAACTGAGGGCATATGTCTATGGGATTTTTCATTTTATGGCTACCTGCCGAATAACACTTTCTGTCTTCTCAGACCACAGTGGCTCTACCTCTCTCAGTCTGCAGAATTTCACTGAGCTAAATAAGCCAAGCGTTTGCCTGGGAAAGTATTTTTTCTTCTCCCCTGGGCTCTGTGAGAACAGAATTTCAAACCATGCAGACTGGAGATTGTGAGTGTATGCAAGCATGATTGTGTGTGTGTCTATGAATGTATGTCTGACTGTTTATATGTCTCCCAAAGGGGCGGAGGTCGGTGTTTTCACAGGATCAGGTGTACAGGCTTTAATCCTCCCCTCCCCCCCAAACTCTCTCTTTCTTTCTGCCATGCATCGTTCTTATGAAAACGGAACAGAGAGACAGAAGAGAGAGAAAACTATTTCCGCATAATAAAAGGACAACTTGTCTGTTTCCAAGGCTCAAGGACCATGCCCTCAACATAAATAATCTGAGTCAGGTATCTGTGTCTCATATCTCACTAATGCATGCTATTGTAAACAATCACAGTGAGCCATGATAGGCTCAGGAAACTGCAAGTATTGGACAGAGAGCAAGAGAAATTGAGAAAATGTGTGTCTGAGTTAAAAAAAAATGGAATAACAGAAAGTGCTCTGACCAGGGTCAGCGTTGTATTTTGGATAAGTGTGTGAGGGTGGGGTTTGAGAACATTAAACGGTCAGCCCTGCCCTGCAGGTAACCTCTGACCTGGGCTCTTTAAGGGTCAGAAGTCTTAGTAGATACTTAAACCTTTCTGCAGAATTTTGATCTGTCCTTCCCTTCTGGCCTGCCGTTCTCCAGCCTTAGCTCGCCCTCCCCATCCCACTGTGCAGCCCACCGATAATCCCCAGCCAATCAATAGTAACTGTTCTCTCGATAATTCATAACATTAACATACACTCAATGGCCCAACGGATGGATGGGGAAGACATAGGAGGGCCATCATTTCAGTATCGATCCCCCCTTAGAGGGAGTCGATAGGCGGGGAGGTGATGGAGTTATAGCCTTCTACATCTTGGAGTTAGAGCCACAGGAGAGCACAGCCTCAAATAAACAGACAACACACACGCACACATCACACACACATTGCTATCTTCTCGTGATAACAGACATATGGACAGATACAGGCACAAGTTTTCAGTGTGTCGGACGTACACGTGTAAGTGAGCCCTTTGTACATTGGATGCTTTGGCAAAGTGTCACAGAGATAAGAAGAAACCCTTTTAATTACCCCCCAGAGCAGAGACCTGCTTTTCTATCACCATTCTGTCTTTGCTATCACATTTATCTGGCTCCCTTCTTCTGCTGTCTCCACAGCTTTCCATCTTTTTTTCCCCCCTACACTCCCTTTGCTCCTCTTTGCCACTCCACTGGGCCCCCTGTCCCCTAAGACTTCTTAACTACTGCTTTATCTTTTTGATTTCATGTCCCAATTGCTCTTAACTTCCCCAGCCACCATATATCGCATATCCACCCCCCTCCACACCTGTTTTTTACCTCACATTCTCTCAGAGAGTTAGCTAGCAGCAACTCCTCAAATCATTTCACCCTAAATGTCACAAAATAAGCTAAAGTAAACAAAAGTATTTAGAATACATGAATAAAGCATATGAGTGATCTGTTGCAATATGCTACTGACTTGAGCTTGGCCTCTTTCCTGATATCAATATACTTTACAAAAGAAAGGAGAGAGAAAAGAAAGAAACACTTGCAACTTTACATGCAGGGTAACTCATGTTTGATATAAAAACTTTACAAATTACACAAAAAAATCTTAACAGATATTTTAGATCATAATAATTTACCTGGGATAACTAAATTTGACATGAGCTATTTTTTTAACTTAAAGATAGTTTTTAGTATTGATCCTGTTTAATCATTTACAATAGAAAACTGCTTTGCTCATTATAAAGCTGGTCCACTGAAATGCGAGTACACCCCGACTGCGTTAGCTAAAGCTTTGCCTCACTTTAGCCCACAGTTCTCCCTTTATTGCTGTATTTGACCCAAAGTGCCGGTGCCAGCTCTTTTTTTCCAGTCAGACAAATAGTAGAGCTAGAAGACTTGCCACTCTGCTCTCCTCTGTTCCCTTTTCCCTTGCGAGACATAAAGCACCCTTCACCCATTTCCTCCAGCTTCTCATCCTCACTTCCACACCTCTCCCAAAGCCCCACAAGGGCCCTGCACGTAGCACCCTGAAATATAGACTGGCGTAATGGCCCACTAAATTAACTCCTTGTAAGCATGGTTTAGGAATGGCTGTAATTAGCATATAATAGGTGTGGGAGAGGAGGTAAAGGGCCAGGCTTGCCCTGAGGGCCCTGAGGCTTGGGCTATGGCCCTCCTTCGTCTCCATCTCTAATAGCGCCGCAAAGTTCAGCCTTATAAACATGTCAGTGAGATGTGTGATTAAACGGCGTGGTCATTAGATAATGGATCCTGTACCTGTGGGCTGCCTATCACTCCCCTGTCATGCCAGCTCAGCGCTACCTCGGCTCAGTCTGTCATATGCAAACACACATGCACGCACACACACACACATGCACACACGCAGGCGCACACATTACTTCACTGTGTCATCTTTTATCCTGCTAACTCCCCACCAAAAATCCACATGCAGGAGAGAATAAGTAAGACTGAAAAGAGAGAAAGAGAGAGAGAGAGAGAACAACCCCAGTGCAGAACACCACCCTGACTGATGTAGTTCCAATAATTGCAAGGCTCTGCTTCCTCATCCAAGTGCCTTTTACTTATTTAAACTGTTTGCTTTAAGCGCCACTGAAGCCAATTAGGGGAGGCATAATTCAATGGGGCAGGGAATGAAAGCAGTGGAAGGGTGGAGGGAAGTAGAAAGGGTGAAAAAAAAGGAGAGCACGCCACTCCTCAACAGGCCCTTCATCATTTTCATGTTCTGTCCTCTTTCCTGCATTTTCAGTCAGATGACCAGATTTACTAGAAGTATTTTACACCTTGAATTTGATTATTCCGTGCCTAGAGTCATGCATCTTTTTTTAAAAAACAGATGTAGCTGCCTGAAGCACAGTTTGTAGTTGGACTCTGGCAACAGCAGAGAGAAGTGCCTCCTGCCTTATTGTTTGTTTGTGTGTATGTATATGGTGGATAATTGTGCAAAGAGCAGGAGTTATGATAGATGTGACTGCACATTTTGCCAAGAGTGATGCAAACTGCACCTTAGTTAACATAAAAGGTGTAGGGGTGAGTGAGGGTAAGTCTGTGTGGAAATTCTCTCAAGAGCAGTGCCTCACAACACAAGCGTATTATTATAGAGGCTGTCAAAGGTGGAGGAGAGAAACTTGAGTTTAGGGCTGTGACAAAATGTCTCAAGCTGTAAAGCTTCGATTCCAATACTAAAACTCCACTTCTAAATTAAGATTGTATTTCACAGGCTAACACACATATCCTGGGTGTTATGATAGATGTCCTTTGTGGAAATGAGCGTGATTGTCAGGCTGACAAAAGCAGGGTCCTACTAATATTACACAAGGGGGGTAATGTTGTGTTTTGGCTCTAACTCACTTAAAAAGCAAGTAAGTTCCTGTGAAGGAGAGATGCGGAGAAAGAATTGTGGACTTTCTGGTTAAAACTGAAGAAGACATGAAAATTCCCTTTTTCAAACTGTATGACAACATTAAAACACCGGCTGGCTGACTAGACAGAAACATGCAGCTCCTGAGGAAATCTGACAGAGCTCACCTGCAGCTCACCTGCAGAATCAGCTGCTCATGAAGAAGAACAACAGCAATCTGGCTAAACTGGTAAGTTACACACATATCTCCTCTGAATAGGAAATATTGCATCTAGGAAAAAGTGGATACAAATTTACATCTACTGTAACACAAATAAGGAAAGGCACTGGATTACAAACTTGCTAGCCTCCGAGTTAGGATTAAACACAAGCTCAGGTTAACATATCAACATTACAGCAGGGCTTTGAGTAATATGTAGTTTGGATGGAGAGAGCAGAAAGACAGACACACCAGCAGATTGCACATAAGAGAAAGTCAGGGAAGGACCAGAACTTCTGGATTAATAATCATCCAGAGTCTTACAATTCTATCCTGATCTGGAGCTTAAATTGAAAAGAGGATTTATCTCCACTTCAACCTTTTTGTGATCTAGCAGTTAAACTTGTTTAACATTCACCTACAATTATAAGATATAGCAACTGACATTTGTTTCTTTGGTTAAAGAAAAATATTTTGCTCCACAGAGCACAAATATTACTCATCTTATAAAAATCTCTACAAAGCTAATATGTGGGGAGGAGAGAAGGTATAGAGTTTTATGTTCAATGAACTGTAAAATTACAATGGCGTAACAATTCTTTTGATCAGACATTAAACTGCATTCAACGTTTTAATTTTTGGATGGACACTTGGCTGCTGAACTTGGTCTTTATTTTTCTATCAAGGCACTTCCACAAGAAGACCTGCTGGGCTTGCACAAACAACAAGGATTTACAAATGCCATTAAAGATAATGGTATTGCTCATGTTAACAAGCCATCAGCTATACATTCATACACAAATGAACACACAAACCCACAGGCTCACACACAAGCTTGTATCCTAATAGAGTGAATCTCTGCGGCAGCCAAAAAAGTTATAATATAACGTTGTTTGGGTAAAGATACTAATACAAGAAAGAGTTATATGAGGACATGTGAATATATATATATATATATATATATATATATATATATATATAGGATGCAGGAACAATATGGTCTAATGGCATAAAGAAAATTCCCACAGAAAATAACAAAAGCAAAAATGGTTCCCTTTGTCTTGGAACTAGTGGGCAAACTACTGGTAACCATATATCACTCCAAATCGAGACAGTACGGCGAGTGAAAACCATTCAATCATTCCATCACAAGCTCCTTCATATCTATCCTCTTCGAACATTTATCCATTCTTTGGCGGCTTTCAGATTAATAAGAGCTAAAGCTGGTGGAGCAACGTGGGCTGGCCCAGACCTTCACTCATTCTAACAGCCGTTTAATAAATGTGATTGCAAATGGAACTTGTCACTTGCACTGGGGAGAGCTGGCCAGTCAATACCTCAGCTGGCAGGTGCCTGGGGTCACATATAAGTCAGCAAGTGATGGATATGTATCCAATAATTGATGTAGGGCAGCAGTTATTGTCAGTTTGGCTCCTGCCTCTATTGCTTATTAAAAGCTGTTGGCCTTAAGTACCAGCCAGCCAATTACTGAGGAAGCGAGGTGACTGTTTAGGAGCCTAGACCCTAAGGCTTTCTACAGAGAAAAGAAATGGACTGGTCTATTGTTTTAGCAAGTGCATGCCTGTGTGTGCGTGTGTGTGTGTGTGCGTGTGTGTGTTTCATTCGAAATCCTGAGCGTTTATTTTTTCAGTGAACTTCCTCTCCTTTTTTTTTGTGAAGCGCTGCTTCATTGTTCCACCAAAGTGG
>JAQNCA010000002.1:15701591-15718205 GCA_029783725.1 Acanthurus tractus | reverse complement strand
TCTGTCAATTCAACCTAATGTTCATACATCTGACACCTCTAACACCCCTCTCAGCACCATCATGCACATGCACACACACATGCACACGCGAACACACACACACACACACACACACACGCACATGCACACACACACGGATTCAACAGGTGGGGCACGATACTGTACAGTTATGAATATTAGCTGGCACACTCATGAGATCAAAAATATATGTTTGCAAATTAAATACTGCATTCTACCACATCTTAGCGCTGCAACCTTCTTCCTGCTTTCTCTGGGTTTCCCTCTCTCCGTGAGAGGTGTAAATGCAGTCAAATGGGCTGTTATTTAGGCCCCGGTGAGTTGGGCTCCATTTGCAGATACGGCAATGCCTTCTTGTTCCCTATTGTGCTCACAGGGGCCCTACCAAACACTTATTAAACAGATCTTAAGAACATCTCCATTCATCATTGCCATCTCGCTCATGCATCAATGCTTCTGTGTGTGCATGTGTGTGTGTATTAATGAAATATGTGTGCATGTGTCTGCGGCCCCCAAGAGGCATACTGTCTGTTCAGAGAGGGGTTGACGTAGGAAGATTAATACTGGTGTGACGGCAGAACCATGCCAGGGAGGAAGGGTCACTCATTACCCATCTGACCAGCCATCTCAAACCCAAACACATGAAAGAAAACACGGACGCAAACACACACACAGATGGGATCTGCAAGAAGCTTCTGTAAACTGTTCACCGTCTTTATTCTCACTCCCCTTTTCCTGCTTTTGTTAACTTTGACCGTTCTCCTCTCCTCCTTTTTCCTGTTTGTCTTTCTAACCCTGCCTCTCGGATTTTTATCGGGGCTAATGAAATATATCGCGACAATCTTGTTAAGTTTAGGGGAAAATGCCTGGTGATTAAAATAAATCGACTGTCTCTGGCTCATCTTTATGGTCAGTGCGTGGAGAATGTATGGACAGAGACGAGATGGGATGTGGTGGAGAAAGGAGAGGGGTCAAATACTGCAATTACCATCCAATTGATTTCCATTGGTGTGACGGAGAGAATAAGTGTTACTCCGTCAATGTTCACTCAACCCAGCAAGAAATCCTCCTCTGAGAAAGAGAAAGAGAGGAGGGGGGGATAGAGTAAATCCTTCTTTTAGTCAATCAGTCATTCAGTCATTATTTAGGAAACTCTTTTCATGTGGCCATGTGTGTATTTATTCATTAAATATGTAGTTGATGATCTGCAGCAGCGCAAATTATGATAAGGCTTCAATATCTGGACTGAAATTTGTCTAAGTGGATCTTCTTTGAGCAATGGATGCACCTCTCTTCTCAGCTGGACATTTGCACAGCAGGGCAAACTCTTCAGCAATGAGCCTGAAACCGCAGCTGAAAATGTCAGTCTAAACATCTTATTTAGTCTCATTTAGGGAATTTCCTTAAATCTGTTAATGGGTTGCGATAATGACACTTGTATCCCGTGTTTCAGGATTGTTTTTTGTATACATTAGTGGAAGTATCCCGAAACCAGACAGAACTAAACTGATCACTGTACCATTAAGAAAATTACACTTGATTCTAGAAAAGTGGCCTTTGGGGAAATTATCTCACCCCTTTGGCACAGGCAAAATGCGATTTTAGGACTTAGAAAATGTTTTGGGAATGAGAAGAGGTTTTTTTTTTTTCATTGGAGGAAAAGATGAATACTTGGAAGACTGAGAGGAGCGATGGCGCTATCAGGCCAAACGTATGCTCTCTGCAATTTAACAGAGGGCTTTTAGACAGGCTTCAATACAGTGAGTAAGTGTGAGCAGGTTTCACATCCACTGCCTCAGCCAAGGCTCACTTTGAAAAGAAAAACAACAACTACAACCCTCACACACATCCCCACTCCTCTTCTCTATTCTTCTATCATATCCTTCCTCTTCCTCTCCTCTGCCTCCCCCTCCAATGTCTTTCCTCTTCTTTACTGCCCCCTCCCTGCTCAAGTCTCCTTTCTTAAGGGCCAGACTGTGGTCTGCAGATAGAATCAGTGGAAAACTGTTTGGAAACCGAAACCTCAGGGAAATTATTTGATTACAACCTCCCATTACTTGCTGGTTTGGAGGCATTAGAAGCTCGCTGAGAAGTAATGATTTCCATTTTGTGTTTAAGTTGTAATACAATATTTGCTGTGGTTTCTTTCCAAGAAGAGCATCTAACGGTTGCTTGATTTTCCTGTTGTTTGGACATTTTTAAATTGATGTTATCTACATGGAAATACAGATAAAACTAAATATGTGACGGAAATAAAAGTTGAGCCATTTTTACAGAAAAATGGAAAACTTGTGTAATTATTTACCAAACTGCGTAAATTCTTCAGCGAAAAAAAAAACATGCGGTTCTCTGATCCTGTGGGGAAAGTATGAGTTAGTCGGCAGCAGTTGACTAATTAGTCAAAAGTCACAGAATTATGACCCTGCAGAACAACAGAAGAGAGAGAAGAACTAATTAAGGCTACCTTGTCTCTTACTAGCAATTAAAAAACAACAAGGCTCTGCAAAATTTCACCCCAAATCTCTCCATCTCTGTCTTTTTCTCTGACACCAACTCAACCCAATTTATCCTTTTTACTCATCCTATGTTCCATCATTTTTAAGTCAATAAAGGTCAAGAAAATCTCAATGCCATTGCAGAGAAGACTGGGATGTGAAAGCCTCTTATAAAAGGACTTTGAGATGAGGAGGAGATGTGTAAGAAGGAGAGGATGAAGGCATTTTGATGACGTAGTTCATCCCGGAGTGCAGGATATTTACAGGAGGCTGTGTTTTTACACGTGCATATACAATAGAATTTGTGTGCGTAAATCTCAACACACTGGTTTAATTGTCTATGTACATGCATGCATGCGCGCGTGTTTGTGTGTGTGTGTGTGTGATTGGGCTGTTTGGCAGGTAGAAGGCTGTGAGTGCAGCCTGTCACAGCCCAGCCCTGATTACTCTGCACCATTCATCAAAGTGTCACCTCCCTGACAGCCGCTAATAAATATACTGCCACAGACCCCCACTCGCACCTGGCAGCGCACCACGTTCATACACACGCACATACACACCATACCCCCCCCCATACACACACTCACACACACTCACACTGCCACCCCCAGCAACCCAATGCAGCACCAAACACAGCTCGAAAAGCAACAAACCCAAGAGCTCATTTGCTAATTGCTACATTTCCCATCAATTCTCTTTCTGTCTTGTTCAGTGTCAACAGAAGCAAGAGGATTTTAATGAATTAATAAATTATATAATTAACCAAAAGAGAAACATGCTACATTACTTTTCACTGTGTCTTATGTCCCTGTACTTTTCACTGACATGCTAGGACATGATATATCATCCTGGTTTTTAAATTGCGGGCACATGCATGAGTCCTACATAAACACACACACACAAAAGCTACATTTTTCTAGCAAGACATAACTGACTGGCATTTAAGTCACTGTGTCCAAGATGCTACGCCGTTCACTAAAAAACATCTGCATCAATCCACACTTTCTTTCTGTATCATGCATTCTAAAATATAACTACATTGTCTTCGCTCTCAAGTTTCATATCAATAGATCTCAGTCCTAGCCACCAAAGTTATTGCAGTGAAAACATCTGAAACAACTTTACAGTGGATGGTATTGCAATGTTTCAACAGGCCGCAAAAAAAGCAGAAATCGCCACCTCAAAAATGTGCATTTGCATGTAATTGCTGGTTTGCTTTCCCTTATTTTACTTCATTTGTAGTCAGTTTGGAACACACACCCATGTGGTCATCTTTCCTGTGTTTGTCTATGATTAGGCAGTATGTGACTGCTGTAATGATTCTTACTGTAAGAGGAGCCTCTCATCTCCGATTCCTGTCTCAGCTCCGGCAGATGCTCCCCTGCTCCCCCTGTTGGGAGACAGATGAAGCGTGTGACTCATCAGGGCTGTGTGAGTGTGAGAGTGTGTGTGTGCGCACGCGTGCGTGTGTGTGTGTGTGTGTGTGTGTGTCACACAATGCGTGGGACTACAGTGATCTGGTGGCGGAAGCGTGGATATCGGTATATCCTGCGCTGGAAGGTGTCCTTGCCAAGCTGTGCGTGTGGCTGTGTGTGTCTTTGGGCAAGCGTGTGTGGACGTGAGGCTGTGCGCACGCTGCGCTGGCAGATGGCATTACTGCATTGCCGGGCCACCCTGGCTAACAGGGGGAGGACAGGGAGAAGGTGGGAAAGGAGGAGGAGATAGGATGTGAGTGAAAGAGAGGGCTGGGTGAGGATGGTTGTAAAAATGAAAACCGTAAAGGGGGAGTAAGCAGTGGGTGAGGAAAGGGTTGAGTGCATTGGTTGTAACGAAAGATATGAGTTGATGAATGAACGTGTGAGGAGAGTAAATAGAAGACAGGCAAACAGTCCATCCAAGCGACACAGATTTTCACACTGTTGCCCAGTTTATCCGCCCACACACTTAAACCCAGTGTTAAAATAAAACTTTTTTAAAGTAACACACTTACTTTATTCCGTTCTTGTAACTTTGCTTTTCATGTTCGATACTGTGATGGTCAGTGTTGCCAGCTGTGCTCCAGTGTGTACCGTGTGCATACAGTCTATGCCTGTTTGTGTTGGCATGTGGCGCGTGCCTGCTGGGCAGTATGGCTGGGCCAGGTGTGGAGTGGGAGCAGTGGGAAGATTGGGAACAGTGGGCCTGTTAATTAGAGAGGGGTGATTAATGGGACAGCAGAGAAGAGGCACTGTGTGTTAGGGAGGAGAGATGAAAGAAGGGAGGAGTTGAGGGGAAAAGGCAGGTGGGGTGTGCAGGGAGGAGGTAAACTGTTTGGGAAAGAGTGAATATGTGATCACGCAAAAGTAAAAAAAAAAAATGTACATAAAAAATTATTGTAACAGTCAGAACTTCAAATGCAATCTGCACCGTCATACACTGTAGGTACATTTTTATCAATGCCCATTGCACATGTGTCTGTTTGTGCGTCTTTGGTGACGTGTATGTTATTGAGATGTAAGAAGTGGCATTGTGACAAACACTCCTCAGGGGATGTGGCGTGTAAACACCAATCATTTGGCAGATGCGCTGTGAGCAAATTGGCAGTGTATTCCCCGCGGCCAAGCCACACACCATTATCAGGATTGAGACTAATCGTGTGCCGTCTCCCATATGAAAAGCAATTAATTTACACTGAATCAAACTGCAAGAGAACAGAGTGAGGAATGAAAAAAGTGGATGAGATTGAGTGATGAAGAAAAAAGTGATGGCAAGTGAAGAAGGAGAGAATCGGGGTAAATTAGAGGGAAGAAGTTTGTGCATTAGTTTGACACATTTTCCCACAGATCAAAACACACAGAAAAATAAACTCCGCTTTAAGTTTTGCTTTCAGAGTCACTAAGAACTCAATCCAGTCATTAACTGGGATAAACTTTCTGCAAAAGCTCAAGGAGAAGAGAATAAATGATGAATGGGGAAGACGGGATGGACAACTGGAGTGCAAAAGCAGGAGAAAATTGACTTGAGAGGGGCGACTTATGAAGGAGCAGAACATTTATAAATGTATTTCAACAAAGATTTGACACTGCGATAGTTTTAAACTCTCTATATTTCTAGAAAGATGACACTTACAAGGAATCATTAATGTGAGACTTCCCCATTCTCACCTCAATCCAGTCTTGAGGCATTGTAGTGGAGAGCCAGCACAGCCAGACGCCAAGCCATTATTTCCTGTCTGATTGCTCTGCGGCCAGTGCGATTAAGGAAGAAGACTAAAAGGTAATTTTTCACTATGATGGACAGAAGGAGAGAGAAAAGTAGAGCTGATCTCGGTTTAATCTCCTGCAGATGGAAGGAGAGAGGGAGGGAGAAAGCGAGAGGAGGAAAGCCATCGTTTCCAGGGATACAGTAACTAAATTAATCGTCCGGCCTGATGGCCTTTTGGATAAGATAAGTAGCATTATAATAAGGAAGGCCATATAAAAGACCGGTCGGAGCTGACAAGCCAGGGAAGACTATTCAAAGTGTCTCTCTCTTTCTCTCTCTAACACACACGCACACACACATACACACAGGCAGTAAAGATCGGTCATTTAAGCATCTTTATTATTCCAGGGAAATAATTTCATCCCATAATAGGGCAGTTTGTGAATATGAAAAGACAGAAGGCACAAGTGAAAGAAGAGGAGAAAAGAATTAAAGGCAAGGGACAACAAAGGGAAACTTCTTGGAGCCCAGAGAGACATGAGAAGGAGTCAGAGCGAAAGAGGTCTTTTTGAAAGTTCTCGTAATTCATCAGCTTGTCACAGGAAAGCCAGGTTGCTTATGCAATTCTCAGTGGTGATCACAACTTCACACAGGAGGTGTAGCTCAACCACAGCGTGTTTGTAAACTTTAGAGGAAGATTTATATCTGATACCATAAAGTGCCAGAGAGGATAAAAAAAGGCAAGCGACTACAGTCATAAAGCAAATTCTGAAAAATTAAAAGTGCTGCTGTTATATGAGCAAGTATTTACACTCTCTATGGTGCTGACAGACCACATACACACAGACCACAAAGGTGCAAAATAATACTGGCACATAAAGTGTACTGGGGATACAACTATGTTTTATCATCAGTATGTGGTTGATTAATTACCTGAGGCCTCACTACGAAAACTTCCCAAGTCTGAAATCCTGTCTTGAGGATGACGTAAGATTTTTGTTATTGCAGAATCAATACCAACTGTATTTCCAAAAAAATCCTTACTTTATGATTATGTGAAAGCTAAATTCCTATCCTCTTAGCTGAAGGATTTCCTAAATTATTAAAACAGCCATGTTTTAAATTCAAAATAACTGATAAAAATAGAAGCACAGCAGTATTAACGTCTGTGAGGCAATGACAATATTTTACTTGTGACCCACTAAGTTTCCCTGAGACTCACTCAAGTGTCTACATGTAGGTCCTGGGAATCAATCCATTAACATCACTAAAATCAACAACACTAAAACATTTAAATTTTGAAGTTGTTTACTAGCTTGTTAGCTTGCAACTGCACTGCATACGCAGCGGTGTTGTAAACTCCTGCTCTCTGTACTTTGAGCTGGAAGTTTCAGGTTTGTTTGCCTGTGATTAACTTTAGGAATTAAAAAAAAAGGGGGAGAACATGTGAAAATATCTGTTTCATCATTTCCTTGGAAAGCTGCATGGAGAGTATTAATCTGTTGAGCCTCTCTCTTTGTCACTAGTTTGCCCACAACTACAAAAAAAGTCCTTTGTGAATTGTCCCTACCATTCATGCACACTCAAAATATTATCTTGGTGGCATTTCTGACACCAACATTAGATATTCTTAGATATTTCATATCTAAAAAGCAACCCACAACAAAGCAGTACATGCTTTTTCTACTGACAGTGCTGAGGTCTTTCTCCCGCTTGTGCAGGCAGTCAGTGTGTGGGTGTATAGGCATGCAGGAGGACGCAACTTGCTGCAATAGTGGAAGTTCAGTAGCAATGAGGTATTAGCAAAACAGATTCCCTAATGATTACTTAGAAAGATGATAAAACCCAGAGAGAAGCTGAGGAGTCACTGATTTTACAGGCACCCCCCCCCCATCCCCTCTGCTGTGTGGTCATATTGCATATCTTTACTGAAAATCAGTTGATAACAATCAGCAGCCAATCGGGCAGATCAACCAAACCACACACATTCAAAATCAACTCTAGTTTGTCAATACATTAATAACTTTAATCACCAACAGACACCAACATCTTTTCTCCCAGTGCTGCCCTGGCAACTTAACAGAGATAGAGGTTTATCAGTTTGTTAAGTCAATCTCTGCTGCACCCCGCTTCGAAGTTCCTAACTTCTCAGTATGAATGATGTGTGTGTGTGTTTGTAAAGCACTTGTGCATATCAGCATACTTTTGAACAGAGTCAGTCGGCTCTTGTACAGTCCCAGTTTCGCTCCCATTGAGTGATTGTGTGTATGCGCTTCCTGCAGAGCAAACATGTTGGTTCGTCTGTTCTCACAGTGGGCAAACAGCGAAGGGGGCTCATGAGCAGTGTTAATGGGGATGAACAGAAGCAGGGTAAAGGCTTCATCGGAAAAGGGCAGCACAGGAGGGGAGAGACGGATTATAATTTAATGTGGAGCCAGACTTGCATCTGTGCTTAATGCAGGTGGTTTCTGGCCTTTATATGTATTGGAAGCAAGCAGATCGGGGTATACATCTATACAAGGGTGCACAGGTATGTGTGTGTGTGTGTGTGTGTGTGTTTGTGTGTATGTGTGTAAGTGAGTTGGGGCCACAGGGCAACCTCAGAGAAACTCCACTAATTGCAACCACTGGGTTTTACCTGAGGGTCTTCTCTGGCTAATATCATTAGCTAATCTGCTGTGTGTTGTCCCCCTTGCCCTCTACGTCAGAGCCCCCCACTCTCCTAGCACAACTAGCGGCATCCACCCCCCCAAAAACCCCCACTTACACCCCATGCCTGCTCTTGGAGCCCAATGCAGACTGCTGAGTCTGGGTTTGTACTGCTGGAAGGGCGCTGCATCTGGGCTCCACTGACAAAGAAGATTAATACCTCAGCCACACACGCAAACACACTCACACACACACAAGCATGGGCATACTTGTACACGTTCACACCCACGCAGCAAGGTACCCTCATGGAGCCTCTTCAAATGCACACAAACAAACACACACGCACGAATTCCAACCTCAATCAGGAACCAAAATCAGAGGGATCTGGCGCATCCTTCCCTCCCAACATCCATATGCCCTCCTTCATCCTGCCCCCATTTCTCCAGGCTGTGGACCACTCCAAGACTACCTCCCCATTTCCCCTCTGCAGCCCCCCCAACCCCTCCACCTCACTTTAAATAGAATCTCCTGGCCACAGAAAAACAAGTTTCTGCTGATGCGACTACTCCTTCATCCTTCTCCCCATCTCTCCCCTTTTACTCTCGCTCTCATCACACACACCTATGGTTATGGAGAAATAGGGCTGAATGGGAGCCCTAAGCTCTCATGCAGACGTTATTTCCAAGTGAGCTACAACGTTCTCCTGATGCCCCCTGTGGAGAAAAAGTCCACAAGGCAAACATGCTCTCATAAGTCTGTTCGACCAACTTTATCCAGTTTGCCTACTGGTTGAAAGTAACAACCCACCAGTGATGCACAAGAGCACGGCTAGATGCAAAAGAGTAATTAAAGTCTAAATTAAGGAAGTTATTTATTTTACAATAAAAACAATGGTTGAACAACTACAAAAACTGACAAATAAAAAATAATAATAATTTGACCTGTTATTTGGTCATGTTAAGTAAAAAATGGTTCCCGGAAATTCAAGATACCGATGTCCAGCTGACCACTTATCTGTTTCAGGCATTTCTAAATGTAAAACTGCTAACATGATGGCCCTAAAATAGCCCTCTGAGAAAGGAGAAAAGGCAAAGGGGAAGCACAGACGAACCGGGTTATTTCCAAATGTGAATTATTTCTATAACTTACCTCTGCCTGTGTTCATAGCGGAAACTCCCCAGGCATTCCCCGAGGGGCTGCCAAATGTTTGGATTGGCCCATGAGAGGGAGGGGAGAGAGGTGTCAAAGGGGGTAGAGGTGTTGACATAACCTCATCTACCACATTCACCTGCGATGGCCAGCGTGACCCAGGTGCCACACCTGTCAATGGAGGCCAGGAGAGCGGCTATGTTTGGAAATGAATGAATGTGAGGTAAACAAAAATTTTGTGCAAAAGAGAGAAAAGGGGGGAGAGGGTATTGAATGAGGGAGAGAAAGGGGAAGAGAGATGCAAACAAATTGAAAAATATGTGGCCGTAGTGTTAGAGCAAAGGATCAGATAAAAGAGTAATCACTTAGACAGGGACTACTCTGGCACATTTCTGCATGCCTAAACGCTTCTTCGTGTCAGCACATTGGCTGCTTGTCAAAGACAGGAAAGAGCGCGACAGAGAGATCGAGACAGGAAGACCAACTAACAGAGGGAAATCCACACAGAAATCTTGCACAGAGGCAAAATAAAAGATGCAAAATGTAGAAAAGATGCAAATTACAGAAAAGGTGCACAAGAAGAAAGATGTTGATGAAGCTGCAGACACGGTGATGTTGATGTTGCAACTGTTCATCTGCACTGAAGATGGTGATACAGATGAGTGACAATTTATTAGCTAAACACAGTCTATCAGAAGCACTTTAAAATTTTGGTTTTTAAGAGGAAACATAAAAAAACAGACTTTTAAATTGAAAAAAAAAGATGAGTCCAGGTAAATTTTTGTAAGAGAAAGAACTTCAGTTTGAACAGTACCTGACACACACATACACACACACATACACAATGACAGTGATGGCCTTGGTACTCATACACAAAAAATGTCAGTGCAGTGTTAATGCTGAGATAATAAAGACAAGACGACAATGCATTTCTTTTTTTTTCCAAGTGAGCCAGAAAGTTTTCCTTATTGTCATCTCATATACACCAACATCTTTTTTTTATATATTCTAAGTCATTTTAGATTGAATTCAAAAATCCAAACTCAGCTTTGTTTGCTTCAAAAAAACAAATGATTTTTATATCAAATGAATCTTACATTAAAAACAAATTAATCATATTTTGTCACCCTTTTATATATATTTTTTTTACAAAAAATACTATTTTTTTATGTGTTGTTAATCATGTTATTTTCTTGAATCTTAATTTTTATTAATGATATTTCAATTTTATTTGCGTTAACCATTACATAATAGAGAGTTACATAATTGCGTTTACACAGAAATTGCAACAGCAACTGATCTTACAGGTGGGATTTCAGGGTTTATAGCCACACTGAGAATATATCAAAATGTCATTTGGCCTGTGTGTGTGAGTGCATGTTCAGGGAGGGTGAGGTAATATCATTTAAACAAAAATAATAAAATACTTTCACCATGTAATTTTACCATGAGTCATATCTCCATACCACAATATAAAGGGAAACATTTGTGAGCATTATAAAAATGAATAACTACAGTGGGAAGTGTCATAATCCAACTTGTAATGTTGTTTGGGGTATATTGTAGGTGTATTCTTCCACTCTCTCCGCCCTATCGGACCGGCTTTCCATGTCCTTATAAATAATTCATTTTTTAATCTGATTTCCCAGAGCGATTCTCAGTGTGTTAGTCACATATTCAATAACGGTGCGCGGTGAATAATCTGGCTGTATGTTTCTGTGATTTTCCCCCCACGTTCTGCGGAGGGATGGGTGGGTAGGGGTCTGTCGGATTCTGAAAGTGACTGTGGAGGAGGAGAGTAGCGGAGAGAAGAGGAGAGGAGAGGAGAGAAAAGGGGAGTCAGGTGCATCATCAGTCAACATCCCTACATGTTGACAATGAACAGATGCATGCATTTCCACTACACATCCATGTTTGGGATTACTTGTCTCTGTCATCTGGAGCCTGAACATCAGCGCTCTCTCTCTCCTAGCATTCCTTCACAGACACACATCTGGAGAGTTAAGGGTTATCTGTTCTATGATTGAACAATTTCTTTGTGGACAATGAAAAGGACAAGGAAAAGGCGAAAAATACTGGAGCACATTTAATACATATTTCCATTACTATGTGTTATAAAAACAGTCTTGCATGATCAACATTTATCAAATTTACTATTGTTGAGAATTAGTACACAAGTAAAATATAAACCTCTACATGAAAATCTGAAGCAGCACATATGTTTTTTATTGTTAAAGATTTTGGCTCTGTGTATTTGCAGTTTCCTTAAAAAACTTGAGAAGTCAAAAACATGACCTCTTTTACAGTGGGATAAAATTTATGGAGGAATTTGTATTTAATAATATAGGGCAAATATTCCATGGCAAAAAAATAAATAAAAAAGCCAAAAAAAATTGACAATGACACAAATATGGAGTGGTAAAAGAGTGGAAATGCCTCACAAAAACATGCCACTGTCCCTTTCCCAAAAGTGCCCTTGGCGCTTTCTTCCAGCCACAATGTCTGGCCACAAACACATGGACAAACATGCAACTGCAGTTCACCAAGACCTCACAACACAACAGGCGCCAATTTTAAAATGCTGCTGCTGTGTCACTTTTTCCTTTAAAAATAAGAGGGATGATTAATAAGCTGACCTAAAATAGAAGGAGACGATATCAAAAAAACTTCACGGCACGTTCATTTTCAAAAACAGTTGTGGAGCATACACATCCTTTCTTCTTGCAGAAGTCAGCACCTTGGACCACTCGAAACTGGTTCACTGCAGCGATGATGTCATCATTTCTGTCAAAGTGGCAACCACTGAGCTCCTTCTTCATCTCGGGGAGGCAGCAGTAGTCTGAGGGTGCCAAATCAGGTGAACAGGGCAGGTGTTAGACGAGTTCAAATCCGCAATGCTGGACCGCAGCCATCTTCTGCACAAAGGCCGATGTTGTCTGTTTTTTCAGACAGTGCTGACTTACAATTTTCAATTACTCAAAACAGAAATACTACAAAAGTAATTAACTTCAAACTTTCTGCATAATCAGTCGGTGTTAAACTACACACGGATGTAACAAGAGCTGTTAGCTTGTCTCCTTCTTCCTTAGGCCAAAAACTTTACTAATCCATAAAATGTATCTGATTTTCTATCAGCCTATAATATTTTTTTTTTCCTTGGATCCCAAAATGAAAGAGCCGGGGGTCAATAAGAGGGTTTTTGTTCTGTCATGTTAAGTGAAAGTGAATGTACTGGAAGTCAAAAATATGTAAAATTCCACAAAAAAGAAACAATGCTTCCAACAGTGTGCAACAAGGGAGAAATGTGGACATGGACTTCCTCTTGCATGTTGTTGTGTGTCTATGAGGCTAAATCACAGTGCAATTCTGCTAAAGGCTGCATGATTGAATGACTGCCTGCAACCTAATCTTAGTAATGAAATAAACATGGCCAGCAGAAACAACACACAACTAAACTGTGTTGAAAAAGGAAAAGATCTTGAACCTAATGGATTTGTGTGTGTATATGATGGAGAAAAGTAAAGAGGGCAAAAAGTCCACATAGAAAGACAAAATTTGTTCATCGCACTCATTCTGAAACAGCCTAAATAAAACCAATATGAGATCTCATTTCAGTTTTTTCTCACATCTCATCAAATTATTGCATTTACTCATGTCCTCTGTTATGTCGAGTCATTGCATGTCATGTCTACTCAGCAGGTTTGTTCATATTCAATGGCATTAAGTCACTAATATAAAGTGATGGACCCAACTTCTGAAAAACCTTCATCTATTAACTCAATTATCACGCAATACTTTGTAACTAAGAAACTGAACCTGTGACCGTCCAGTGCCATAAACAGAGACAGAGAGTTAATGATAAAGAGGTCTTGTGGCAGGATGTGGTGTGATTGTAATGGGAGGAAAAAAATAACTAACTCTTGGCTTCAAAATGTTTTCTGCACGACAGGTGCACAACACTTTTACTTCTGCATACACAGACACAGACATGCACACACAAACACACACACAGACACGAACACACAAACACATACACAGACACATACACACCTGGAGCAGTGAGCAAGTTGAAAACCTCAACAGTTGGCTAGACAAACCTTGAGCACCCCCTAGTGTTGCTTTTCCATAATCTACAAGGCCACCAAGATCAACATAGAAAAATGTTTTGTAGAGAATCAAATACACTCACACACAAACACACAAACACATCATCATCACCACCACCACACATTAAAAGGCTGCAGGTCAAAGCATAGCAATATAAGGAGGGTTTTAATCCATCCATTCAAATGAAAACAAGAACAGTGGATTTATTTTTCACAATGGAAGGAGGGGTGAGATGACTTTGTCTGACCAGATTAATATTTTTATATAGCTGAGTAGCAACAAAGTATAAAACTGCAAGAGAAGCTGTGTTTTTAATGCAACTGTCCATAGGCCATAACCCAAAGTTTTCCTTGGTTCAGTCCTCGGAGATGAGGTTTGCAATGACTTAATATGCTTTTCCAACAGATTAACTTGTTTTTTTGTACAATAAAATTTCTATAAATCTGTAGGCAATAGCACCCCAGACAAAGGCTGACCCGGGCCTTTTTCTCTCAGGCTAGCAGGCAAAGATCCCAGTTGGGTTTTGGAGGGTTGACTATGAACCAAAGCCTTGTCCGACATCCAAAGAAAACCCCTGGCGAAAGCCTAATGTGTGTTTCCATCCAGTCTCATGTAAATGTTTGTGATTAAAAAGGGAGATATGAGAGCCGAGGCGTTTCTGCAATCTTGCACATCCTAATTTGGTACTGGGGGAGTTAACACACCTGCCAGCTTCCTGCTGACGAGGGTGATTTCTCAACTGTTGTTGTTTATGCCGTCAGTTTAAGGAAAGGTACAGACAGTGAGGAACGGAGAGAAGTCCAGACTGGGCAAGACAAAGCGAACGCACTCACTCACACACTCACTCACACACACACATTAAATAGACTTTGTACACATACAGATCCCAAGCTGCTGCCAATAACAGGCCATCCTAACATGTGAAAATGTTGACTGCTTGATGATTGATGGTAGTTATTTGTGGCTTTCCAACCCTCTTCTTTTGCCTCCACCCCCCGTTCTTCATCTTCCTCCTCTGCTCTGTTTCATCTTTGTGCTGTTGCTCTGCCCCCCCCCCCCCCAAGACAACGTGAACATGATTAATAATGTGTAATGTTGTGTAAGCGGTCTGCTGCCAATCATTCCTGTATATTCTAAAATGGTCCAAAACCATACTTTTGGAGAGCAGAGAGATGTGCGCTCCAAAAACTGAGTCTCAAGTAACGAATCAGAGTCACAAAACAAACCGAAGTTAAATTAAATCAGATTTAACATAAATCATGTAATATAAACTTTTAGCAAGGAAAATATACACTTCTTTTTTGAAGGTATTAGAATTGAAGTACATTGTGCATTTTAAAGCCTGTAGACATGTTTTATCAAAGACAAAGAAGTTTGAGTTTCACATTAAGAAAAGCACTTTTTTTTTTTTTTTTTACAATGCATGTCTATATTTAGATGTTTGTATGGGGCCAGACATAAATAAAGATGTGAATACGGAGACAAATGAATAAGTGGCAGTGTATTTCTGGGTGTCTGCTATTACTGCCACACTGCCAGCTCCCCATCCATCACTCGCTAACACTGTGCATCTGAGTGTGTGTGTGTATGTCTAGAGGAGGAAGAGGAGGAGGATAAGGAGAGAGGAAGAGGAGAGGACATCGGAGGCCACAGTGCAAGTTTCCCATCCATCATTCTGTAAGACCAGACTTCACATGTTAAGGAAAGGCAGAGGGGCGATGTTTTCTCAGAATGATTCTTTGCTTCCTTCCCTTTTTCCTCAAGAAATCAATGAGGCCGAACGCTGCCTGCGTTGTTTCTACAGCACAGCCAGGAATTCCTCTGTTTCTTTTACTGACCCTCTTTGGCCAACAATCGCTCCTCTTTTCTGCCTGACCCTCTTCTCTACAGACAGATGGGGGGAGGGAGAGCAAGAGAGTGGGAGGGAAGGGGGAGACAAGACAGGACAGGGCCTTTAGTCTAGAGATCATTACCTTTACATTATTAATGTATGGCCAAACCACAAAGGACATTCACAGACAATGAGAAAGAAAGTGACTGCTTCTCTGCTCTCTGCAGTTAAACGTATAGGGAAGGTAGATTTCTGCATTGAGCTATGAGGTGTGTACCGTAAGCAAGCACACCAGACCACTGCCGAACTGAGTATTCAGCGCTACTCTCTTCAATGAATGCTTTGTCATATTTATAAACCAGAGGTGTATTAAACCTCAATGGTCTTTGAGACAAAAGCATAAAAAGCATCCAAAAACAATCATGTACCCACAGTTTGTTCAATTCAATCTATAATCTAATTCTTTTGTGGGAGAGTTCCTGATTTCAATCAATCAGCTCTCCTAAATTAGGCTATTTTATTTGGAAGAGTTCTTACACAAGTGATTGCATTTTAACATTTAACATTTGAGAAATTGATTTTTTTGGCCTGTGCAGAAAACTCTGTTTATTTTACTGAAAGTATAATTGTGCAAAAAGCACTGTTGTGGTCTTGAAATTGGTAATATGTTGGCACAACAATAGAATGTTTTTAAATGATTTTTAGTCCAATTACTATCTTTGGTATAGTCATATATTTACAGAAAAAAATGTAAAAAAGTAATTATGAGAAGACTTGAATTGATTAAAGATACAAAGTTAAAAAAGGCAACGTGGACGTCAAAAGAAGCAAACTAGAATGAATAAATAAGAACAAATATCAGTAAAGTTTATGCGTTTGCCTGTATATGTGTTCCAACGTATTAAGGCAGCAATACGTTGGTGAGGCTGAGAGCAGAATTAAGGAGTGTGTTGTGTGTTTCATTAAATGCTCAATATATCTTGTGTTTTCTGGATCATTTAAGGCCCATTACAGAACAGTGGCACTGGTTTAATTTCTAAAGTGCCTTTCAAAGGCATCACCTCAGGCCCTTATTCATGCTCTCTAACACAAGTATGCACATACATACATCTGCATGCACTTGTAGTTGTGTATGTGAAGTCTTTTACATGCTTCCACATTCACAGCTGCAAACACTTGTGC
>JAQNCA010000002.1:15671494-15687398 GCA_029783725.1 Acanthurus tractus | reverse complement strand
AGGACAGAGTTGAAACAGGAGACAGAGAGAGGGGTAGACATGCGGAAAGGGTCGGAGCCGGAATCGAACTCGCGACCGCCGCTATAAGGGCCGCTCACATGACCAGTGAGCTAACCAGCGGCCCGCAAAGAACAAAAATTTAATCAAATCGTGAGAATAGAAAAGATTCACACCCCTATGAAATTGGTCTCCAAGTTAAGAGTCCAGGCAGCAGAGCACTGAATCTACAGAGCCTCTGCTCTCGCCTCATGACAGGGAGAAAACAGATAAGGCTTGCTCCCAGGGGAGAGGGAGGGTGGCCATCAAGCCAACCCCCTAAAAAGAAATAGCAGTGGCGAGCTGTCAAGGTTTCTGTCATATCCTACATCACATCAGCCGCCCAGTCCATCCCATCGCTGGCAAACTATGCATGGTGCTGTGGCCAAGGATGAAAGTGCTGGAAAATGGGTGTCATTGTAAACCATTTTCTGCCCTGAAGCCCCCCCCGCTGCCGCCGCCACCAACCATCCCCTCCATCTCCACCCCTCTTCTCCCCGACTCCTCTTGAAGACAAATGGGTCCAGGGCAATGACAGAGTGCCTGGTCTACAAATCATCAGCGGCCGGCCTGCTCGTCCAATGCTTCCTCCTCCCCCGCTGCCTCCCCCCTGCAACCAACCTAGCCCCTCCCCGTCCCCAGCCCCTCCATTAGTCTTGTGCACGCGGGCAGCGGGCAGCAGCCAGCAGCCGTAATTAGACAAGGACAAATCGCCAGCCACGGACACGGACAAGTCCGGCCGCTAAATAAGGCCCTGTTTCCATACCGACCGGTGGGCGGCAAGTAGGGCCAAGAAGAGGACCGGGGTGTGAGAGAAAGGAGAAAGGAGGGGTTGGTATTGTCCAATACACCCTGCTTTCCTCTTGGCCCGGCCCGGCCTGGCCCGGCAACACATTTATTATCCCACATGCTTAGAGCACTTCTTCAGATACACCCTCAAACTAAACCCCTACCTGAACACCACCTTACCCTTCAACCCCGTTCCCAGCAGAGCTGTTTTCATGTCTGTGCTAGTCTTAGTCACTCTTCTTTCTTCCAGTTTAGTTTGAAATGAAAAGGCCTTTGTTATACTCTGTCTGTTGCAGAGTTTGGAGTGCTACCATAAACACAGATATTAATTTCTTGATTGTTAAACTTTTTTTGCTAACTGTTGTAAAAGTGCTGAAAGTGTAAAATTCAAGATACACAGAATCCAAACACAGCCATTCATCTTTCAAGACGAGGGCGAGACAGAAACCTCATACAAACTACATTCCTGTCAGTGCAACACCAATACGTCACTTGTTTTCGCGGTGGTCAAACTAATTCTAAATAAATAAATTAAGTAAGTAAAGCAAAGCTGGAGCAATAAAGAGCAATAAGGAGTTTTCAGGGTACATTAGGTGTAACATTAGAAGGATGAAATTAGCAAAAATGAGAACCCATAGAATCAGATTACACATGGACGAAGAAACCAGCAGTCAACAAAATATAAATTACAGCCATATGAGGGGAGAGCGAATTGAATCCACAGAGGAGTATCAGTAACAATTGCTTTGGCCGGGTCAGAGCTGCAACACACTCCCTGGGCAGAAAGGGGTCGACGAGAAACTGACCGCCTCTCTCTCTCTCTCTCTCACACACACACACACACACACACACGCACACACGCACACACGCACAAACACACATACATACACACACAGCATGCTCCACCAGAGCAAACCTTATTGATCTGCCTCCTAATTTCTTAATTAGTTTTTATTGGATTTCATAATCGCCATCAGGACACATCAAAAGAAACTCAAAACCCCAGCAAGATTTTCTGCCCTCCTCAACATAATTTTTTCAAACTGTGAAAAGGAAGCTGTGTATTTAATTCCAACTCCCCAGATGTGAGAGTGACCCTGTTTTTTTTTTTGTTTTTTTTTTTAAACTTCCCACCAAGAACTCCTTGGACAGCAAACACTGCATAAACACACCATTCCCCCCATGTGCAGTAGCTGATGTTTAGCATTGCACATTTTCTGCATGATCTGCTGCTATTTGTCACACTTCTGCTCCCTCCTCAGTCGCCTCTCACTTGTAGCACTTGTTTAATATATTGCTGTACAAGGGACAGAAAAAATGTGGTGATTCTGATCTATGAGTGCTAAGTATTTCCACTCGTTTTCTTTAGGTTTTCCACACTAACATTGCCATGTAACCTCCCTGTCCCGAAAAAAACCTCTCAACTATTGAGATTTTTTTTAAAAGGAAACTTTCTTCCAAACCATTGAATAGCATATCAGCAATCTCAAATGAACATGCTGAAAGATTGAACGTGCAGCAATGACCAGAACTTTCCAAGAACTACAGTGGATTGCCAGAGGTTATTACACATGAAAATGTTTTTGTAGTATTATGCATTGATGTTGCAACACACAGAGTACAGAGAGCAGACATGGTCAAGAGGGGGCTCAAAGACAAAGAATGTTAAATCTTTCATTCATACTTGGGGACAGATAGCCCTCTGACATATGCTTATCAGGAACTCTAAGCACACAAAAACAATGGAGGAGATTTTAAAAATTCTGGATTGAGTTTCTCTTTTGGACAACAGGCCTCAACCTCTCACTTAGCACCTCTGCAATCATTTTAGTTCCAGAGAATCTTTCTTGCACCATCTGGCCTGCGATAAATGGAGAAAGAACAGTAGAAGAATTTGAAAAGAGTTAGAAAACTGCGTTCTCTTGGAGATATTCTGCCTAATTTACACAACTGCTTCGATGCTAACATAAAAATACGTAAGAAAATGAGGGTTTTAGTATTATTCCAGTTTCTATGCCTTGCTATCCTCACTAAATGCTGACTGCCAGATGTTTATCAGCCACAACAACTGATTTCCTTGTTTTTTTCTCTTTGTTATGGCCCATTTTGAGACAAAACATCTAGCGTGATGACACCAACACAGCAGCTTTTAAATGAGGGTATATAAAGATAAAGAGGGAATGTAAGAGATGTTGCAGTATACTTAATGTTATTGACAGCAGAGCGCCAGTAAAACTTGATGGAACAAACTTAAAAACCTGTAAAAATATCAGACTGCTTCACTTTTTGTTTACCATTTGATATTCAAATCAAATAATTGTGAAAAGGTATTGCAAAATAATGAAAAACAGAAACTCATCAGTTACTCAATATCATACTGAGCATGAAGCATGCAAATTTTGAACAGAGGTGTAGTAAACAAGATGACAGAAAAAAAAAACTAATATTAGCCTGATGTTACTTTACAATCATGTGGTTTATGAGTGAAGTGTGTAAACTGCACAACAGACTGAGTTCTCTACTAACAGACAATAAGACTGAAGACTAACTCATATGAAAGAGGCCCAAAGCAGGAAGAATGTGCACCAGTCCACATTATGTTGACCTGTCTTGTATATAAAACAGCCGTATCCTCACTGCGCTGTATTTCTCATCAACCATGGCTCACCTCTCTCATCTGCATCTAGGTGCTGCCTCACTACCTCTTCCTGTCTTCTGGAGTAGATCGGGTCTTGTGCTTAAACGTGGTAACAACCAAGTATCGATTCAGAAGTCGATCAGATGACTGACAACAAACTTTTATTTTTCATTTATGAGCAAAAACGAGCTTGAACCCACCTGAAAAATATGAGCACCCCTCGTAATTACCACTCAGTAATGCTGCCCATCCAATCTGACATTAAAGTGATCTACAACAAAAAAGAAGTAAGGCTTTATAAATCCAGCTATAAAGATATAAGCATTATTATAGGCATATCCAATAAAGACCTAAAGAAGTAGGCTCTACAAAGTAGTTAATAAAGGATCTGAATACCAGTGCCAAGGAGACAATTTATCAACCTGCCAGACAGAAAAAATTGACAGTATAAATGAGGAAAAAGAACCTACATCTTTTTTAAATTAAGAACTGTGAGAGACAAAAAGCAAATCTCATCACATCTCCCACATTCTCCCATCCAATCCATGCTTTTATCCCTATCCCTCTACCACACATATTTATAATACAGGTAAGACCAACCCGGATGGGCCTCGAGGTGACCCCACCGATTCTATCACAACCAAACCTTTGCTCATATGTGAGGTGTGTAAAAGGGGCACAGGGAGGCAGAACGAGCTTAAATCCCAGTGAAGATGTTTTTGGCCTTGATCACCGTGCCCATCGATCCCTGGCTGATTCCCACTCAGATACGTCTTATTTTATTAGTGGCTTCGGCCTTCTGCCGCCCTATTCCACTGTGATCAATACCAGCACGGGGATGGCCCATATTTTTCTCACTTTTAGTGCCTTAACGCTGTTTAACCGTGTCACCTGATAAACGACAGGCCCTCCCCAAACACTGATTTCCTATTGATTTCTCCCTCATTCGGCCATCCCTTCCTTCGTCATTCGCCCTATTGTTTTTATCCCCAGTTATCTCCTCTCCTCCCTCTGTACCTTCTCCCCCACCAACTAAAGTAGTGGATGGACCCGCCAGCCACCTTTAAACCATTTCAACCACAGACACTGATTCTGTTAAGAGTCAGATTAGGTCAGGTAAAAGGTGGCGTAGAGCACCTCTTTTAATGAGAGCTAGTAAAATATTATCCGAATAAACTGCAACACTTCACCTTATTACCTACAGCAAGTAAGACAAACACAGTTTCAAACATCGGAAGGTTTGTGCTGAAAGGTAGGTTTGCGTTTTAAATATTCCATCATTACCCACCAAACAGCCCGTACAAGAAACACTGGCGGAGACCTATCCGTGTGCATGCAAGCATCGACAGAGCAGGATACAGAGAGCGCCATGCAACAGATGCTATGACAACCTGGAGGGAGACAGCTCCATCCATCATCTGCTGAAGTCCTGATGATCGAAGCAGGGTTTGGACTACAGAGGAGGTTGCACTGGGAGTTCCAGCAGGGCAACATACAATCCACTTACGGGGCTTCTATTGGGCAATAACTGCATAAACACATTTAATATGTTTGCACAAGATAGCAAAATTAATATGGGAAGACATGAACAGCGGTAACAAGATTATGACCGAAATAAAATGGGGGAAACATGTTGTAGACATTTTAGATAGATATGACATAAATTGCATCTGAATATCAGAGAAAATAAATTACAATAAAGAGGGATCGAACCGGTGTCTGGCTGCACTACCTCTATCTCTCCCTCCCTCCTCTCAGACTGTACATTATCTATGCAAAATTAAACTTGCGTCTATTCCTGCTTAGTCTGGCTCATCCACTCAGTTACCTCTTTATTGATCTCTCATCTAAGGCACTTCTGTAAATCCAGTCTGTTCCTGCCAGCTTTACTGCCAATAATGCCATTAAATATCGGTATTATCTTATCCCCAGATGCTGGATTGGCTGAGGCTGAACGAGTCCAGGTCACTTGATGACTTTATTTCCTAATTCACAAGAACATATAATTATCTTTGTTACCATGAAACTCCTGTGTTTATTTGAAGTTTATGTCTTAAAAAAAAATCATAAGCTACTGTAATACCATGTGTTGTTTAGCAGTTGAACTCTGCATTAAAATATCTAAAACTTTGCAGTTAACATTTTTTTATTTCCTGCAAGAGAGGAATAAATAACAGTTTCAGGTGCAATTTCAGGTATGAACCAATACCATGAGCATCTGTTAAGGAATCCAATAACATGACCTGGCATCTTTTATTAGACCCCTCACCCTTTACCGGTGTGTTAAGTGATAAGCTGACATTTAAAAGCCCAGCCTGCTCAGTAACACTGGGTACAGAGCACACTGAGAAACTGCTTCTGAAGTAATAATGAGCGAGTGGGCAAGAGCAGAGATTTTCTATTAACACAAGGGGAGAGCAGATGAAGGGGTTGTAGGCTATGAAAGGACCGGTTTCTTGACCAAAACTGGCCGATTTAACAGACACCTCCACCCCACCCCCACCCCTTCACCCTTCTACAAAGTTATTAGGCTACGACGATCGGAGAGCTTGAGCACCAGCTAGTGGTAGTGGAGTTTCACTGCCAAGACTCCCCACACCAAACACATTAATCATGACCAGGGGAGTGTAAAATTCAATCGGCTCCTTCCATCCATTTCATGTGAAGCAGACTGAAGGCCGGCCTTGTAGTGCCTGAGAAAGGAAGGATGAAAAAGGGGGGAAAAAAAGAAAGAGGAGCTCCCTACACTTCATCAGAACCCCTACTTCATAACAAATGGAGTGTCTCTCTGGCAGAGGAGTGCCATCAGAAACACGCGTTCTCTCTATCCATTTAATTCCAGCAGTGGAGGAAGGGTCAGGGAGGGAGCAGTGGGTGCGTGTTCTGCTCTCCGCTCGCCGCTTCCCCAGTCACACAGTAAACTACCTTTTAGGAATTGTTTCTCAATAAGAAATGATCAGTCCATTTATCTGCACCAGGCGGGCCTGTCTCCTCACCCAGACCTCCAATATTTTTCGTTTGACCTGATCAGGGCTATAAACTAGACCGAGACACTTTCAATTTGTCACCCGAGGAGGCCTCTGCAAGTCCCATGCTACTGATTGCATCCTCCTCCCAAATGTAAAAATTCCTCCCATGCTTGAAATCTTCAGTTTTTTTTCTTGTTTCATGAATACAGCTACTTTAAAATAGAGTCTCTGGTTTGTGCTATAAAAAATGTTGAGAGATCACAACATTTATACACTGTTACCATAATATAGAGTTATTTTGTGCTAATGAATTGTTGAGCATAAAAAGGATTTAATTAATTTGTTTATATAAGATTTTGTAGGCGAATAAAAAAAAAATTTCTCTCTCCCTTCAATGCAAATACCTTTTTAGCTTTTTTTTTTATTTAGTAACACACCATTCCAAATTAAAGAACAAGTCGATATGTCATTAAATATAGAAGTTCTTAACATGTTATTTTTGGAAAATGTGCTTCTCACTGTGACTTTGCCTATGTATAAGCCAGGAAAGACGTGCTTAAGTGAGAGACTTGCTCATGTTGTAGAAATTGCTGAGTATTATCTTTGAATCTCACAGGCATAAAGTCAAATCATGACTACACTAATGGATAAATCCTTTCTTACAGTAAATGCTTAACAATATGGTCAGTTTCCTAGAATATTAAATGATAAACAGTTTATGCATTCAATGTAAAATTACAAGACTGAAATGTGTGTTTTGTAGCTAATTCAGCACAATAAATACCTTAACATACTCCCATCACATTGATGCAAAAGTCATGTAAAAATCCTAAACTGCCATTAGGCAATCCTGCTTACTGATTTGCAACACTGCCCATGACAGCCTTAAATGACCAAAGATGTAAAGGTACAGCAAATTTTTATGGACTATGGAACATATTGTCATAAGGCACACTACCATCATTTGGGATGAAGTAAATATTGGAAAAAAAAGGTACACTGTGAACCCCTCTAACAAACAACAGTGTCAAAAACATGGAGAAAGCACTTAATACTGGTTGTTCATTGAGAGGAGAAATATTAACCACACTGTTTTCTTTCAAAACATGTACAAACTTTGAACAAGGGTAATTACAATTCACACTTGACTTGCTTTCCCATCAAACCCCTTAAAACAGTTAAACATTCTTTGAATTGGATGGGACATGTAAATGATTTTTGACAGCACCAAAATATGTTCAGGGACACTCAGCCACTTACACAACCAGCTCTAACAACTAGCTCCTCCAAGTCACATGCACACGATTAATCACTGATACCTCCGGCTGTAACGTCGCATGTATGGGGTTACACAACATTGATGGGCAACGAAGTGGAACTTAAAAGTACTTGTGGAAATGTTCACTTTAGCTTACTTGTTTTCAGCCTCTTCAGAGAGATCCGGTAGGGAAAGGCATCCTACCCCCCCCCGTCAGGTCACACAGACGCAGCACTGTCTCATAAACTGTACTTTCAATGATCCCTAAAAGCAAGGACATACAAGACACATACACGTTAGACAAATTACAATGAGGCACTGCAAGTGAGTTGTTACAGGCCCACACATAACAGATTGCACTGCTTTGTTTGATAAAGTTTTTTTCTATTACTACTGTGAGATTCAAAAGTTTAAAACTCAGATTGAGCCATATTTGTGAAGAGTGGTTAACTGCATGTCTCAATGCATCACTATGATTATGTGCTTTGTCAATTACAAACTTTTATTACCAAACTTCTGTGTTATTTAAACTAATGACTAATGTAAAGAACTATCAGCTTCCTTGTATCAATATGTTTTTTTCCCTTCTTTTTCTTAATGCCTCTTGCCATTTCTGTGAGGCCAGACCTTCATTTTAAGGTCTGTTAATACAGTATTACATCTGTAGCTCAGTAAGATAAAAAAGAGACACACTACTGAAACCCAAGAAAGCAGCCAGAATTCCCTTAAAATAAGAAACTGTACACTGGAGATCAAGGTTTCAGTTCTCTCCAAAATGTGAACTATGAGCATATATGAGCATGCACTTACTTGAGGGCACATCTCAACCCATACATGCTGCCTTATTTGGTTTAAGTTTAAAAGAGTCAGTCCCTCTACTGCCCTCCACTGGCTGGATGCAGAAGAATGGTACTCTACATGTTCCTCAAAAACATAAACTGTGAAAAAAAAAAAAATAATAATAATACTTGTTTGTAAAATAAATAAAGCCAACAACATAATGGCTATTTTATATTATATCAATATATCTAAATTGCAGGATAAATATAACTTCTAGGATGCTGACCACTCTGGACTGTCACCGTATGTAAATAAGCATTTGCTACCTTTATTTCCTTGAACATTTAGCAATATTTTTTAAACAGACCACAGCACATCTAATCGACTAATCAACAGATAGGCCAACCGGAAAACGAGCACTCAGTTTTGGTTTACAGAGAGTCAACTGTGCATGATGGAGCTTGATTGAATCAAGATATACACTTTTTTCCAATCAAAACTCCTACAGTCAGGGAGAGAATACACCTAATGTAATATTTCAAAAAGATTTTCTTCACTTTTTGACTGAAGTTCAGATGCCTTTCTCGTATTTGGTGCCTTAAGGCAAAGTAAGCGATCAATAGTCTTATTTAAACTTATAATATGACCAAGTGCTACAAAGTCAAATGAAAAGATTTGCTCAAGTTGCCATCAGTAAAATGTTCACATAGTTTAGTTTGTTCTAGTGAGTAATTCTTTCTTTCAGTCCATATCTTAAATAAAACTTGCCTGGCTAAATACCTTTGAATCGTCCTAAACCACCGAACTAAACCTAAAAGGTTGACAAGTGTGCGTGATACCAGGCAAAAAAATAAAGCATAAGATATGAACAAACTATCAGGCAGTAAGGTTGTCATTATCACACAAAAGGGCGAGGACCGTGACATTTTTTTTTAAATAACATTGGCTGAGTAAATACAGACAACAGAGCAAAATTACCTGTTTAGCTAAACTCAGCATGTAATTATGGCTGAAAGGATGGGAGATAACAAGCTAACATGTTAGCTTGCTAAGAGGAGCACTTCAAAGCAAAACATGTCAGTTAGCCAAATAAAACATGAATTAACTCACCTTTTATGCTCCTGTGCACATTTATGCGAACCTTAACCTGAGAAAAGCACACACCTAAAGTTATGTTACTATTAACTTACAAAATTAAAACATCAACCGTGCTTTGTCGGTTGTCTGGATTAATTGCGCAAACTCAGGTACAAGTGTTGCTCTGCCATTTAGTTGCGCTTTAGTGACAGATATAAAGACTTGTAACAAAAGTAGCTGCCTTGTGGACTTACTATGCAAGAATAGTTCCTAGCCACTTATTTAGTAATTTGATTAGTCACGTTAATTTAGAAATGTGCAAGTTTATCATACCAGTGTTAATGTTGTGCTTAAGTGTTGTATGAACTTAAAGCATCTGATCTGCCCAACAGCCTTGCTCTTGACATCCACAAATAAGCAACATAAGAAATAATCCCCATGATTTGCTGTTCCCCTTTTTCATGTTTTTTAAACTACTGTGTACAAGCACTAATGCAAATGTCTATGTGCTCACCGTGCAGCATCTCTTAAAAAGCTCATAAAACTTAAGTAAATTATCTCACCAAATATTAGCAGTATAGACAGACATTTTAAAGTTAAATACTACATCACAAAGGCAGCTAATAAACACAGGCACTCATGACTACCCTCACACCTGCTAACAATCTTTTAAATTATTCGGGTGAGCATTGTTTGTGGTGCAACAGTGACACCTCCTGGCAAAGCCGTGCACTGCATAATATGGACATCAACGGCAGTTCAGTGAAAAAACACCATAAATCAAAAGATAACTCAGTGCAGGACAATAAGGCTTTATTTGATGATGTGAGGAAGGAATGGCAGATGACAGTTTTTATCTCAGAGGTTAGCAATTACACAGGTCTACAGATTACCGCTTCGGCTGCATACATATTAAGTATCAGCACAAATGAGGATAAACAAGTCAGCTTGTGAATGTTTTCATTTGCAGTAAGTCTACAAGATGATCTTAACTGTATAGGTCTACATCAGAGTACCATTTTCACATGCAAAGGTACCTCGTTTGTATATTTATCTAATTTGTGTTGGTTTACCTACTTATGGGATGGTGTGTTGTTCTGTGGTTTGATTACAGTTTCACTGAATCTACAGTAGTAACCTTAAGAACATGAGATACCAAAAAACATGCAGAAGGGAGTAAAATTTGGTGACAGTGACCCTAGTGGTAAAATGACAGTCCTTTAATTTACTGCTCACTGCGCTTTCAGGGCCAAATACCTCTGAAGAAAAACAAACCATTGGGTGTAAATAAAGACAAAAGCAGAAACTTTAAACACATGCAGTCAATATAGAATAAATGCATAACCACAAATAAATGGACAATTTACTGACAGATGATGACGGTAACAAGGACCAAAAAAAGTACCACAAGGTCTTGCTCAAAACTGAGATAAACCTTAAAAGGAAAGGCAATTATGTTTGCCAAAGAGATGGCTAAAATCGGATAAATGCTATCATTTCTTTGAGGCTTTGGATGCATGTCTGAATGCACTGTATATCATCAAATGGCACTTTTTAGTTTTGATTTCACAGCTTTTCATTTGCAATGCTAGGTTGCATTTACACATTCCATCTGAGACTGAAATGTGAAATAGGCTGATAAAGAAAACTGGCACAGAGTGGTGACAAGGCCACTATGTCTGAGCTAGACTGTAGTTAAGTGGCAATACAGAGTGGAAAAAGCGGAACAAAAAGTAAAGCAGTCATTTCACAGTATCATTTCACTAAGGATCTGAGGTTGGGTGCAAACGAAAAAGAAATGTGCTACCTTTTGCAAAAAAATCCTGAATATACTTACATATATACCACTACATTCTGTATGAAGGTACAGAAAGTCTAAGAAATATAAGTTAAAATATAAGTTGGAGATAAAGGCACCCAGTCAATGCTGGAAGAAAATTAAGAAAAAAAAAGCCATAATCCTGTCAAAGGGAACATCCTCACATTCTATTGTCTTCCATCATTTATCATGTAACAGGAAAAATACAACAATTAAAAAAATAATGAAGCCAAGAACCAGGTGTGGACGGGCCTGTGGCACAGGAGCCTTTCCCTGGACCTGAGCTGGCTCTAACTATGTACAAGTATGAACTAAAAGAACTACATGACCACACTTGAATGGACACTAGTCAGGCACAGCCTGATCTCATCTTACGTTCATTACAAATCGCTCTCACAGTTCAATATAAACTCCATCCCTGCCAAAAAGCAAGATGGACCCTTGAAAATGAAGCTAGTTACACATGTTGACATCAACAGTAAAAATGTATCCATTCAGTCCTGTTCTAGCATGGCCACATAGTGCAGGGCTTGTGCAGGTGGACTTGAACAATAAATATATATTACATCTTTATATACAATGGAATGGAGAGGGGCACAGTGGCAACTTAGTTCAATGGGTCTTCCTGTCCTAACGTAGGTAAATGATGGCGAGATTTAGAGAACACGGGACCTCTTGCTGGCCAATGAACCATGCTGAAAGAGAAAAGGGACAGAACTCAGTCACTAAATGGTGATGTCAGATGTTAAGAGAATATTTGCAACTAAACACTAACACTTTAAACATAAAATTATTACTGGGGCTCCGGCCAAAGTAAACCAGACTTTTTAAGAGGATTCACAGTTTTACGACCATACTGGAGTGTGCAGTTTGATTCTTTGACCTACCTTGGCCTGCTTGTAGAAGTGAGGGGCCAACTCAACCAACCAGGATGACTCAACAGCAGTCACATCACGCATGTAGTATTTTGACGTCTGCACCACTTCATTGAAAACAACCCTGGAAAAAAAGGCAGTGAAAAAACACTTTTAAGTAGAGGAATAATACTCTAAAAGTGTGTTGAATCTCAGTTTACCATAAATGTACAATAATAAAGGAGGAGAAGAAAGTAATGTTTATTGTACAAGATACCACACAGAGAAAATGTACTGACCATTTTGGAGGTTTTTCCCCAAACAGCACAGAATTAGGATGGATGTGAAGTTCGCGATCATCTCGTAAAGTCCTGGCAGAGCAAATGAATATGAGTGTGTGCTAATCGATTTAAAAGTGAACAAACACTGAAATGTATTTGCTAGTAAAAGTCTGACATCTAAATCTTACCGGTAGGAACCAGAATGATGAATTCGGGCTGCATTAGCAAAAAATCCAAATACAATGCACTTCAAGATCACATCAGGGTCACCTGTGCAAAAGAGAGTAGCAATGAACATGTCAAATTACTGTTTTACTTTAGGTGTGTGTAAGACTGTTTTAAAAGGTGTTCAAGACGGTTGAGTGACAAAAATGACCCATTTTCACACAGGTTTTCACCAAGAAGCCCACATTGTCAAGAATAAAATCAAATACTGACACTTCCTTGTCTGCACATCTCACTTAGTTCCGGCTGATGTGACCCCACATATTACATAAAATTAACACGAGGCATACACACCTTCACTGGAAGTCCTTGGCACCTTAAACTTGTTCATGAGACGCCGGAGTTGCTCTCGTACAGTCACAGCCCTCAGTAGACCCTTATAATTCAGGAAGTGTTCCTGACACCACTGGGAGCTCTTCTGGTGCTGCAGGAGAGAGGAAGAGGTTTCATAGTCTTTATCAGAGTCAAATTCCTCCCTGTCTTTTGCTGAGTTTACAGGACCCAAATGTTGTGTGCACTTTTGCTGGCTGAGCTGTGTACTGTACATACACACTCACACACGCACACACAATACCTTTATGAAAGCTTCATACACATTCAGCATGGTGAGGTGGTCTCCCTCAGCCACTGCAAATTTCCTGTGCTCTCGAGCCTGCAGGGTGAGATAGCAGAAAAAGGCTAATTGTGATGCTGACATTGCATTTCTGCCAAATATACAACATGCTCCTTTTGAAAGCCTTTTTGCACTTACGGCAGCTTTCTTCTGATTGGGCGGCACAACAAATATATTCTGAATCTGCATCATTGCCGCAATGGTAACAATCTCTTTGGAGCAGCCAAAGTTTCCTGACTCCAGAAGCATCTTGGCAAACATGGGGCTGAGAGGAAACTCTGCCATGCGCACACCCAGGGGATCGGTCAAACGGCCGTAATGGTCCAGACCTGCCAACAGACACAACTGGTTAGCATTTAGCATGATATGTGAGGTTAAGCCTTTAGATGCATGCCGACACAGAACAGTATACACTAGGGCTGCAATCAAAGCACGGCTTCTCTTTTTATTGTTCCACCCTGCTGACAGCCTTGTTTCTTACCTCCCAGAGCATAGAGCAGCTCCAGAGCCTGAACCATGGTCTGTGCTGGAGGGGGCTGCGAAGTCATAACATATGAAAAAGCATATAAGTTCAACTATAACAAGTTTTACAGAGAGAATTAAGTTAAACCTGTGTGTAATGGAAAGTCTTGTTATCATGTTTTTCACAATGACTGCCTTTATTTTATGGTATTTATACATTTTTCCCAAGAGGCAAAGGGCCATTCTCGCTAATTAACATGAACAATTTGTTTCACAGCAGGTGAATCATCACAGCCACCCTCTGGATGCAATATGAGCTACTCACAGAAAGGAAGCTGAACCGCAGAACATTGTCAATGCCTAGTGCTTTGAGCTGCAGGATGACAGGAGCCAAATTGGTGCGCTGCATCTCTGGCACAGTAGTGGCAGGCAGTTTTTCAAAGTCCTCCTCTGATGGAAGGAGCAGAGGCAATAAGAAACAGAGGGAGGTAGTGGCAAAGAGCGACAGAAAAACAGGCAGAGAGGGTGGAGGGAGGAGAACAAGACTGCAACACTTTTCCTAAAAACGTCACTGTACGAGTCCTCTTATATTCTACAACACCGATCATCTTTATTCTTTTCCTGCAAACTCACACATACCTGTGTATAGTCTGAAGCATTTCCCAGGTCGGACTCGTCCGGCTCTTCCGGCCCTCTGGCTGGCTGAAGCCTTTGAAATGGGGGTGACCACAAGGGATTCAATGGCAGTGTGAGGATTATAGGCTCGCAGCTTCACAAACGCACAATCGATGACAAACACAACCCCATTTATAGTGATGGAGGTCTCAGCTATGTTAGTGGCCACCACAACCTGAAAGAAACATAAGAAAGGAACAAGTCAAATGTTTTGTTAATTGTATTTTTTACCCCAAAATTCTCTTATGTTGACATGGGAATATGATTAAAATATATAAGGGATGCAAAAATACAGTATGCAGTAAATGGATATCCATTACAAATGAATTTCCTACTTCTTGAGTGTTACTTTGATTTTGGAATATTTGTGTAATGAAAACTTTGCAGACTACAAAGTTACATCCGACTCCTTTTTTGTGTGAGTGCACAAAAACATCAGCACCATGTTTACCTTGCGAACAGAGGAGGGCGCCCTCTCAAAAACCTTCATTTGCTCAGCATAAGGTAAACCAGAGTACATGGGCAAAATTCTCAGGTGTTTCTTCATGCCATATCGTGACAGAGTCCTGGCCTGGTCCTGCAGAAGGGACACCACTTTCTCCACCTCTTCCTAAGGGGGAAAGAAAAAAATGAAAGAGTGGCCACACTAGAATATATCAATTAAAAAAAAAAGGGGATGCCAGTGTAATTATGTATGTAATTATGTCAGGTAGAAGATAAAAAATAACAGTTGAGTAGCATTAAAGATATGTTTACTAGCCTGCCCAGTAAGAAAAGCCAGGACATCCCCGTCATCCTCGGTCTCATGGATCTTCAGCACTGTTTCCACTGTGGCCTTCACATAGTCAGGGACAGGACTGAAAACAAACAAAGAGAGAGTTCCTCAGAGTTCAAAACAAATCAGCAAATCGGTTTCCTCAGACTGGATCACGTGTGTTTACTACCTGACAGTGTAGAAGACATCCACTGGAAAGGTGCGTCCCTCCACTGTAAGAATCCCACAAGTGTCCTTGTTGGGATCCCCGGACTCATTCAGGTTGAAGAAGTCATGGAATTTCTTCAGATGAAGAGGATATCACAGTTAATAAACAGAGCATTAATGAGACATTTCTTGGCATCCCTCTAAAAGAGTAATTGTATTTACTACTGTATACAAAAGCAGGCGCTTGTATTTAAAGATTAGTAGTGAATTAGTTAACACCAGTTAGCACCGCTTTAAGTACAATTTATACAGTAAGGTCAAATGAGTGCTGTGTACTTATGACAAGGGTTCATTTCTGGCATAATTCATGCTATAAAAGTACTGTGCATGGCAGCTTAATTAATACTGACTAAAAGACATGAAAATGTTTCTATACCTGCATCTGTAAGCAGCATGTTTTGAGTTAAAACTATAAATCCTGACTACAAGACCATACAAAACAGTGC
>JAQNCA010000002.1:15657189-15671394 GCA_029783725.1 Acanthurus tractus | reverse complement strand
ATGACAAGGGTTCATTTCTGGCATAATTCATGCTATATAAGTACTGTGCATGGCAGCTTAATTAATACTGACTAAAAGACATGACAATGTTTCTATACCTGCATCTGTAAGCAGCATATTTGAGTTAAAACTATAAATCCTGACTACAAGACCATACAAAATAGTGCTTTATACACTCTTTTCTATATATTGTGGCCCATCAGTTATGATCAGGTCAGATGATTTGATAATTCAAGTGTGGTCAAACAATTTTAAGTAAAAGTTAGTCTTGTTTTTGGTATTTTGCAAATGTTTTGCAATCTTACATTTTAAAAAGTATGCAATCTTACTTCTGCAGTACAACTTAACAGTTTTCATGGGAAGATAAAAGCCTTTTTAGAGAGAAAGTACAGTAGATGTCTGATATGGCATTTCAGCTGACTTGTTAAATGCTGAGCACAGTCGTGGCCTGATTGTGTCTCTCTTTCATCAGTGTATCACAGTTGTCAGTACAATGTGATGAGACCTTACATCAGCTTTTACAGTCTGTCTGTCTTTGTTTTCTCTTTTCTCACAAATCAAGCATATCTATTCATCTTAATGATGCTGTCACCTTGGCATCCAGGGTGGCCGAAGCCACTATCAGCCTCAGGTCGCGTCGCTTTTTCTGAATCTTGAGAAGAATCAGAGCACAGTGCCAACAGAGAAGAAGAGTCAGGGTTCAAATGGAAAATATAACTTTCAAATATTGCTTGAATGCCTTGTAAAGTATAAAAGTTAAACAGTAGAGCTTAATCAGCAGGAAATAGACTACCTTCTTTAGCAGACCGATGGCTATGTCTGTATACAGGGTTCTCTCATGTGCTTCATCCAGCATCAACACACTGAGAGAACAGCACAATAAAACAACATTAGAGAGAATTCAACCCAGCTTCATAACAAATGCCTTCACTGGAAACATTCTGACATGTCGCAAGAGGAAAAGCACAGATGTACAAATAATATAATTAAAAACTGGCTGAAGTCCACTTAGCTGCTTCAGTTTAGAGTCCTTGTATTGTTCATGCTGGCTCACTGTCACCCCTTCACGAATCACTAATCCCTTAATTATATATATAATGGTTAAATTACAATCACATACCTATATTTTTTCAAAAGAGGATCAGCCATCATCTCCCGTACCAACATGCCATCTGTGAGGAACTGCAGCACATGAGCACAGTTAAGCACTGAAAGGAGCCAAACACAGGACAGCTAGAAATAAAGGTTTCACACATCTGGCTGGTGGATACCTTGATCCTTGTGGCATGGGGATCAGAGCAGTCATCAAATCGGATGGTGTAGCCAACCTCATGGCCCAACAGAGCCCCCCGCTCCTCTGCTACACGGTTAGCTACCTAACAGCAGGGTGAAAAAAAGGGAGAAATACATAGCACTTGAAGCAGGCATGTGTCCTTCAGAGTGAGCTAAATTTTATGCAGTAAAATGACATTGGCAGACAGCGAGGGAGCTGAGCAGTAACAGGAAATCAAGTGGAGGTCTTACAGAGATAGCAGCCACACGTCGAGGCTGCGTCACTCCAATCACCTTCCCCTCCGCAGCCCAGCCAGCCTCCAGCAGGTACTGAAAAGAGTCAGAAAGTAGATCAAAAAAAAGGGAGAGGAGTGCAAAGCATTAGACAGACAGACTGATGTTGCAAAACAGCAGACTTTGCATTAATTAAACACTAGCTGATGTGGCCCAAACCCTGCTAAAAAAAAAGGCCACTAAGCATCAACACAAGGTCATGTTAAACTGCTATGGGAGCACAACTACATGAAGGGTATCAGTCCACTGCGGCAATTTAGTGCTTTTAGCTGTTGTAGCTATAAGGGCGCACATGTGACTTTTTGGGGGTATTTTGTCCTATTCAGAGTAGGCTAATAGGATATGATAGACAACAATACACCTGCTGTGCTTGTTTTAACCATCTTTTAAAGTAGGAGCATTATGTTGCATGGACTAAATTCTGCTTACCTGAGGTATCTGTGTTGTCTTCCCACATCCAGTCTCACCAACTATAATGACAGTCTGGTAGCTCTCCACCAAGTATAAGATGTTATTTCTGTGCTGGAAAGGAAATAATTAAAAAACAATTTTTTAAAAAAAGTTCATGAGCAGCTATTAAATATCACTGAGACGCACACAAGCACACCAGATCAACCCCCTCCCCAGAATATTGTCAGAATTTTCAGTATTTTGAAGTAAGTGAAACCTTGAAAACGGGGAGTTTCTGTCGTTGTTTCTCGATAGAGAGGGCGGTGTGCGGGTTGAAGATGATGGGGGATCCGGTGGTCTCGGTGTTAAGCTCCCGCTCCTCCGAGATCCCCGGTGCCTCAGAGCCTGGGGCAGAACAGATGGTGAAGGTGAAGATAAGATGTTTTATTTAAATGTCAGCTTTTAAGCAGGCTGTGGATCTAAGAGGATGACAGCTAGGGTTTAGTGCAATGCCCTGACACGAAATGAAGGACCGATGAAAGGCGACGAAAGCTATTCATTAATGCCACTTCTGCCGGTGTGCGTTCATATGGCTGTGGTGCTTTCTGCTTCGTAGCTTGCATGTTTTATTTTGGCAGGTGACACTGTGATTCCGCAGAGCTAACGTTGCTCGAGCTAAACAAAACTTGCTGCAGAGATTACGCAGCTGCCGTGAACGCGACAGCAGCTAAACCGAGACCGACTCAACAACAGCAGCAGCCGTTTTTTTAAGAATTATAAACACGAAAAAAAGAATATAATGTATCATTCATTATTTTTTTTTTCTTACTTACCCGGCTTCCAAAATTTCATCGTGGAGAGGGGAGCCGCCATCTTGGCCACTACGTCACATACTTTTTTTCTCCCTACTTGTTTTAAGGTGACGTCATGATCCGGGTTTTCTTCAGGGTTTTTATGAATGATGTCAGTGTGTTTGAAAACAACTACGGCTGCAAGTTCAATTTAGGTGAAATGAATACTTTTCCAGCAGTAACAAGCGATAATTAGATACAATGATAAAAGTGAATTGGCGCTCATGTCCACCGTGAAATTATATAATAATAAATAATAAATTATATAATGGATGAAACGCTAGGGACGAAAATTAATGTTAAAAAGAAACTAAGTAAAAAAAAATTATCAGTAAATCAACCCAAAATCAGTGGTGAAAAACAACTACATTATGTACATTTACTCAAGTACTATACTTAAGTATAATCTTGAGGTACTTATATTCTACTTTCTTTTGTCATTTACTATGTTTAAGAGAGAAATAAAGTACTTTTATCTTTATTAACGTTAACGTTGCTAACGTTACTTTTTTTTAAAAAAAGGTACAGTAACTTTAAAGATTAGAACTTTATTTACAAATCATATGGTCAGTTAAACAAAAATAATGCATCCAACTGCAAATAATAAATATCAAATAAGCTCAGTACATTAGTAGAATGATCCGTACTCTTTACAGAGGCATTCAGCTGGTAAATAAGTACTCTTCTTAAATCTTGATACCTCTGATAGAGTTAGCTGCCAAATTTTGTATTCAAGTAGACTTACTGATGTAGCACTTTAACTTGTAATTTCTCTTATTTTGTGGTTGGCTATTTTACTCAAGTAATAGATCCTAACCAACCCATTACTCATGATTTTTAAAATAATGTTCAGTTACCATAAGTATATTTGGTCATTTTTATAATTTTCTCTTTTTTTCTGGTAGAATGTAACCTGACCCACCAGATTGTTTCACACATCTATAAGATATACCCCACATGTGCGAGATTTCAGACCAGACTTAGCAGACCAGGTGGCTTGCACAGTTAGGGACAATGTGTTTCAGTGTTATGGACACATATACAAGCAAACAAGAGTATAAATCACTGTAAAATGCAATTATTTCAACTCAAGGGTGAATGCAAATCTTTTAACAATCACTAATTTAATCAACATAAAAAACACTAGTATTTCTTAATAATCTTCAATAAAAAAAAACAGACACCATCTCTTTGAAAATGGTGGCCAAATAAAGCCCATGTTTAATGATTCCCAAAAGATTTGATCAGAAAATACAATCCTTTCAAACACCAGCTGCTTATCTAATATAACAGTATCATTACAAGAGCTTTGCAAGAACTGTTTTTAAAAGTTCTTCACTATAAAATACTGAGAAATATGTTACATCAAACAAGATATAACATAGGTACAAATAAATCTGTGTAATACAAGGTGGATTGGACAAAATGGACATTGTACAGAATTTACAGACAAGTTTAAATTAATTTCAAAAACAGGTAAGACATTGATCTGGAAGCTACATGTAAGAAAAAAATTTAAATTATATCTACCCTGCTAACTAATGCCATTGATAAATGACATCTACATGTATAGCAAGTCAACGAACAGCTTGTCATGGCAGTGCACAGACCCGTTTTCAGTGAATCTGTGGACATTTGCATCTGGAGACAGCATGCATGTTTCCTCCCTCTTTGCTTTGAGGAAATTATTTGAACGGACAAATAACTTAAATGGTTTTTAGCTCCTGACTAAAGTAACAGCAAATTGATACTTCTGGCAGGAAGGATTGGATAACAGCTGATATGTGTATCTTATAACCAGTATTTGTTTTTATCTATATTAAAATTAGTATGAATGCAATTTCAGCTGCGGTTGGCTACAATTTATTACATCTGTTTGACACCAAACCTTTTAGAAGAAATAATAATGAACAGATTTTATTCAACAATCTTATGTTTACATCCAATGACACAAAAATAAAGCTCTGAGTCACTTATCAATATCTGATAAACCCAGATGTGGCTTCTGTGAAGCAATAGAATTAAGTCTTTGCGGGTGGTTTTATAAATCCAATGTGCTGCATTTTGTCCCTCAGTTGAAGGTAACACTTCACACTCACAGCCTGACTGAACCCTAATGACTATATGGTGAGGTTTTTATTGCCCTGTCCCTGTTACTTAAGCTCATGAGCAGAGAGGATAAAAACACATACTGGTTATTTTTTCAGTCTAAAATCTGTTTTCATGTCACTCTTTTTAAACAGAAGACAGGCCTGCAGAAAACCAACAAAGACCAAAAAATGTCATATTCTGATTTGCATCAAGGCATTGTACCATCTTGATTAGAATTGCAACCAATCTCAGCTGAACTACTTTCTTGCTGTTTTTCATTAGTGTTTTGTCAGAGATTATGTCAATGATGTGAGGAAGGAAATATAACATATGGGAATTGTAATGAAGGGTGCCTTAAAAAAAGAACCTGCAAATTAAGAAGATGTACAGTATTTGAACATGTTCATCATGGTGGTCCTGCAGGATCTTGTTAAACGAACTAGGATTCCCATGATGCACTGCACACTGAAAAGTCATACTGTATGTAGGCGCGTTGACACCCCTCAAGCCATGGAGTTCCTCTGTCTTGACAATTTACTTCAACAGAAATGTTTGTATTAAGTGTCCAATGGATTCTTCTCAGTCAAAATGTAGAGCTGTGTAAAAGATTATCCACACCACCTGGTAGAGAGAAAAAAAACAACTGATTAGACACTAATGATCAAATTGCTTGTTTCACTTGTTTTCAGATTGAGTCTAGTAACAGTAGTAGGCCACAAAAAGTATGGAAATTAAGATCTCATAAGACAGAAGTTATGATATCTAAAATCATCTTGCAAGTTAATTGTGAGTCTCACTGTGTTGGAGGGTGAGGGTTTAGGGTTTAATATCATCTTAGTAACAGTACATGTCAAACAAATGAATAAATTTTTTTTTTTTTTTAAATCAAAAGCTTGGCCATAGCATGGGCTGGCACATTGCAAAATTTCAGAAGACATGGAGTGTGGCACCTGTTGTGGGGGACACCCAACTGAGTTTTAAGTGTTGATGCTTTTGGCAGCAGCTTCATGCAAGCTTATGTATATGTGTATTCTGACAAAAGTTAATGTAATATTCAAATTATTTGCTGAGGCTTCAAAATCAGCAGCAATTGAACTTCACTTCATGACTAAATTTTCATTTTTCATCTGGGACAGCCTAAAATCATGAAAAAGGCACCTTTAAAGATGCAGGTCGGTCTCACATTTATTAGCATCTATTTTCTTAGAAGTTAATAGATGTGTTAATAGATAATCATTAATAGATAAGTTTTGTAGCCTTTTTAAAAAAAAAAAATTAAACATTCCAGTCTTTTCTTAATTAGTCTTAATCCAGACTTTTATTAATTATATTTTTTTACTTTATCATACCTTTACTGTAATCTGGTCTGGCTTTTACTATTCCTACAAACATTTTAATAATAAGGTTGCAAGTTTTAAAATCCAACCCCAATTTAAACAAGACATTACACTTAACACAAAAGCACTACATGAAGTACTGTTTAATGTCTGATTCAGTTTTGTGAGGTCTGGTGTAGTTTTTAGCATTTGAATAAACTATTTTAGGTGGCGAAGATTCACAAACTGCTTAAGGTCACGTCAGACTTACATTTTAAATGAATGGTAATCATAGACCATATGACTGCATAATAATATTTCTTTTTTGACTACATTAAAACACTTTCTGCTCAGAGAACACAGAGAAACAGCTATGGAATGTTTTTTATGCCTATTTCTCAAGACAGCTTAACTAAATTGACAAAAAGTTTATCTGTTGCACAAAAACATTAACATTCCTACCAGAAACAGAGCAAAAGATGTCATGAAGCCTTCTTTGGTGAGTTCCCATGTGCCACCATACTCTTCCTCATCAATCTGCTGAAAGCTGCTGAAGTATACATACAGGACACCGGCATTGATGATGCAGAATCTAAGAAGGCAAAAACACAAAGATCTTAACTTCTCTGTTTTGTTTGGGATAATGATGTGAGATATGAGACCCAATAGCCCAGGTTAAGACAAGCTTTACAGAATACTCACATGGCTATTCCGAGAAATCCTTTCAACGGTGCAACACCCCATATCACACCAAGAATTACTGCAATAATTTGCCGAAGCCAGTAAATCACATCTAAAAACTCGTCCTGTAAAAGAAAAAAGAATTGCCAATGATTGATTGATGATTTTGAGTTGTTTTAAGCTCTGTATAATACATTATAGTCATTTTAACTTCATGATATCATTTTTATGATATTTTCTATGTATAACATTTGTTTTGCATGTGTGTGGTTCAAGGCATGTCAGCATCCAGTGTTGATACAGGTGATTAGTGTTAGTCCAGCTTTAGTTTCTTATACAGAATACAAACAACACACAAGCTATCCATGTCAGGGATGCATCATTTAATGTTTTGACCAAACAGCAAAATGCATCATTTTCCACAGTCTGATTCTCTCATTTGTCAGGAAAAGTGTCTTTGTAGTACTCAACTCTTTGGCATAGGCCTCATTTGGTCTTATTGATTTTATTAGTTTGTATGTTTCATATCAAATATGTTTAAAAGATAAAGAGAAAAAAGCATGAAAGTTACAGATGAAATAAGAATTTTCATTAGGTTTCGGTGAAGTGTTGCTGAGATGTCTGGTAAAGTTTTAGCTCATACTGTGTTAAAGTAAGGGAAAACAAAAACTAATGCAGGGACAAACTTTTTGATTAAGAGTAACAATTAATCTGTCATCCAACAGCGAAAAACAAATGTCAAAAATATAAAGAACCAAAAATTCTTTTCTGTCAATTTTAGCAAAAACCTTGACGTTTCACTGGTTTCACACTCTCGATTATGAGGATTTTTACCTATTATTTGACATTATACAGGCTAACTTTACAGTCAGTCAACTGACTGAAAACTGACTGGTACTAAATTTGAAAGAACATTGTTGCAAATTATCCAGATTTAATTCTTTAAATTTAACTGGTAAAAGTTCCTGAAACCAAGCTTAATTTACAGGTTGTCAACCTCATTGTTTTGTTTTTGACCTAATCAAACCCGCCGAGACAATTAATGGTATTCTTTTCAATTTGACAGGCAAATCACATTAATCCTTAGCATGGAAGCTAGCTCCAGAAACCAGTCTTTCTGAACACCCGACAATAATTTGGGTGCACTGAGTACCTCGGGGCATCTAATAACAACTGCCAATATTTAAAGTAAGGGCTGAAGGGCAAGTGACTGACCTTCTCTTCCCAAACGGCGTTACTGTTGAAGGCTTTGCTCCATGTGGACTGTTTTACACCCCCATTCAGCAGGTGACTTTCTTCTTTCCGCTTTGTACTGCTCGTCATTCTTTGTTATTTCCTCCGTTTACAGCCGTCAAAAAGTTAGAATCCAAATTTTATGACAGCCGAAGTGCAAATTAAGCCTCTAGTGATGTCTAGGGAAAGAAAGTACCATAAAATATTTGGAGGTAATAAGTCAACGTACGCTTCGCTGATCTGACAGATTTCAGCAGCTAACCGAAAAAGGCAAGCGTGAGCATGCGCAATATTGTCTGACCCTAGTCACCAACAGCCAATCAGAGAGTGCGACGTTTCTGCACTCCGACCGCAAAAAAACTGCAAAATATCTACAGCGACCCCAAACGCTCAGGATCTGTAAATGCTTTCAATTTCAGTTATAATCAAATATAGTCTTGCAAAGCAGATTTAATGAGGTTTACAATAAGTTTAATATGAAGTATTTAAGATAGATGAACAACAATGGTTTTCACTTGACAACATAATAGCATAAAATGAACGATAAACCAAAAAAATATATGATGTCTTTTTTACTATTGCAAGCCACATAAAGGTATGAGTCAGTAAATTGTTATAAAAATAAATGTGTCGCCTTGTTGAGGCAAGAAAAAGCACAGTATGACAGCTGTTTTGATGCAGTCATAAATGACAAAAGGCAAAAGGCATCACATCATACTACTATAATATTGAGGCTGCAAAGAATGATTTTTGGTCAAGTACTTCTTTGACATCCAGCTAAAATGAAACAATACTTCATTTTAAGGGGTCACCGTGTGAGAAATAATAAACGAACAAATCCAGACACAGGTTTGAATGAAATAATGACATTAATCATATGACCATGTTTTTATTTGTGGCCCCAAAATTAATGCTTTGCTTTTTCACCTTTCATTGCATTTGCCATGCATTCGGTTATTACGGCAGTGGTTCTGTCATTCTCCCTGCTGTCCAGCAGATGGCCTCCTTTATGATGGTGAGGTTCATTGGGTAAATGTCTCATATGGATCCGTCCTCCCCTGATCAACACCCTGATTTGGGATAACTACAGCTTCTCCAGCTAAACTCGTATTCAAATTTTAAGAGTTTGGAGAAAGTGATTTGGCCAATAATGTGATTACAATGGTTCTCTGTGGCTGGTATTTAGAAAGAGTCCTACAACCCGTTGAAAAAAACTGATAGCTATAACTTAACTTTTGAATAACTTTTGTATGATTTAAAAGAAAAACAGAGGCCCTTAAGGTTGAAAACACAGGGGAAATCATTTCAATTATTATATACTAAATATTATTATGTTTAAATTAATCTCTGGCTTTGACAAATTCTTAAGAACAGTATACAACATCCATTTTCTCTCACCTCAGAATGGATATTGCAAAATTTCTCTCAGCTTTAGCATATTAGTATTTGTATGGATTTCATCATTTTATCAAGAGTATGCTAGAAACATTGTGGTTATAAATACATTCTTCATTCCCTAGACATGCAATAGAGGACATGAATTTCAGTTTTTCTTTTGAATCTTAAAATTGACCCATCAAGCATGACTCATTCAGGAAGATGTTGAGGATGTGTCATCTTTAATTTGAGACTAATGACATGCATGCATTATAAACATAGCTTAATGGAAAATTAATAATAGTCTCTGAAGTTTTATAAAGTGTGTATGAAATTATCAGTAGTAAGTTACAGTGAAAGTAACCTGGCCTTAACTTCACTGTGGAAAGCTTGAACTGCTATCATATTAGTATTACAATGAGAAGGGGTGGAAAGTAACCACATGTGCTCTCGCTTCTATAAATGATGATCATCACACCATCTGAATAACCTTTGGTGAAACGCCCACAGTTTGTTTTAAGATTTTGAACAGAACAAATGGACAGCAAGTTTTTGAAAACTGTTTAAGGGGAGTTGGCTTCTATTTTTTTGTATCATGTTTATTTTTTGGCCATCCCATTCATATCATCTATTATATTAGTTTTAACCAAGAGTATGCAATAAAGCAGCAACTGAGTGGATAAAAATATAGATAAAGGGTTGAAGGGAATAACATACACAACAAACTACTTTTTATTATGAACAGGTTAAAACACCTTTTTTTATATATTTCATTTTGTAAGCCATGCATCAGGATTTTAAAAGTGTGCATGCAAAAACCTGTATTACCAATGGAGCGAGGCAGGCACATGCCCCAGGGGCCCCAACAGAGCCCCAAGCTCACTGTGGGTGAGCTGGTTTTTGATAGTTTGATTACATGCAAATTTGTAAGGCAATAAGCTCAACTGAAGAAGGCCAAGATATAACTGAGTGCATTATTACATATTCTTGTGGCCATTTCTTTTAGATAGACCCTGTGTCCAAATCTGACTCTTGTACTTTTATTTATTTAAGTAAATGTCACAAACTGCATTATAATCACACAGACGTTATTACACACAGAAATGCATCTGGTTGTAGATTACTGTCCACTATAGGACTACTTTTTTTCTATTTCTGTGCAAAGTATAGTCAATATCATAAAGCTGCCATCTTGATGTGCACTTGGAGGCAACAGGGACATAAAGCAAGGACCACTACAAACAGAACATGTGGATGACAGCCATTCAGCCCTCCGTGAATGAGCAGTCTTATTTTTCACAAGTTAAAGTAATATTCCGAGTTCAGAAGCCATCTCTCTGTGTTTACAGTGGCAGTTGTGATAAAGTTGATGGTCAAATGCGGGGTAACTTTTGACACATTGTTCGTATGCTATCTCTTTAAGAGAGGTCACCTGGGAGCGGGACAGGTGTGAACTGCTGTAACATCACGTCAAACAGGCACAGAGGAAGCTTTCGTCTCTCAGCACAACTTGACCACGACCCCGCTATGTAGCGTCAGGTCAAAGTCAGGACGGGATGTCTGACTCACTTCTGCTCTCTGCGCGGCGGAGCTCGAGCTCTCACGCCAACTCCACCGTCAGTGACGTCTGCGTCACGTGTCCGTCTCTTCCCTCGGTACGTCCGTCGTATTTTCCTCCCCTTCACTGCCTGCTTTAACAGAGAGAGCCACTCGAAATAAACAAGCGTAAAAAAAAAGAGGGTCGTTGTAAGGACCGCTTCTGGCTCCAGAGTCACGTTTATCACCAGCCGATGGACAGATGGGGCTTACACCTATAAGTTACCATCAGTGAAGCCCAAACCTCCCGTCAGTTTCTGCCTCCACTGAGCCCATTATCATTGTAAACTTTAAAAAAAAAAAACCTGCGCTGCATACACTGAGCTCCGACAAAGCGAGGTGAGTGTGGTTTTATGATAAACATTTCTACACGTGTTTCACCTTACACCAAAACTTGTGGGAGCTATTGTGAAGGCTTACCTTTGCGGGCTGCGCTTTGGCTCAGCAGTGCTGGCCAGCTGCATGTCGCCTGCTTAAAATGGCGACAGCCAACGGGGGGAGAGAGTAGTTTTTTGGGGGCTGGGGTTTTGCCTTTCCTCCGCTCGGAATTGGATACAATGTTCAAAAACCTGTAAAGTAGACAAGCCCATTAAGTTGGGGCTCACTCCGCCTAACTTGAGCGGAAGATGAACACGCATCATTTTCGGAAATGTTTGACGCCGCTGCGCTCAGGGGACTGAACGTTACAGTTACCGACCACTTTGTGTTTGTGCTATTTCACGAAATACCGCTATTCGCCCACATTCGTGGAGACATTGTTTCGGAATTTGTGTTATTTAGATGTTGTCGGTTTACATTTAAGTCAGACTTGCTAGTTTGTCGCGTAAACAAAAGGCAGAAATACCCACATTCTTCAGTCTGCACTGTGAATCAAGAAGTTAGAAATCACGTTGACCTCCTGTCGGTTATGAATAATAATGTTTGTCAAAGTATAAGTATGATAATTGCGCAAGTTACTTTAAATCTTTCATTCAGTCTGTCAAGTTAAAAGGCCTAAGTCATTATTTTTTTCCCTATTTTTTTGCTGAGCCCTCAGTTAAAGATTACGGCTGTCACACTTTTCATAAATTATAAGCAGAGTTCATGCTGTATCCCATGTTGCCTAACAGGCAGTTATGAGTTTGCAAGCTGTTGCTTGAGTTATTTATCATGTCAGTGTTGTCATGAGTGTGTGACTCCAGGGATTAGAGCAAAGCTTTCCCAGACAGCCAGTTTGTGTCAGATGTCCACGTGAGTCCCAGGCATAGACAAGCAGCTTAATCCAGCCATCAGCTACGTACACCTTTTACTGTTAGATCCACTGCCATTCAGTTGTTGATAATTCATAACAAAAAGAATGTAGTGCAACATAATTAGGCTATATGGAAGTCAGTTGGAAGAATAACCAATACCAGACGTTAGTGTGGTCATGCAAACTTTATTCTTATTATTGTTGTTGTTGTTTTGTTATTGTTGTTATTATTATTATTAGTCAGTTTGCTACGTGTCTTTGTGTTGCTGTTGTAATGCTTGAGCTCAATGGCTGAACATCTCTGTGAACAGTCTCACTCACCCTCCCATCACCACCTCCCACCTCTCCTTCTCCCTGTCTTTTCCCCCAGTTTAAGGTTTGCAGCTGACACAGGTTGAGCTTCTTTGTATGAAGGGATTAATCAGTGCAGCACTTATTGAAATCCTGTTTTTGTGGCTTGCACTGCATTTCTCATCTTGAGAATCTTTTTGCTTTGCTTTGCCACTTTCCTGTTTTAAGCTGTGATGATCAGCTGACTTTGTGTGTGCCAGTTCCTCAGTAATGACTTTTCATCTGTGAGTTTAGTATTCCCTCTGTTGACCTGTGTAATGACGATTTACTTTCAGATCTCCACCAAGTATGACCACAAAACTAAGTCAGCTGCAACACAAGAGCCTTTTCACAGTCTTGGGGGAGAGCAGTGCGATCAACACGCGCGTCCATTGCGAGCAGGTTTGGGTCAACAGCGGTAGCAGCCTCCTGCTCTGCTTGGCTGGTTAACAGCTTGTGATGTCAGCCATTTTAGGTTGGACAGCACAGAGCATGGTGCTCCGCCATTTTTCTCTCCCTCCCCTCTCAGCAACCCAGTTTTAACGCATGCACTGGCAGTGGCCACAGCAATGCAGCCGTTTGCAACCCACGCAGCGATCCGCTCTCTGACCTGACAGCAGCCCAAACGGAGCTCGGCAGGAGCGGATGGAATGACACTGAACACTGTCATTGAGGTTTTCTTATTGTTGCCTGTGTTGTATGAGAATCGAAATGATAATGGAAAAAAGTTGAGGGGTTTTTAGTGATGATCCATGTTTGCGAGCAAGAATGAGTGAGATAAACCCCGGATTTGACTGACAGGAAGAGGTTAGTTGAAGCCATGTCTGTTTAAGGTGGGAGTAAATTAAGTAACTGGCAAGGCTTTTGTGTTTTGGAACAGAAGAAAGCATGGCGAATGATTTCTGTTTGGGTACAGAGACTCATACACTGAGAGGGGTTTGTGTTTTGGCACAGATTTGACAATTAACTCCAATCCACTTTGGTGTATGGGTGGTTTTTTGATTATCTCTAAAAGAGATGGCATCTGCCAGCTCTTTGGTCCTGTTTATGTATCCATGCCTGCGCTGCCTTCAGTCAATACAGGAGCTCTGCATGCCTCAGGCCACTGCAGGCCAAACACAAGAGCCACAGAGAGCGAGGGACAGGGCAGTAGCCCAGGCAGATGTCTGGACAGGGACTAAGGCACTGAGTTAACAGGAAGAGACAGCATCAGCTCTGGCCAATGGCATGCCTTGGCGACAGCGACCACACCTAGCTGGGAGACATCAACACCGCGTGAGGGAGGCACTGAAATAGGAGCAGGGCAGGAACTCTCCAAATACCACTCACAGGGGTGTGTGGAACAAACAAGCCCTGCTAGAGCCAGACTGGATGGCAGAGGAGATGTGTGCGCATGAAGGTCTGAGTAACCCTGTGTGTGTGTGAGTGTGCGTACCCACACGCATGTGCTTTAGAGAAACGAGCTGGTGGGGTGGGGGGGTGGGGGGTGCGGGGGGGGGGTGGTAGGTGGATGCCATGGGGACAGTAACACACCAGTGGCACT
>JAQNCA010000002.1:15635361-15657179 GCA_029783725.1 Acanthurus tractus | reverse complement strand
CCGCCCCGCCCCCCCCCGCCCCCCCCCCCCCCCCCCCCCCCCCCCCCCCCCCCCCCCCCCCCCCCCCCCCCGGGGGGGGGGGGCGGGCCCGGTAGGTGGTTGCCATGGGGACAGTAACACACCAGTGGCACTGCCGACCTGTCTCCCTGGGCCAAACTTGCTTTGCTGGAGAGGGAGGAGAAGAAGGAAGGGAGGGAGGGAGGGAGGAAGGGAGGGGAAGTGGAGGGTTCAGAGACGATTGGAGAGGGAGGGGGAGTGAGGCTGAAGAGACAGGAGAAGAGAGAGGAAAAAGGACGAGTGAGAAGGCTAGAAACGGAGCAAACAGGGAAAGTGCTGCCTGTATTGGACAGCTTTTCTCTGTCCCGCAACAAAGAGCTACACCACGCACACGGATACAAACATTACACCTGTAGTTGCAGCTAGGTGAGGAGAGGAGTTGTTAGCATGCAGCTACGCTATGCAGCCAAGCTGCAGGATTTCTAGTGTGAGTGTGTGCAAGCGCTATTATTGGCCTGTGCTCAGAGGATATAGCCCAGGATTCGACAAGAGTCAGGCCAGGGGATGAAAGGAGGTCATGCTGTGCTGAGCGGTGGTTGAGGCGTACATAATATAGGTTACGAACCAAGAGGACAAAAAACATTGTCTTTGTGTGTCACTGGAAGATCTTTGACTCTTGCAAACAGAAAAAAATGGCAGCCTCGCTACGTCGGTAAACAAGCCTTGCACACAGGCATGCAGGCAACCACCCCCGCACGCCACACACCACACACACACACACACACACACACACACACACACACACACACACACACAAACGCGAGCACACACTAACGCAAGCACACACTAACGCAAGCACACATGCGCCCCCGCCCACCCCACCCCTTCTCCTCACTCAATCTCACAGGAAACCCACACATGCAAATGCTGACACACATAACAGACACAAACCCACCACCGCTACACGGTCAATCACTATATGTGCAAAATTCAAGTTAAAGTTACCAACCAATGCGATCATACCAGTGAGTCAACAGAGCTCACGTGAGCCTGGCATTGCTGAGACATGAGCTGGTAATGGCTCAGCCTGCTTTGTGCATTGTTTCAGTCCTCACCTGTATGAGGCCCGTCGTTCTCTGCTGGTAGCTCTCCTTGCTGAGGTGCAGCTTTTGTCTGCAGATGTGTTCACGCAGTTTGGTTGTTGATTTTTTTTTTTTACACACGCCATCGGTATGTGATGTGAACTTTGTCGCCATTACGGCATTGGTCTTAACGACTGATGATATGCACAAACGGAATACTAGGCTTTGTAACACCTTATGTGTCTGCTGGGTGTTTTAGCTTGAGAGAGGCACTGAAATGCATAAGTGGACACATACAGACACTGTAGCTGAACTTCAGGTTGTGTCCACTGGCTGAAGAGCTCGGGTTGGAACATTCCAGGCTTTGCAGTGCAGCGAGGAGGGAGGGAGGAAGGGAGGAAGGGAGGAAGGGAGGGAAGACTGTATGATTGTAGTTTGGAGCAAGAAGGGGGTGTTGAAGAGCGGGGGTTAGCTGGGTGGGGTGTTGTTGGCTGGTTGGAGGGGGGTATCGGAGGAAAAATTCCTCACTGAAACACCTCAGTGCGTCCTCCACGACAGTTAACACCCCCTTCCCTTGCCTCCTCACCCCAAACTGGCTGCCCATCCCCCATCAGCCTCTCCCGTTCGCTCTCCCTTTCCTCTCTTCTCCCCTCGCCTGCCCACCCACACCCAACAGAACCACGTGATGGATGGCTGAGGCTGCCCACCCATAAGCCTTTGTGATGGTCATGTGATCAGCCTGCCTTGGCAGAGTGGTGCCCCCTGATGCAGAACTGAATGGCAGGGGAGTAGGAGGGGTGCACAACAGCCCAAGCGAAGGGCAGTTACTCTCTCTGGGGGGTGCACGGGGGAACAAGGGGCATCACGTTCCCTTCACAGTCGCAAACTTCATCTGCCTGTTAACCCCTCGCACTCTGATCTAAAGAGAAAGGTATGCTTTTCACAATGGTGAAAAAAGGCAAAGATAGCCAATGTGATGTGAGTCCAATTAAGTTTTCATCACAGGCTTAATAAAGTTATCAATAATCTTGTTAATGTTCTTGTTGTGAAAATTCTGATAAAAAGTACTAAGATTTAAAGACTGTAGAATAACTTGACATTAAGTTAACGAAAGTCTTGCATTGACTGTAGCTGAAACTGAGGTTGTAGGCTTTTGAATGCAGGAAGGCGAACTCTCAGTACCTTCACACAGAGTGTGTGTGAAAGGGTATCTGTGTCACACCCCAGTCCTGTGAGGGTTAACCAGGCTTTCAGCTAATGTACCATGACCTTTCTGTTCCAAAGCGAGGCTGTGTGTGCGTGTGTTTTCTAAAAGAAGGAGAAATTTGCCATTGAACAAGTTACATTTAATTAGAAAAGGCCTTCTGTATTGTATGATGACATGTATTTATAGTAAGCTGCTCACCTGACAGAGATGGTGCTACTGCTGCTGTTGCAGAATTGTGCACCGAGAGGTTGTGTTGCGGCTGGAACCGGTTCCGGGCAAGTTTAACATTTACATGAGGCTGCTCTGTTTGTGCATTGGAAGGGCCATAATATTTCGGATTTAGACTGTCTATGAGAGAAGCTGCACTTGGTTTGTGTCCGCTTTTAGAGCACTTTTGTGTAGGTGGGGACAGGACATTGAGAGGGTTTTTGGGTTTTCCCATTGAACGTCTTTGAGCTGATGAACATCTGTAGGCTTTTGCAGCTCTGTGTGTGAGGTGTCATGTCAGCGCAGGGTGATCGGGAGAGTAATTGCCCTAGAGCTGTCCTGCTCCACCACTGCATCACTGACAGAGGGAGGGAGCGAAGGAAGGAGGGAGGAGAAACTCCTCCACAGGAAGCTTCGCCATTTTGTATAGAGATTAGGGATCTTGAGCTGAAATGGGATTGCAAAGGTTCATACTCCTCTGAAAGTCTGTATGTTTCCATCCGTAATATCTGTACTGCTGATGACTGAGAGCGCCATTTTTCCCAAGAACATCTGTTGAACCACCCACTCGCACAATTGTCAAGTAGTTCTTATCTCAACACATTCACAAGTGGATATTTCAACGGGGAAGCATTTTAAAAGTGTTCAGTAAAGCTACAGAGGCTCTGGATTAAAAAAAAAAAAACAGAATGTGCTCTCCCTGTTAGGGGTGTGTCTGAACGAGGGGAAGTGAGACAGAGTTTGGTGGGGGAGGGGAAAGAAGGGGGTAGGACAGGAGCTCTCCCAAAAAGCCTTTAGTGAAGAAGCAGACTGAGCTTTAAATGCTTCAGCTGACCCTATTATTGCCTGTGCTGTTAATATTTTACCTAGAAACATCTAGCCATGCAAGATTTCCATTCAGCGGAGAGGAAACTGGCTCACACTGAGAAGCGTAAGATAGCCCACCTCATTTATTCCTCCAATCTGTTCTCCCTCTCCCTTACCTATCCTTATTTTTGTTTGAAATTGAAGTTTATAAAAATTGACCGAATCTGAACAAATTTCAAGTGCATGTTTTTGTTTTGTGACTGATGACTTGAACTAAAATCTGTTCCTCTGTTCCTCTCTCTTCTTCAAAGGTTTTCCCTCAAAATTGCAGTGAGAGCTACAAGTGGACCCGTGGACATGTCCCGCTGTCCTCCTCCCCCCGTGCCTGGTCTATAGTCAACCAGAAAAGACCCAAATTCTCATTCACACCCACCCCATTGTCTGCCATTTGATCAACTAACCCACCTTGTGGTCACATAATGGCCAGCAAGAGGAAGTCCACCACTCCTTGCATGATCCCCAGCAAGATCATACGTCCAGCAGAGGAGATTGAACAAGACCCTCCTGTTCTTCTCTGTCCATCCAAGACTTCTGGAGGGGGCAGACACAGCCCCCTCGACCCAGGAGAGTCTTCCAAACCTGAGGTGGGAGATGCTCTCCAAGATGGTGCTGGCACTTACACCTGTAAGCCTTGTAACTTTGAAACCCATGACCTTAACCTGTTCTTGGATCACGTGTACTCTGGACACCCAGACTTCCGTGCGGACCCAAGCTTCTTTTGCGTGAGCTGTGGGGTTTCAGCGCCCAAATTCGAGGGGCTGGCCCTGCATAATGCCAGGGTTCACCCCAGCACATTGAGCACGAGTTTGCAGCTGAGGAAGAAAGACAGAAGGGTTGTAGTGGAGCAGAGTCTGGGGACAGGGGCAGAGACGGGGAAGGACAGCGAGATTTCTATCACAAAAACTCCAATTATGAGGATGCTGAAGGGCAAATCGGAGCCTAAACGGATAGTGGTGTCTCATCCAGTCTCTGATGAGCCTTCCTCAGACCCACTCTCCACCTCTGCCTCCAGAGAGTCTGAAAGAAAAGAAACTGCTGCAGTGACAGTCACCCATGTTCCCACAATTGTCCACAATGGAACCACCAAGGTCACTATGCCACCAGCAATCCAGATCGTCAACGGCTCTGGAGCATTATCAATGCTGAAAACTCCCATCACACAGGTAGGTGGCATTTCTTTCTGTCTCCTGGGCTTGTTTTTAGGAAAGGTCTGCTTTGATTTAACTTATTTAATTTTTTTATTCAGATTCTTTTAGTAATTTTTTAAAATCCGTTTCTATATTTCTCTATTTCTCCATTTCCCTGTTTCTATAGGTGGTCTCAGTTGTTCAGAACAGAAGCCTTCATCAATCTGCACCGATCACAGCCTCCTCAAATATTTCCTCCACTTCCTCATCTTCTTCCTCCAAAAATCTCCCCAAGGTAGTTGTCTAGCTGTTGTTTGTTTGTTTGTTTTTTTGTGCCCCAATGTTAAGAAGTTAAATGGATATTGAATGATGTAATTATCTCCTGATCTCGTTTTCACATTTTTTTCCCTTCTAGGTGATGATTCCTTTGAGCAGCATCCCTACCTACAGTGCCTCCATGGACTCCTCTTCCTTCTTGAAGACCTCCTTCAGTAAGTTCCCGTACCCCACAAAGGCTGAGCTCTGCTACTTGACCGTGGTCACAAAGTTCCCAGAGGAGCAGATCAAAATCTGGTTCACGGCCCAGAGACTCAAGCAAGGCATCAGCTGGTCTCCTGAGGAGATCGAGGAGGCCAGGAGGAAGATGTTCAACACCATCATCCAGACTGCACCCTCCAGCTCTCAGAACCATACTCAGAGTCAGCGTAGCCAAGCCCAGCACACAATCACAGTCCTGCCTGCCTCGCTGGGGGCTACTGGGATCCCTCACATCCTGCAGGGCTCTCTTGTCAGCCAAGGAGGGGTGATCGTTACGCAGCCTGTAATGGCAAACGGTATCCAGGTTAGCAGTGCTCCTGTGGCCCTGGCCGTCACACCAAAGCCCCAGGCAGCAGCCCGCCCCATGATGCAGGCCAGGCCTGCTGCAGCCCTGGTGGCTGACAAAGGCATTAGCATGGTGGTGGGGACAGTAGGCAGCAGCAGCACTGGGAGCAACATCATCAGCAGTAATAGTAGTAGGAATGGGGGAGGGGGCACTGGCAGTCAAGCTAGTGTCATCAACCTTAGTCTAGGAAGCATTAATCATAGTAATGCTAAGGTAAGCAGTGTCAATGGTAAACACAGTAGTGCTAAATCAGACTGCAGTGACAAAAGCAATAGTGATGTCATCAGCCATGAAAATGTTAAGAACACTGATATCAGCAAAGCAAACAACACCAGCATTTTGGAGAGTGACAACAAAGTAACCACAGAGAGCAAAAACACCACAGACAGCCAATCCAATAAGAGTAAGAGCAAAACAGACAGTGATGGAGTAAAAAGCAAAGATACCAACGGTAGCAGCAGCAGCAGCAAAAACAACACAACCAGCACAAGCACAGATGATGTCGAACCCACCACCAGTGACTCTCCAACCATGAAAATGGATGAGGCGTCTTCACCTGCCTCAAAGTCTTCTTCATCCTCTCCTGCAGCTCCCTCAGGTGGCGCATCCATCAACGCATTCCTGGACCCCAGCTTTTACAAGGGCAAGAAGTCACAGGAGCAGCTTAAAGCTCTTAAGGACAGTTTTCAGGTCAACCAGTTTCCTGACCAGGAGGAGGTAGACCGCCTCATAGCTCTGACTGGGCTCACTGTACGAGAAGTCCGCAAGTGGTTCAGCGACCGGCGCTACCACTTTCGCAACCTCAAAAGTTCACGCTCCAGCACGGGTGGACAGAGTAAGTCTGAGAAGTCTAGTAGTGCAGCAGGAGCAGGAAGCGGTTCAAGTACGCCAGGCAGCGGCGCCACCGGCAGCTCCAACCCTGCTGATCCATCTGACATCAGCAGTACCTCCGGTGCAAAAACACCCCAGCACAGCTCTGCACCCCTGAGCCCAACTGCATCACAGACTCCCACCTCTCCAACCACACCCTCCCGCCGACTCCCCAGACCCCCCTCCCCTGATTTCACAGCTATTCGCTACAAGGAGAGGGAACCTCACCAGGTGAGATTCTGCACTCACAATAAACTTCAGCTGACATAATGTCCCACTTATGCTCTGAGTGTATGGCGGCATTTGTCTGTGTTCATCTGTTTATGTGTTGTGTGACCAACATTTCCGACAGATATTTACATTAGAGGCATATATTATGGAGAAAAGCAGCAAGTCCTCACATGGGAGAAAACAGAACCTAGGAAATGTTTTGCACTTTGGCCTGATTATTAACCTAAATGAATAACAGAAAATCTAAACTGTTGCTGCTTGATATTCTTGCTAATTGACAGTTTGATTATTATCTGTAAATGGTTTAAATCTTCTGAGTTCTTTTAGGGTTTTCACACCTCACCTTCTTGCATTATGTTCAGGTAAAGGCTCTAGAGGCCAGTTTTGCCCAGGATGCCCATCCATCAGGAGAGGAGGTGGACAGGCTGCGTGCCGAGACCAAGATGACCAGAAGGGAGATCCATGGCTGGTTCGCTGACAGAAGGAAGAGGGTGGCAGCTGAGAAGAAGAAAGAGGAGGCGGAGCGGGCGTTGCGAGAGGAAGAGGAGGAGATGGAATATGATGGGGAGGAGAGACAGAAAGAGGAAGGCTCAGGAGAACTGAAAGTCAACCCTATTAAAATAAATCTGAAGATGCTGAAGGTGACCGAGGCCAATGGCAAAGCAGAGGGTGAGGGGTCTGATGGTCCCACTTCACCACTTCAGTCCAGCAGCAATCCTGCACCCACCCCAAGCCCCACTGCATCCACCACCCCAAAACCATCCCAGTCCTCCACCCCAGCACCGAAACCATCCCACTCCCCCAAACCCACAGCCATCCGAGGTAAGAAGACAGCCGAGCAGCTGCAAATGCTCAAACAGGTCTACGCCCGTACCCAGTGGCCCAGCGCCACTCAGTATGATGAACTGATCTCATCCACTGGACTGCCTAGACCTGAGGTGGTGCGCTGGTTTGGAGACTGCCGTTATATGCAGAAGAACGGCCAGCTGAAGTGGCTGGAGGCCTGCCAGAACATGGCGCTGGAGGAGGACCTCCATGAGGGAAAGATCCCGATCCTCCAGGCCCACCTCAACACCCACGGCAGGCTGGAGGAGTCACAGGTATTTTCAACTATGTTAACACTTTTTTTAAGGGAGGTTATTTGCCCTGAACAGCTAAATCCTAAAAAGCAGATAAGTGTGTGCTGCTTATAAATCACAAAAGCATATTTTTCAGTCTTAACTGCACTATACAAGAAAAACTGCTGCTTGTTTACAGACGTTGTTGTTTTTTCTCAGTTCAGTTATTGTTATAATATTTTGTGGCTGTACTTAATTTGCTTGACAACAAAGTAGCTACAAAAGTGTTTTTTTAAACAAAAATAGCAAAATCCATTTTTTTTAAATTGGAAATCCTCACTGGTGGGCAGAAACTTTGTTAAATCGGATATTATGAAAATGCATCAAGCCATTGTTTTTGCTCATCAGAATTTCAAAACTTATTGCTGTTAGCCACATCGGTAATATTCAAAGGTTTTTAAAAAAAATAAATATTCTTAGGACTCGAAGTGACTGTATTTTATTATTGAACTTAAAAAAGCTCTTGTTTATTGAACGTGACTTCCTCAGAAACCGCACTTTGTATTTATTAAGCAAAGACACGTCTTCTCACTTAGGTTAAAGCATCTTTTTGATTCACTGCCTGAGGAGAAACGCTGAGCTCAAAACATGCATTTTTTATTCCAGCTACTCTAATGGTCATTTTGAGCTGTACACAGCTCTGTTGTTGATTTGTGTCCATTAATGGTTCAGGAAAAGAACTATTTAGTTTTTTTAAACGAAAGGGCTTTCAGTTATGTTTGTGTTTCTCCTCACTGAACCACAGTTTAGGTCCAGGCTCCTTCCACTGTATTTCACTGAAGTACATTTGCAACATACAACAAACATAACAGATTCTACACTGGGAAGTATCGCAGCAGTAAAGGAGAGTGAAGATAAGAAAACCGAAATTAAAAAATACAGTATGAGCATCTTTTATAAAGTATAATGTTAAAAAAAGTAAGTACAAGATACTCCATTTAGAAACAGTAAATAAAACATGTTCAGTAAAATTGTAGATGGTCAGGTTATGCTTTTTTAATTCACTTTAAATAGATTTTCTCTGTTTATTTTTTCTAGATAAACGATTTGTCTGCTTGCACCTCTCACTCAAAGGTTAGGATGTCTGACAGGCTGTGAAAAGATGTTTAATTGGTTTTTATTGCCAAGTGTCACTACAGAATCAGCTGAGCCATACAATCCTCCTGTTCATAATGGTTTGATCTCATTTATGTTATCAGTAACAACATTACCGGCCTTTATTGACTTCGCAAATGCATGAAAAATGTAATCTGTGCATTGTTAGCTCTGTTTGAACTGTGTATTTTGTTATTATACTGTTGCACTGGATACAGATCAATAGTGTTCAAGCATTTGCAAAGACTGTATAAGACAGCAGCATTAGAGAGACATTGCTATTTGCCATGTGCATATAAATCTGCTATGGTTATTGTAGATGCTGTTGTATAAGTGTAATTGTCCAGTTGTTTTCATTTCAGAGCAATCATTTACTTTGGAGTTTAACTAAGTGGCATTTAAAAGATGCTATAAAAAATTCTTCTTACACCTTAAAGTTGTGATAAGTTAAATTTATAAAAAAAAATCTTGCTGCTGAGTCAGTTTGCTGACTCGAGTTACACCTTTATTTTGTTATCATTTACCACAATCCTAAAATATGTTAAAAATGTTATTTGAACATGGATTCAGTCAATGCTTTCTCAGTGCCCGACCTTTAACCTGAAGCTGTGTACTAACACAAATTACTCTGTATGCATAGCTGCAGGAACTGGCTCAGGCTACGGGTTTAACAACAGACTTGGTGCGACACTGGTTCTCCACCAAGGCGTCTTTGCCCCGGATGGAAAAAACTGCTGTTGCTCGTGCAGTGGGACCAAAACCAGTTGCACCAGGTGCAGCAGCTGAGCAACGAACAACAGGATCCTCCCCTCTGGAGCCGCAGCCAGGAGGAGGGACAGAGGAGAAAATGGAGCAGTCGGTGTGTGGTGTTGCAACAGAAGGGGAGAAGGCCAGCGCTGACAAGACTGTGAATCCTACTAAAGGTAGACTTCATGTCTGCAGCAGTTTGCAGTTTGATGCATGCAGTGATACAGTCAGAGATGGTACACTACATTACCACACAAGGGCTGCAGCCAACAATCGCTTTTACTATTGATGCATCTATAAATGACTCATCCTTTAGATGTTTAAAATTGAATCTAAAAATACAGAAAAAACTTCACTCGAGTTGGTCAATAGGCATGTTTTTGTTTTTTTTTTAAACCAAAGACAACATTCAGATTACATTCATACAAAGAATGGCAGCAAATTGTTGCGTTTTAGAAGCTGGAACTGGAAACTGTGACGGCTAAAATTGCATATTCAGAACAGTTGCAGATTAGGTTTCTTTCAACCACAAACCAACTAAATGAATCTTTGCACACCTGTTACAAAAGTGAAATAAAGAATAGGTAACTACTTCAGCTTAAATGCGGTTGATCAGTTTTAATTAGATTTTTGATTTTTGATGGGACAAACGTTTCATGTTTAAGTGGTTTATAGAGATGAAACTTAACCACAATGTGTTATTTTCTCTCGGGTGAAACTTGGAAACAAACAATGTTCATAATTATGAGTATCGCGGCGTGTTGTGACAGGAAAAACAAAGACATCTGATGCTAGTGCACTGTGTTTGATCATGAGGAAACTTTACACTTCAGGAGTTAGATGTCAGGATTTTAAAATTCTCTTTCTTAATTACCACAGGAACCGATTGAAGAGGCCTTTTGTGTGACGATGGAGTTCACAACGCAGGTGGTCTTTGTGTTGGCGGTTTGAGGAAAACACAGCAGATGTGGTTGTAACAGGATCACACGATGGAAACGGACCTCGAAAACCATCTTTACCCATCTCTCTCTGTCTCTCTAGCTCACACCCCTAGAGGTAGGCATGACCTCCCCCAACCACGTGAGGTGGACGTCAAAGCCCCCCACCCTTCATATTAGGTCATCCACTCCTTGTCTTCCTCCTCCCATAATGCCCATCCCTTCGTTACACAGATCTTCTCAAGTCTTCTTCTGTAGGTTTTCCCGTCAGAAGAAAGCTCAGTACAGAGGTGCAGGGGTGGATGTGGTGGAGGGGAGGGGCAGGGCTGACAGCGTTTTTTCTGCCGTGTTTGTTCTGCCTTCCTGCTGAGATGGGAAGAAAGAATTCGGGAAAAACAGAGGGTAGACTTGGAGGAGGGGGTAAAAAGGGAGAAGTGTGGTCAAAATTGAGACCTCAGCAGATGTCGATCAGGGGTGGGGGCTGGGTCTGGACAGTTGACCAAACCAACCCTCAGATGAGGCTGGGCGGAGCATTGAGAGACTGTTCATAGTTTTTTTTTGTGGGGTACGAAAAACTGCACAGGTCTTTGCTACAGGGTGCTTGCCTAAGCCTTAAAGTAAGTAGTAAGACCCTTTTTTCCCATGGTTTCATCGTCATATTCCTTTTTCATCACCTTGCACTCATACACTTTGACTTCATGCTTGCAGCTTACTTTAAATGTGCTAGCTAGGCTGATAGTAGCGCCTTACGTGAACCACAGCACTGATGTTTATTTGGTCGTGTCCTCTGTCTTTGTTTTATTTTTTGGACATCTCTTTGTACTTGTCATTTCTTATGCGTACATAATGTTTGGTTAAATTTGAACATTGTTCTGTCCCGTCATCCAAAGAAGGCAAGCACCCTGTTGTGTTCAAACAAAAAAGCAACACAATATAGTAGACTATATTGAATCTGGTTTGTGTTGTAGCATCAAGTGCTTCTTTACGTCACTGACGTGTACATACAGTGCCACTCACAAGTCTGGACACAGTTTTTTTGTTAACTTTTATGAAAAGGTGTGTGCAAACTTCTGACTGGAATTCTACATTCGTTTTTATGGAACTTTCTTATGAAAAATTTGACTGTAAAAGAACTGTGAACTTTTACCAGAGTTCCATACTTAGGCTTGATGTATAATTTTTACAGATGGTATTTGCAGAATAAACGGAATGTAATAAATTTGTGGCTTCGAGTGTCATTGGGCAGCTTTCTTAATGCATAGTGACTGAAGTGTGGTGATACTTTAGTCTTAGCACTTTTGCCTAACTTTTTTTTTTCATAATATAGTCCTATGAATTAACAGATAGGTCTAATGCCTTTGTTGCATATCACTTTACATCTGTCTATTGTTCTCGTAATGGCAAAAAATGTCTTAAAATAGTGACATCCTGACATGGCAAAATTCAAGTACATCAAAGGGAAATGGCAAATTCTCCCAATTTAAAAGCTGAAATTGAGGAAAATTTACATTTTTGCTTGAAAACGGCTGTTGATTAATTTGCCTCTAAATGACTTCAATACTGCGAGTCAACCTGCTCTTCAGTTGCATTTGAAGATTGAAATTCCTGCACCCTTTGTGCTGCAATGACAGTGAACATAAGACTCAAAAAAAGCTAAAAAGCTAAAAGCTTTTAGCTAAATGAAAAAAGACAAATTAGCTTTAAGTAGTAAGTATTTTATTTACTTTTCAGGCTTGAATATGTTTCATATGAAAGGCAAAATTAAAATGAATACTTTTCCTCTCCATAGTTTAGGCACATTACAGAAAGGCGAATGTAGATGAGAACATCACTAACAAAACAGACAAGATTGGAGGAAAAAATAAAAAATAAAAGGTAAAAACAAATGACACTCAGGGGGCCCTGCACACCCACATAGATGCTTGCGTTTATTCTGCTTGGTTCGACCTCTCTACTGGTTGGTGGAAGTTAACGTTGTTCCGCCATAATGGGTGGGTAAACAAGCTGAACAAGTAGACTGCGTCAAACATGGTCTACACATAATCACACAGTGCTGAGGGGAGGTCCCATCAGTCAAAATAAGTGACAACGTCTGTGTGGGTGTACCATGGCTGTGCAGGTACTTTAATCCCGGCAGGGGGGCTGAATGATGTGGCTTTAATGTGATGTGTATACAGACAGAGGCACATAGACATGAGCAGATCGGGTCAACGATAAGAGCAGTGCAGCGCTGGAGGGAGAGCTCTCCAGAGACACCATTCAATGAGCACAGGAAGAGGGGGAAAAAAACTAAATCAGGGTAAACTTTGGGATTAATATTGGGTTGTGAACACAATAAGATGCTAAAACATTTAGTTGAGTCCTCAAGTACTCACTCTTTGTCCCTGCTTTCACCTTAACTTAAATCATACCATATGGCTTTAGGTGTGTCTCAGTGTTCAAACACTGAGCGAGAATACTGAGTTTATATCATATAGTCATCACGCACGAGCAGAGGAAAACACTTTTTCTGATACAAACCTGGAAAGATAACACCATTGGTTACATACAAGCTCTTGTCTGGGCTAACTACGGGCCAATACCAAACACCTCAACCCCTCCACTGCCCCCAGGCACCTCAGTCATCTGTCAGATGCAGAAACACAGCAACAGCAAGGTCGGAAGTGAAGACTCGACCCACTCCTTCCGAACAAGCTCTTAAACCACAGATGCAACAAATGAGAACTCTGCACATGTAAGAGCAACATTCACCTCAAGAGAAGTCTAGTAACGTTAGACAAACATTAATAAATTGAGGCCAGAATGACTAAATCTAAATCTAAAGTCTAAATGTGGGAATGGTGAGATGTGGCATGCAAAGCATTTGACATTCACTTTGAGCCGTCAGCCAGCTCTTTAAAGAGTTTGCAATTTTGCACATTTCATCATATATAAATTCATGGGCAGTGGCAATTAAACTGTATATGATGGCAGTGTAACTTAAAATCCCCTCCGGTTTCTGGTAAGCAGGTTGATGCTATGACAAAACTTCCCAGAATAGCACAGGAGCACAAACACAAAAGGTCCCTAATGTCTTTGTGGTGCAGTGAGATGTTTCCTTATGACTTACACTGGCAATGCATACCTCATCACTTGGTCACTGCTGGTCAACAATAATGAATGTCTAGTCAAACACGGGGAATTCCTGTTGTGCAAACAACCAATAAAGTGGGATTTGCAGTAAAACACGTCTTACCTTTGGAAACACAGGATTGCTGAGTAAATCATGTTACTGAATTACAATCTCAGTTTCCATAATTATAGAATGCTATACTGACAAATTTGAAACATTCACAATGTGGCCTGCAAATGAAAATTCATATAAATGTGTGTAAATAGTTGTGTTTCTCAAACCAAAAAGAAAAGAGTGAGTCAGTATCGTAATTAAACTCTTACCTTGCAGCCAAATGAACTGTGACTTGACAGACAACTGCGCTGCCATTAGATTGGCCCATAAACATACTAGTAGGTTAATACAAGCAAAAGTCAATAACTGTGATCACAATTATCATTCACACTCAGACTGCAACCTCTCCTGGGTCGACGTGTATCCCTGGTCCTGCTTGAAACACAGTGTGGCGTTAGACCCCCAGCAGACATGGTCTTTGAGGGTAAGACTATCGAGAAAAAAACACAACTTCAAATGTGTCAGACTCGCTTGTTAAAGCATCTGCAACGTAGGATAATGGAATGATGTGCAGTTTTTAAGAATGTGAGTAACAAATTTAAAAAAACAAGCCTCTGTGTGTGTTTGCAAATGCAGTCATAACATAATGATGCCGCCTGCTCTCTCACTGCTTCGAACACAAACAGGCTATGACTTCTTCCTGATGCCTTAAAAAAAAGAAAAGAAAAGAAAAGAAAAAGAAAAATATTCCTCCGGACTTAGGGTGTGAGTTAGGCTGGAGGCACATATTTTCCTCCACAAAGCAGAAGAGAAGATAGACGTTAAAATAGCCATAGAGAGAGCCCTCGTGTTTTACACATATACATTAAAAAAAAGAAAAAGAAAAGTCACATTATGAATGTTTAAAGGTTTAAATAATTATAATAATTAAAAACATGGAGACAGGAGCTCTTTGAGAGCAGGTCAGCTGCTGCTGTTCTCTGGCCAACAGCACAGCAGGAATAAATACATATATTCATATACGTCAAATAGAGAAGAGCGAAGAGACTTGACTAGGAAACAGTTTCAAACTGATCCCTTTTATAACTCTCTCTTTCCCTCGTCTGAGCCTCCAGACTAAGCAGCTGCTGTGCACACCGAAAACACAAGAGAGGACAACACGCCTCACAAACCACCAGTCCAGAGCTGGAACTTTTTCGGCCTTGTTTTTGTTCTCCTGTGAATGTCCGTTTCTTCTTCCTGTCCACAGCAGTCAGCTTCCTCTCAGTGCCCCCCGCCCCCCATCCTCACATCCTCTTCAGTCCGAGTCCCTCCTTCTCGTCAGGCGAGAGCTGAGGAGGGTGGGCGGCAGGGAGGGAAGAGAGAGGGAGGGAAGAGGGTGGTGGTTGGAGAATGGAGGGAGGGAGAGCTGCCTGAAATGTAGGCCAAAGCGGTGGTGGCGTTTCCATGGAAACAGTGTTCACAGCAGTCAGTGACATCATCAGTACGGGGAGAGGCGACTGGGTGAGAAGGAGGAGCGCGGGGCGGGGGGGGCGGGGGGGGGCAACAGAAATGCGTCCTGATTGGCTTGGACTTAGACACGGTTCTCTCCTCCCACTCTGGTCCTCCGCAGCATCCTGAGGTAAAGACAAAGACAGAAGGATGTCTGGAATCTTCTGTCGCTACAAAACTCACTGCACAGGCATGAAAAACACGCAAACCAGCACACCACACCTTTACCTTCTGCTCTGTTGGTCCATGTGGTCCAGCAGCACCTCCTGGGACACTCTAAGGTCATCCAGAGGCGACTGGTAGCGGGACTCGAAGGAGCCCTCCCTCCCCCTGTAGGCCATGGCCTGGGCTGGCGACTGGGGAAGGGGAGACATGTTTGAGGAAGTCGAAGACACTGAACTCAAGTCACCCAAACGCTCGCGCCCTGCTTGGGCAGTCGCTGACACTGGCGTCCCGACTGGAAACAACGTGCTCAGACCCTCTCCGTTTTCATCCTGAGAAAACAAGGGAGAACAAGGAAAAGAGAAATGATTCATATATTAGGTAGCAACTCAAGAGGCCTTTGATTTTCCAAATTTTCATGGCTTTATAGTTTAAAATAAGTTCATGACTGTGTCCCCTGAATTAACATACAGACTAATTTAAAAGGTAGAACTTGACCTTTTTTTAAAGAAACACGCTTATTCACTTTTGTGTATCAAGTTAGACAAGATCAAGGCCACTCTCATGTCTCTCTGGTACATACAGAGCTACAACTAGCAGCTGGTTGGTCTAGCTTAGAATTAAAACTGGAAACAAGGGGAAAAAATCTAGCTTGGCTCTGTCCTACGGTAATTAAATCCACCAACCATCACCTCTAATTAACACATAACACATATCTGATTTATGCATTTGCTATTCGATGACTACAAAAATCTTGGCCTTCTTTTCTCTGACACTTTTTTTGGTGCATGTCATGTTTTGATGATGAAAAGACATAATGGAGCAGGTTTAAGAGAAGCTGAGTAAGTATAGTAGCTCACCCTGCCTCTGGTGATGCCCATGTGAACTAACAGAGATGCTAACTCCAGATCCTCATTATAGCTGTTCTTCAGAGGTACCGACCGATAACCTGGTGTCACACGAAGAGGCAGAGACAGAGAGCTTTTTTTGCAGCAATGATTTAACAGGTTATTATTGTACACATTGCATGATCATGTTTTTATGTACCTGTCTTGAGGCTGTGAATGGGGAATGTGGCCTGAGCCAGGAAGTTTTGGTCATTGAACATATCAATCTCATAAACCACAAAGCGCAGGAAGGCGAAGGCAGAGTTGCAAACTGTGAACTGGAATGGCTTTCGAGGCCAGGTGGGGTTCAGACCGTTATCAGCTAGGGAGGAGGAAAAAACAAAACAAAAAGATGGACAAGAGAGATGAGTTCAAATGCAATAATTTTATATAAATTTTAACCTTAGCTAAGTGCTTTACTACACATGACATAAATCCTGAATCATAACACTTGAGGGATAGTATTCTCCCTTGGCTTTCTGCTTCTAATGCAGGAAGAAACAGAGAAATGGTAGATAACCATGAATAGAAGTACACACAGCAAAGAAACAGGCACAATTTTGCAGTCTCAGCATATGACTGTAAAAAGGTCATAATGAGTTGTCTAAAACAACAAACTCCACAAGCAATCTGTTGAGCCACTTCTGAAAAAGTTCCACTGTCAAAGTGATGGTAAGAAAATTCTATAATGAATAACTATGAGAAAGACTCAACTTCTGTGAAACCGGCTACAACTACTTCCCTTTACTGCTTTGTTGAAAGATCGATATTCCACTGGATGTGGGAGTAACAAAATAAAGAAACTAGATGGCTGAAGAAATGCTGCCTCTAATGTCTCCAATACTATAACAAACTTCCAGACTAATTCTGATAAAGATAAATGTAGAGTTAAATGAAGATAGAGAGTTACATTTAGCAATGTGGGAGGAACAAATATTACTTATCAAGTATAACAACATCATGAAGAAGCGTATATACCATGGCATCAGCCTAAAAATAGAAAACCAAATCAATTGTCATTGTAAGCAACAAAACAGACTTCTCTTGCCCACACCAGAGGATAAAACCTGCTCTAAAACTATGTCCGATGTTTTTCTCTTTGAATTCCCACACATGGCTTAGTTGTTTGCAACTTCCTGTTTTTCTAGGACCAGACAGGAAATTACATTAGGGTAATGTATCCAGTAAACAGCAACTACTCATTCCTTGGGTTCTGACAGAGGATCGCTTTACTCCGGGACACACCCATCGTTAAAATTAGAGTCGCACTCACCTTCTGAATCAGTTTTTTGCTTGGCGCTGTCATATTCTGCCCCGCACACCTCGATTTCAATGAGAGGGCAAACTATGCCACGTCCGTGCTTGGGCAGGTGCCGGGCGCCCAAAACCTTTTAAAGAGAGAAAGAGGAACATTGTTTTCTTTATGTTTTCTCACTTCATTTATTTTAACACAAAAATAAGCATAGACTTTGCAGAGGTTATTGAATTCTGACTTTGACACACATCATCCCCTCATAAACCTTCACTGACAAAACTCCACTCCCTGTAACTCATATTACTCTCCCATGTTTTACCGCCATTATGGGGATATCAATGCTCTTAGTAAAGGAAATACAGTTTCCATAGTTTGGTTTTAGAGACATTAGGAGGTACAATTTTGTAAGTGGACTCTGTCAGCCACAGCTTGAGTACAATTTATTTTTTCTAGCCTTTATTTTTTACATCTGACAAATTGTCATTAGCGCTAACATCACTATTAGCAGTTCTTTTTTCAGCAGATGTACAGAAAATGGTGAAACAATAGTTTAGTACTACAGAGAGCCTAAACACCTACAGATTCTCAGGCATGTTATGGAATGAAAAGGAGAATCTTCTGGTATGATTTCTATGATTTCTAGACATCAGAGATAATAATAATGATATCATTGGGGAATTTAAGTATCATCCCACCTAAAAAACATAGACCTCATGTTTGTGTGTTTAGAATTTGGGGAAATCACAATAAGAGTCTGGAATAAATTGTGCTTCCCAGGAGCTATGGCTTTTTAAGTACACACATGAATGATTTGTCACAGTAGCTAAACGTGTTGATAAATCAGAGTTTATAACTGCAACAATCATCGTAATATCTCTGCCTCATGCCCTTGCAAACACACAGCCCAGTCCTCACTTTTCTTTACCTCTATCTCTAGAGTGACTTGTTCAAGGCCTCGCAGCGTGTGTTTGTCAAAGGGATCAAAGCTGTCATCCCTCATGATGGGCGGCTGAAGGACATAGCCACTTCTTCCGTTCAACATGAAGAGAGCCTGGTTCATCTGCATGGGCTTGTCTGCAAATAAGAAGAAAAGGGAAAGGTAAATATAAAGAGGGTAGGAATGTCTTCTGTGCTCTTTTATCTGCTGTGACAAGATGGTAGATACCTGCTGTCTGGAAGTTGAGTGCTACCAGCTGGGACCCACAGAGCCACATGGGCAGAGGGTCATAGTTCGAGGAGTCTAGTCTCTGCCCTCTGGGGTAGATCCTGGACAGCTGCAGCCGGTTGTACTGCAGGAACTTCTTCCCCTTGATCTTGTTGACGTACTTCTCTGCCTTGGTCTCAGGGAAGGATGACATGTCTCGGAAACAGGCCCGCTCTGTGCCAATCTCTACAGAAAGCACAGAGAGAAGACAGGCGTGACCTACCTCTACTGATATTGGACACGTGCCAGTTTGTGTAATGTCACAGGTATGCAATCAGTAATGTCTCTGCTGCTGTGTGTATTTAACTGCATGTTCATAGTCCAATAAGGGAGCACAATCCTTACTGTCTTCATCAAATGGTACAGGCCTACAGTAGATGACCAGGTCAGATAATTCCAGTGCAATTTTCTTCCTCCTCTCCATCATCTTTCCCTCCTCCAGCTGGGAACAGAGACACAAAGTTTGAGTACAGGTGCGCTAACTGTGACACACCTTACTTCTTCGTCTGTATTTTCACAAAACTAATTGTCACTAGTCTGAAGCTTTTTTCCTCTCCTCAACAACAACTGCTTTGAGGTGTGAAAGTGCCCACTGCTAAATCAGTGTTTCCTAAGCACATGTTGTGTGTGTCACAGGGCAAACACAAGTCATGACTGGCCCTTTGAACCTACAAAGTGGCATGAGCATGGTATGAGTCCTGGCCTGAATTTTCTGTCAGCAGTGTGTGATGTATGTTATTTACCTTGGCCTCTGAGGTCATGGTGACCTCACGGATCTTGAACATCCATTCTTTGAGTTCTTCCTGGCTGTTGGCAGCAACATCCAGCACTGGGCCCGCCCGCATGGAGCCATTTGGCACCAGGGAGAAGACATAAGGCCTGCTGCCCTTCCCTTCCGGACGCTGAACTGAAAATAAAATAAAGAGAGGGGTTAGAAAAAGGGCAAAAAAAAAAAAGGAATGAGGAGGCCAGACACAGGTCTCCTTTCCCATATAAACAGTTTTCCTCAAGCCAACAAGTCAAAATGTAAAAAAATAAAACATTTATTTGCATAAATGAAATGAAATGAAATTTTAGTTAATAGTTAGAACACAAAAGAAAAAGAAAATCAAACTAATAGGAAAAGTGGCAGATAAGGAGAGACAGTGCTTTTGCATTCACATGGTGACTAGTTTGTGCTGCACTAACTCCTAGGCTTTGCCAAAGAGTTTAATCGGAATCCATTCGGAAGCTAATAAATACTCTCTCCATGCCCAACCCTCCTGGTCGGCTTTATTCTGACTGGACTTGCTTACAAAAAGGTCAGAGGCACTCAGTTGTGAAGTTCAAATAATCTGAACTCAAACTGCAGTAGTGAGATGTAAAAGCAAAGTGATGTGCAACACAAAGGTCATCATTTCTCCTTGGGAAAACAATGGCTTCATGTGAAGGAAGATTTGGAACAGCGTGTCCAGTAAAATTTAATTTATTTTCTTATTGTACCACTAGATGGAGCCAAAGAGCCATTCGAAAACGGAGACACAGGCTCAGGTATTAACTGTGCTGAGCAAAGGCCACAACAATGCATGACAGCATGTGCCAACACTAATGGGTGTATATTGACTGAACTAGAGGGTGTCAATGAAACACCAGATACAGACCAGTGAGATAAGCAACAGTAATAATAAAATCAAACAGAATTAAAGAATTAATAACAGAAGTATTTGATAATGAACAAACATGGCGGTAAAGACATCCTGACTGTCTTTTTGCGGTTAAAAACAAAGATGGCAGAGATAACATGCATGCATATGAAAACCAATAAAGAGGGTTGCCCTGTGGCAGTATTGACTACCATCTCTGCAGCCCTGTAGCACAGAGTTGAATAGGAAGTGGAGGGGCTACTTACCAATCTGACAGGAAGACACGTCTACGCTTCCCCTCAGCAGATCTCCGAGAGGACTATTTTCTGTCATCTCCTGCTTGACAAAGAAAAGAAGATTAGTAAATTTTGAAGCCATAATCCAAATTATATAAGAAACTCTTTCACAGTTGACCCAGACTTTCTGTGGAGGGTGCAGGTGCCCCTCATTTTCACTTTTAATACACAAATGTGTAGTTGTGGCCCTCTCAGTTTGTGGGTGTGATCCTCACAGCTCTGTCTGGCTCTGCGGCTGATGGGCTGATCTCCTCCACATAGTTAGCAGGAAACCAGAGCTGCTTCTTTCCTCCACAGTCACCCTTCCACCTGAGAGGAGAGAAGGTGGAAAAAGATGTGTTGAGTGGAGAGGAGGATGTGGTCTTGTAAATATTTATAACACTGTGGCGTTTATAAAACTGATGCTGACATTGGGTTGATATTACAACAGTAGTCCCATCCTGTATAATTCCCCGTCACATGCCTTCAGTCCCTCTACCTACACAAAAAGGACTTGTATAAAAGGATAATTAAGAGCTACTTCCTGATTTAATGTTATTCATGTCACTCACCATCCTCCTTCCTGTTTGTCCACATTAGAGATAATGGCATTCTTAGTAAAGGAGAGCTCATCATCTCTCTGGGCTTTGTACTCGTACATGGCTCTCACCGTACACTAAAAAGACAAGTTAGAGGATTATGACACACAGGTTGACTACATTCGTAATGTAACAGGTCCAAATGTGCAGAATTCAACTACACATAAACGTATTAACCTTAAATGTTGGCATCTGGTTGGCCTCCACATAAAAGCCTGGATTCCTGCCCTCGTACAGTGACCCATAGTCTGGCTCCTATTGGAAGACAAGTTATTTTAATAAGCATTTTTGAAAGGCTGGAGGAGATTTCACCAAAGAATTTAAACTATGCATTTTGACATTTTTTTCACGAATGAATATTATCTAACCAAAAAAGAGCCTTTCTAATCTGTAGTAAGCTTGCAACTGATTGAACTGTGATACTCACAGCAGTTCCTATCTTCTCTAGTGTGTCCTCGTTGATGGGGTAGCGCAGTTTCATTTTGCGGTACAGAGGGTGCTTCTCATAGTAGCTAATGAGATCTACAAGGCTGTCAAACTCTGAGGTGCCCAGCACCACAGTCTGACCCTCTTGCTGCACGCGACAGTGCTTTATCTTTCCCTCCGCCCTGTGAAGAAGCCACACACAATATTAATCACTTGCAATCTTTTAAACAAATAAATAAATAAAATTTTTTTTTTGGGGGGGGGGGGGGGGTAATTTTCTATCATTTTTTTTTCTATTTAGAAATCGTTTTAGATTCAAAGTAAGTAAGTTATATATTAGATCGTAGGGGGGGAGGGAGGGG
>JAQNCA010000002.1:15614661-15629672 GCA_029783725.1 Acanthurus tractus | reverse complement strand
CCGCATCGTAGATTACGCCACAAGGTTCAAAGCATCGGAAAAAGTAGCGGCTTATAGTCCGGAAATTACGGTAGATTAGATGTTTTACACATAGAGACCATGGACTACCTTGAAAATTCTGATTTGTTTGGAATAAACTACAAGGGGAATGGTTGGCTTTCATCCACTGAAGAAAAAAAAAAAGTTGATCACCTAAGATTTAAAAACAGGCATGAAAACAGGTCAGGGGTGAAAAAGGTGAGAAGGACACAACCCCTCTAGAAAACTTTGAAATTCATATTTAAAAGCATCAATCTGATGCATTTTGAGAGAAATCAAGCAGAATTACTAGACATTATGAATGCATAATAAAGTTTCTATCTATACATGGTCACATTATGCTATATAAGAAATGAGACTGACAACTTCTATCATGAAATGCGCAACAGTACAACTGAAAAAAAATAGGCTACATGTATTTATATCCATACAAAATGATATGAGAAAGCTTTCAAATCAACTCCCACAGCCTGTTTTTATCATCTTGTGAACCAGCATTGTTGCGGACTTGACGTGATGACCTATCACATATGGATAGATAACTGTAGTCTGGCAGAGTTCAAGTGTAAAGTCCATTTGCTCTGGCATTTGCTGTCTTATCAGGACACTAAAATACTAAATCCCTCACAGCTCCAACTACACTGTTATGTACCCTGCACTCCATCATTTAACAGACTTTTCAGTGTGGGTCCACAATAAGAATTGTTCTTCATATAAACAGTTTTCCTTCTTTAGGTATTATTCTCAGTATGACACCAGCTATCTAACGCAGTGTTACCTTGGGCACTAAGAGAGACACTATCAGCTCTTGCAGGCTGACTGACCACAAAAAGCATCCCTCGCTTTCTGCAGAACTCTCATGTGGCGCCACAGTCAATAACCTTTTCTATGTGTGGGAGGAAGTGCTTTAGGCCAAGATCATGGCTATCCATGTCGATGTCTGAGTATCTCCCACCCACGACAACACACGGGGGGCATCGGAAAGCATAACTTACATGTTCATATTTTTTCCATTGGAGAGCAAAGACAAAGACAAAGCACAAAGAAAATTGAAAAAAATAAGGGGGGAAAAGTGTGAGAGATAATAATGAGGGGGTGTGTACCTCTTCTTGGTAGAAATAAGGCTGTTCCACTTCTCTCAGGGGGTCTTTCAGGTAGCTGAACATAAACTCCTGAACCTTGTTGCTGTCTGTGGCCCACATTTCCTGAATTAACATACAAGCAGAGATGTAAGAGCATCCAGTTTTAACAAATTTGCAATTGATTTGACATCCAGCAGCCTGAAAAGGTTACCTTTTGAGACTCCAGGAGGAAGTTCTTCAAGTCCTCAAGGGAGATCCTCTGTTCTGGTCTGTCAATAAATCTGATTGAGAAAGTGATGGTCCTCTTTAGTAAACACACATCTGTAACACTGCAGAGGGTCACTGAACATGTGTGTGTATTTTGCTTTGACCTACCTCTGTAAAAAGGGGATCTCCATCTAAAAAAAGGGGCAACAAGGAAGAATTAGTTAATTAAATGAATTACTACCCTCCAGTATGTTTAGCACAAGCCATGTAGTTGTACACCTGCATCCTGTAAGGGTCTGGGTGGTTAGACATGGGGGGCATTGAGGTCATCCATTTAATCTGACCCCACCCAGCCTGCATGCCTCCTCATCTGTGTGTGTGTGTGTGTGTGTGTGTGTGTGTGTGAGAGAGAGAGAGAGAGAGAGAGAGAGTGTGTGCGTCCTAATGGCCTCAACCAGAGGGGTTTGGTGGGTTTTTAACTGGTCCTTATTGATCTCGCAGCCATTTGAGAACAGACAGAGGGGGGAGGAAGAGTGCCTTGGCAGGGGATGAGATGGAGCACTGGGGGATGAAAGTGCTGGGACAGAACTATCTGTGCATACATAAAAATGACTGCACTTACGTTTTTCTGAGCATCAAACATAAGGCTGCGATAGAGCTGGGCAAACTGGCTGAAGGACACGTCTCCATTCCTCAACTCTGAGTCCTATAAAGCGAGTACAGAAACAAGAGGGTAAGCTGCAATATTGTTAATGACAAATTAACAATTTTACAGACTCAGACAATATTTTATTGAAAGGGGAAAAGAGCAGGGAGATGGACTGGGAAAGGAGGGTGTGTGATAAGTAGGAGTTTACCGGAAGTTTCTCTCGGAGGAACCTCATGTTGGGCACCCTATAGTTGACCTGGCTCAGCATACTCTTCAGATCCTTACAGGATATCCTTAACACATACACATGTTTTGTTGAAAATCAAACTCAAACATGGATATGCACAAACAGTACGGGCAAAGAATTCTACCAACTTGCGCTACGCAAATCCTGTTGTGGTGCAGACATGTCATTCGAAAATTTACAGACATACTGAAAAAATGCAAACACACACTCCTCTAAATCCGCAGAGTGCTTTTGGCTTCACTTTTACTACACAGGCTGAAATTTTGGACAGGCAGGACAATACCCCGACAGCATAACAAAGGCTTGTGCTTTCGTCAGGGATGTAATAGACAAACATCTCTGTACATCTCCTCCATCCTCTGCAGTCTGTTTCCTGCTGCAGGAAGAGGTGCTGGTGTGTGAGTGCGAGGTTAGTTCCTTCACTACACCTCAACAGAGCTCTGTCACTGACACATACCAGTCTGATATAGTGAGCCTACTTGCCCTAAATGTTTCACTGGGGAATGCACACAAGACTGTTGCACCAAGCACTTGAGTTATATCAAATTACACCTATTTCCTGTAAGGCTGATCTGATTAACTCTGGTGTTTGTATCTTTCAACTGAGTGGGATTACCTGTCTTCTCTGTTGCGATCGACGGCGTAAAATTGCTTGCGTAACCATCTGAGAAAAGAGAATTATGGGTTTTATGCATACATACAACAACAGGACATAAATTGGGTGAGGGCAACTCATTATCGTACACTGTCTGTCCACAGTATCTCATAATAGCTTTAGTTTTGGGTGTTGCATGCAGCCACATGTGTACTGTTTACCTCTCTATCTGAAGTGGTGTCGGAGACTTCAGTGTGTCGGCCACAAGCCAGTTCAGCCCCTTCACCCACATGGTCATCTCCTCATCAGACGTTGCTGGGGAACAAAACAAATATTTGGGCAATTATATTTTCTGCTCTTTTTATTTTCATTAAAGGTTATTTTTGGGGAATTCTTCCTTCTCAAGGGTCTAAGGACATGTGTCGTATAGCAATTACCTCTTATTTTCATTTTTGATTTATCTGGTGGTTATTTTGTGGATTAATTGTTAAGACTATGAAATGTTAAACAATAGTGAAAACATGACCAAGATGATGTCTTGAATGAGTTAATTTTATCTTGTCATATCTGACTGAAACATTGAGATACTGAATTTATAGTCATATATGAAAGAGAATAATAGCATTTTAGCATGAAAGACAACTAAAAGTTTTCACTGATTTTCAAAAGGCAGCTCCTGTGCTTTACAAAAGAGGCCTTAAATGCATATTTGTGATTCACAATTCTGGGCAATACAAATAAAATTGATTTGACTGAAGCAGCTCAGCTTTTGACCATGTAACCAACACCAGCTTTGCTTTGGTATCCCAACAAAATGCAGTAATTAAATAAACCGAGGAGGCACAGTTGTATGCAAAGGTGTACTTGTTCGTGAGTACCTGCGAGGCTGAGTGATTTAAGGCGAAACTCAGTTCCAAACAGTATGACAAAGCAGTGAGCCTGGTCCAGCCGTGCTGCCGAGTCTTCCACATAGCGCTCAAAGTCCCGGGACTTCTGTCCAGGACGGATCTCCTTGATTTCTCGAATGTCAACTGGGGAGACAAATGTACACACAACAGTCAGCAAAACACAGAACCACCTTTTCCACATACAAAGATGAGCTTGGCAACATGGTTAAAATACAAACCATGACATTCATATTAATGAGTTTCTGAAATCAAGACATGTTGAAATATGCAAAATAGTTAAATGAATGTTCAATACATTAAACAAATTAAACTTGACATCAGATTAAGCTCAAATATGTAAATTTTCAATAAGATATTTGAATATTTTTCACAAATTATGTGGAAAATATGTGGTCATAACAGATCTTTGTAATCAGACAAAATATGATAATATTACATTTGAGAAGCTTTGACCTACACAAATATTTTGAACCCAAAATTAAAATTCTTCTATAAGCAAATAGGTGTCAATAAATGTATGTTGATCAATGGATGGAATGCAGCAACCTTAAATTTCAGGAACTTAAACCAGCATATTGTAGGAACTTGAAACAGCATATATATGACTTTTATCCTTGATTAAAGACTTATATACATCATGTTTCAAATTACTTTCAAAAACATCCCAGTAATTTGAAAAAAAAAATATTTCAAGTGGAATCAAGGCCTGGTGAGTAGTGGTAGAGAGTGTGAGGAAGGCAGGATGGAGGCCTGGAGGAAGTGTAGGAGTGTGTTGCAGGATACCTCCTCTCATCTCCTTAAGAAAGGTTACACCTCTGGCTATCTCTTTATTTCCTGCATCTGTCAGAGGCAAACTCCAAATATTTTGACTCAAATGACATAAAGTGTTGTCAAACAGCCCAGCCTGTCAAAGTCCCCTTGCTCTCAGCGGATGTCTGCTAGCCCATCTGGTGGGTAAAGTAAACTGAAATATGATGTATGCTCCGAGAGCTCAACTTGGTGAAATTCTGCATGAGATGACACACTTTTTTCAATGCTTGAGAAAAGAACACGCTCACCTATACGCACGCACAGATGTGGTGTGTAGGCGACAAAAGCACAGGATGTGTGGTTCGGGGGCAGGAAGAGGAGCAGGAGCTGAAAGAAGTGTGTGTGTATGTGTGTGTCTATGTGTGTGTGTTGAGCAGGAGAGTCCCTGCTGTCGGTCTTAACCCTAACTGCTACTAATACAACACTGATGGGAACACGTTAAGCTACTTTACAATCTACATACTCTTTAGTTTCTCAATGCCTATTAACAGAGTAAAGACAAAATTGCATTTTGTCTCTTTTTAGCTGTATAATTTCTTAAGAGATATAATTTGGTAATCTTGAGTAAGACCCCATTTAGGGCTTTTTTTAACAGTCCATACAAGAAAACATAATATACAATATGTGACTATATACAGGCCAAATTTGAGCTTGATAAGCACAGTTTTTAAGTATTGTATCACTTTTACACTATGTCTGATGCCTTTTGTACAGTACATTTTTTAAATAGTTATACATTGTGTACTGTGCAAACTTTGCACCGAAAATTATTTAAAACATTAAAGCCACACAGTTTCCTGCATACAATATGTTTTCTACGTGTCTGAAACTTCTATTGCTCAGAACCACTTAATCTCATTGCAAAATATTTTGAGCAACTGACTCCAGATCCTCTAATTGGTGGTTTTGGTTGACTTCAGTGGTGAAAAGCAAACAGAAGTTAATTTCAGGTTAGTAAATTCTATTTTCTTCATTTGTAATCCATATATAACAATAGCATATATACTAAGCCTTTATTTTAAGTGTAACCATATGTGGTTTAGGTCAATACGTCAACCTTGGTGTTTTATGTGGTCAGGGGGCTCAAATACACTTGTAAATGATGTGTGGTGCAAGATTAGTTATTGACTAATTGGCTAACAATTTTCTTGTGTGTTGGTCTGTATGTTGGATTTGAGTTTATTGATTAGTTAGTTGGCTGCAACAACTATGAAAATAATTGTTAGTTGCAGCCATGAGTATATTATATGTTTAACCACAGAATAAATAAACTAGGTATGTTGTATATATTGAATATAAGACTGTAGCAGTTTAAATAGTTACTGCAATCTATTTTCCAGCAACTGTGCAGCCTGCAGCCTGGCAATGTTTCAGTGTGCACTCACACATCAGCTGATCCATATCAGCTCCTTTGACATCATGTTGGATAAAGTTAAACACAGGACTTTCCCGCAGACAAATAACTGTCACGCACCTACATGGATCCTGTTCCCCTTTCCAGCACATTGTTAACGGAGCAAGTTAACTAAGGAACTGCACTTTTTTCCAGAGACAATCTTATCTTTACAACAGTGAATTCAGACCGGCATAAACACCAATTCCTATTGATGACCACAGACTAACTTTTCAACACATCTGTCTGACAAAACCTTTGCTGACAGCAAAGTGTTAAACTGAAAAAAGGAGCGGTTTGCGAGCTAGAAGTTACATCCGACATTGCGATGAGAAAGCATGTGCATCTTCTTTTGCAGGAGGTATGGAAAAAGCAGGTCACAGCATTGTCAGCCTCCTCACACTTGTGCAGGTAATTCCAGACACATTTACAAGTTCAGAACACAAAAACCACCCGGCAACTGCTTTATTATTTACATAGAAATTTCCAGGATATTGCTGACGACATTAGCTGCTGGTCAACATGAGATAATCCAGAATCATGAGTGATAACATGCTGCCATGCTATGTTGTTTTAAAAGCTGGTGACATTCCTTTATAAACTCAAGCATATATCACATTCCCATGCCCAGTGCACTATTTAAAATTAACTTAGTTGTTTCTTTTATTATGAATCATTGTCTCATCTCACCCGTTGACTACAAATGTCAGACAACAGGGTAAATTGACAATCTTTATTTTCCAGAGTTCAAGGTGACATAAAAAAAAACTGGGCTGATGGATCTGTCCTGCAGTAGTTGTAGCATGCCATCATTAATAAGAGCAATGTGAAAATCTGGAGATTTGTCTGTCAAAATCAATTTGGTGTCACATTTGTGTTTTAACTAACTAGCTGAGTAAGTACTGCAGAGAGAGCTCAACCTGAACTTGGACAAACAGCTGGGTACCTCAACAGTAAACCAAATTCAAATTAATGTTTAAATCACTTTATAGAGGAAAAAAATATAAAAACAACCTGTGAATAATAATAGTAATTTGTGACTTAGCTGATTTTGCTGGTTGGTCTTTTTTTCTGATTAAAATTAAAAGACATGAAATCTTTTATCATTACATGTAATTTAACATTGTTGGTAAGTTATTTCAATAGGTTATAAAAGTTGTCCGTGCTCTAAAGACAGCATGTGGCTGCATACATAACAAAAGAATACTGCACGTAGCACCTTGTTTCAGAGCGTTTAGCCTTTTTTTGTGCCTCTGCTTTAAAAATCTTTGAACATTTCAAAAAAGCACAGGCTCTTCTCAGGCAACCAATCATACTATCTAAGCCTATAGAATATGACAGCTACAAACAATTGTGGGATAGACCATACGCTGACTCTTGAGTGTTGTAAGCTTGTTGTTTAGAATTGAGATATGATATTTTCCCACCAGGGCACAAAAATCACCACATGTAGATGCTAATTCTAAAATAAAATACAAACAAATATATACAAACTCAGCTAACTCAGCATGGTGTGGGTTCTGATCACGTCACTCAATTTAACATGTATGTTTCTCTTTCGGGATGATAAAACAGTAACAAGACTGATTAATGCTTATGTTGCTTTCTCATCAGTAACTTACTCAGGAACCAAAAGTTTTGGAGACTCACGTAGTGTACTATATGCAATGTTTTGCAACAGTCTCCCCAGCATTAAAACAAACTGCACACTTGTATACATCTTATTGTAGAGTTTGGACCAACATTTTTTACTTGAATCTCCAGTATTAGACATGTCAAGTAATCAGATCTCTATGTTTTCAGATACCCACATATACTTCTGACAAGTCTATTACCACCACTTCTTTTGCAAGACCACATCCTGCTTTGCTAGACATATATCTAATTGCATCATTATAAAATATTTATGTAACCACAATTAGGGCTGTTTAGTGGGTCATTTTTTTGGTAATCAAAGCCTCTTTTAAGGTTTTGGGATGAAGTTCTAAATGTTCTTCATCATGATTTACAACATCACCATTCAAACAACATAAAAATAAAAAAAAAATCTAAATAATCCTCAGCTTGGATACGGTGATTCATCAGATTTACAGTTAATGGGCATTATTCTCTCAATGCCATTGATAAGGGGTAAAATACAGTGAGCCAAAGTATTCCCAAATGATCACACACTTCCAGTAAAAACCCTCATATTCTATTTCAGTACATTAATGAGCCACCTAGGCCAATTTTACCTCTCCAGCAGTATCAAATGCCAGCTATGAGCTCATATGTGTATGAAACCCTCATTGCAGAGAAGATGATACTGTGGTGTGTTTAAAAAAAAGAAGAAAGAAAAGCCTACAGTCTTTGTGGAGTTTGTGTATGCGACTGTGTGCTCTTTTTGCTGCTTCCGGAGCAGAGTGCAGCTGTGCACAAGGCATCCTGCTACCCAAGAGAGAGGCAACCTAACGACTCACTGAAGACCTGTATGTCCTTACTTGGACACGCCGCATTGTTTAAGATTAACCTGAATGTCAGCTTCCTGCTAAATCACAGCATATTCCTATTGATGCCACAAAAGAACTCCAGGAACTAGAGTTGTTGTCAATCCTGGATTTGAATCTATGAAGGGATTTATTTACTGCTGGTAACAAGGGGTTGGTCCTACGATAACAGGCTCACATCTGCTCCGTCAAAACTGCCTCTTTTGCTACAAAAAAACAGCCCTTTTGGGTCATTCATGTATTTGAATGAAGAACAACAGCCGCATGAATTACCTAATTAACAGAATTGTTTAAATTTTAATTAGAGGCATTTTCAGGAATTAATTTGGGCTGAAATAAATTATATAATATTGATACTGAGAGGCACCACCTGGATTCTTTCTTTAGCAATGTGGTCTACGGTTTGATTGATGCAATGTTGTATAGGCTGCATTATAGTTAAGGAATAAAAAACTAATTAACAGTGTTACCTGTGTTGAGTAATCAATTTGAGTCACTTGTCTCATTTTTATTTTATGTGAAGTCCATGTAAATATGCCCTGAAAGCAGTTTCCTGAATACCTGAACATTTAGTTAATAGTGCCATGATATTATGTTTCATTAAGGCTTTAAACTTACATTTTTTTTTAAAGTGATTTTGTCTTTGCCAGCTCACATCACTTACCAGCTGTTTACTATGTAATCATGTCATGTGTGCTTAAAAGTCTGCAGTGAGCATCACAACACTTAATAGTTTTCATATTCCTGAGTATATACCAACAAACCATTTCTGGTATGTATATCTCCGCATTCACAAACAGTACTCTGAGTGTTAGTGTCTACTTACTTTCTCCCTCTATTTTATCCGTGCCCCGAGTCCAGATAATAGTCCTGGTCTCCAGCTTGACTTGAAATGTCCGTCTCTCTGGCCGCTGGGACTTCTTTGAATAAAACAGTGTCAGTACTGTCCCTAGTTCCAGGTCTCGGTACAGGTTGTTCATCTCTGTGTCGTTGTCCATCCACGGAACAGGTCCGTTGGAAAAGAAGCCCGAGGTCCCAGCCATGTTCACTTCCCCTGTTTGTTGTCCGTTTCCTCTCAGAACAATCTGCTCAGTCCAGGCCTACACAGGGATACCTAGAGCAGGAGAAGAAGGGGGAAACCCATGAAACAACAATTCGCTGGGAGGTTCAGGTGTGCCACTGTTGTACACAAATGTAACAGCAGTCAAGAGTTGATCATGTCAGAGACTCATCATTTTAAAAAAAGACTACTGAACATATGGAGTGCACGTTCACATGTGTATACCAGCAAATCTGTGTTCAAGAGTGCAAAAACTTACTTTCAGCACTATTATAATTTGAATTCTCTTTATCTTTCTGATTTAACACTTGTTTTAAACAAATATAGATCACTAACTGATATAAAGGGATTAATGTGAAGTTGAAATATTAGAAATATCACCACTCTCTAAAAGTTCAAAATATGCCCATTTTAAATTGAATTAAACAAATGTCAATTATTTGTGTTCTTGCTATTTCAAAAATGCATGACCAACCAAAAAAAAATAAATAAATACATACAATTTCCAGATGCTACCAAGGATAAAATGCTACCATTAACAATGAGCATAACGCACCTCCTGACACATATGATGTTATTGATTTTTCTATTTGTGTAAAGCTACTGTCGACATTGAGCACAACTGGAACACTGTCAAATCTCTACAGGAACAGGACTATGATTTATAATTAACAGTGTGTAAATAAATGACAGCTGCAACCTTTAAACGTCTGGGAGGAGGAAAATGTGTTGATTAAGCTAATCACGCTGGATAACTTTCTGTCCAAACATGATCTTCACCTTAAACCTGACAAAGGGAAGGTTTAATCTGATTCAGAATTGAAATTTGTAAGTACCAACAGGCCTGTAACCTGCTGCAGTCGGTCCCGGTGGAAAACAAAGTTTCCTTTGGATAAAAGCGACACCAGATTATTGGGAATACAACTGGTGGCGAATGGCAGCAGAGTGGGATAACAAGAAACGTCTGGCTATTTTCACAGCGTGGTAACGGGGCCGGTGTGAGCTAGCATTTCGCTGGGCCATAATGAAGATTAAAGGCTGCTTTCACCCGTGAAAAAGCCCAGGTAGTAGTGGCTGTTTTGTTTTTTTTTTTGCCATTTTCTACTTCCTCTCCTTTTGCCTTACTGTGCGGGGAAAATTTACTGGAAAACAACACGTAGCAGGGACTGCTGTGCTGTACCTACCGCCGCAATCTCGGCCCGACCGCACATCTCCAACGGCTGAGGCTGCTCCTCTCTTCTCTCGCGCTCCCGTCGTCTTTCTCCTTTTTCCCCCGACACCCCGGGTTTCCGTGATTAAATCATCACCAGGCTGTGGAAAGGCGCTGCGGTCCTGACAACAACAATCCCCGTTTCCTCCTCTCCCCTCCAGCCGTCCATAGAGAGAGGCAGACAGACGGCGAACACCGTGATAAGACTACGCAAGTTTGTCTGCTCTCAGATCCAGTCAGCTCAGGCCCTTCCCCCCAACCCACCGCCAGCAGTATCACTCAGGCCGGAGTCAAAAACCAGGCTTCCGCTGCGGGATTTCACAATAAAAGTCATGTCAAGGAACTTGACTGATTTGAAAGAAGGGCATAACGGGGTTGTTAACAGTAATGGCTTTGTTTAGCCCCCGGTTAGTAACTTTCATGTAGCTGTTGTTATCATATCAGAGTCCGTTTCATTAAAGTCAAAGGGATTTTATGTTAAGAAATCAATAGGAAAAAAAATTACAAAAACAGCACTTTTGTCATGATTTGTAGTTTGAATTGTATTCTTCAATTGTATGATTATTATAAATACCTCTGATTTGAAACGTCACATTGTTCACTCCAATACATTAAATTTTTATCCAGTTCTTAAAGAGCATCATTGCATTACTAACGCAAAAAAGTTGATGGTTGGATGAATACATATCTGTTTGCATGTAAATTAAGGTTATTATCTCTTACTTTAATTTAACTGAGAATCATTATCAATGAAAGACAGCAGTGATTACATTCAAGATGCACCTGCAGCTGTATAATGGCTCGATATTCATCCGCTCACATCATCATCAGACCTAATGAGACTTCATGTACTGAATGGCGTATGTTCCTTTCATGCAAATGTAACCCATTTTCAGTTGTGTCTAAGAGGGTGATATATTTTTTTAATTTAATCTTTTTACAAGTTTCCTGTTTTATAAATGTCACTTCACTTTTGTGCTGTCTTTGTCGCCTTTACAAATGATTTATACATGAAAGCCCTGCAATAAGTGGACTTTGTGTTGATTGCTCTTTCGATTTCCAACTCATATTTACTTTCGTCTTGCCTTTGTAAGTGCTAGCTATTGCATAATCAAAGTTTTCTTCGGCCCGTGTTTTCATATCCCACATACACAAAGGTATGTAGTAGCACAAAACTTTACGCATTTATTTGGACAGAGTTGGCCATCTTCCGGTAATCTTGCGTAAATTGCGCTGACTTGATGCAGCTCAGCTCTTCAGTCAGAGCGCCTGTAAATGGCCTTGTAGCAGAACCTCGGCTTATACACTACTCAATAATTGGATGTCTACTCAACATGACTTGTACCACAACTTGTCAAAAACTTTTTATTTTTTGTTTATGTATTTTGAGAAATTAAAAGTTCTTGAGTCATAACAATGGGGATAACACTATGTCCCCTGGTTTGACCAATCAATGTTGCTTTAATCTCTTACATGATTAAGGTGTTTCTTTGCACACTCAAGGAACCAATTTGCTGTTTAAATCTCTTTTTTGCAAATTAAGGCAATAAAGGGTCAAAGCAAGGACAAAAAGGACAAGGTTGATGTTTATTTCTGAAAACTACAAAGCTCCAAACAAGCATTCAACCAACCAGGAGTTCTGTGATAAATAAATGATCTAATAGCAAGAAATATTAATGACAAAAGTTATAATATCCATTCATATTTGGAAATCAATGCAGGGAGGACACTTTCTGCTTAATCACAGCAATACAAAAAACAGCACACTACAATGATAGACCTCTGTAATCTTTTTTGGCAAAATCCACATCCCTCTTAGAAACTGCTTGCGAGGGAAGAGTCTCCTTTATCTCTGACACACAAAACATTATGCAGTAACTTCAGCTGATTTAAGTGACCAAGAGGAATGTAACGTCTTGTTCATTGCAAAACTGTGGAAACACACATACACACATACAAACGCACAAGTTGCATATGAGTGATGAAGAGCTTTTTGTTGACAATGCATACAGCAAACATTTCTAAAACACTGAATCATAGGTACTGAAAAATGATCAAAATATGTACATCCCTGAAAAAAACAGCAAAATCAAACTAAATGAAAAAAGATAACATTCAATGTGCTAATAATTATATGAGCATAGTGCTGGAGTTTCTGTTCTTCACACTGTCATGTCAGGCTCATTTTACCTCATTTTTTCCAGTCTTTCATACTAAAATTCAACAAATTGAAATTCATCCTATCTCTCTCATGTTGGTCCTTACAGTCTCCCACGCAAACATTAATTAATTCATTATTCTATGAGAATATAGAATTCCTCAATAGGTCTGATGGCTTACAAATTTCAGTACAGTCATATCTGACAAAAGATAATACTAATACGTTCATTGTTGTTGTTCATGGGCAAATAGCTGCAGCTACATAAACACTACTGTGATTTATATTAAAAACAGATGCCTTTGGCAGCTTGGTGAAATGATTCAGGAATTACTTTCCTATATTCACAACAGATCAATATATGCAGCACAATTATTTAACTGTGGTTACAGCTCCAACAAAGTCTTAGCGTCCTCCTTCACAGCCCTGTAGTAACCACACAGTGGAGTCATTTGACATCAACAACAGATCTTTATCATCAAAGGCATGGGTAGAAAAGGTAAAACACTACGAGTGTTTAAAACTCATAGTCCTTTTCAGCCATGTCAATTGCCCAGGCAAACTTCTCCCTCTGGGTTTTGTTGTAGATCTTCTCAATGGGAATGCCCCATTTCTTGCACCTGAAGAGGAGGGAAGATAACAAAAGCTGGTGATGAAATAGCTCTCGTTGGACTGCCAATAAATAATATACATATGATAAATTAGTTATATTAATGTAAACCCAATTGAAATTTTCTGAAAATGCAACAAAAAAAATATAATGTCTGCTGTTTTTGTCATATTCTTTTCTTTGGCTTGATATCCGACAGGGTCATCAACTCAATGCTTTGATGTCTGTTACACATACTCACACGAACACAACTGTGGTGTAGACCGGGTTCCCATGCACCACCCTACAAGTGGGGACCCCATCCCTTACGCCTTACAATCAGGAAAAACATGGAGCATTCCTGTATCCATTGTACTTGAGGAGGAGGAGGCTCTCCATAAATAGCTGTGGGGCATGGGTTAGGGAGGGCAGACCGCGATTCCCCTTGTCTGTGGCCTGGCCCTCCATTCAGTCAAAGACAACTCCTCATTGACTTCCCACATGGAGGAAGGAGTGCTGTTTGGGGACGCTCCCTGGCTTTTAGAAACAAACCCCATTGTTCCTCACACTCACACACTTTTCTTCCTCTTATTTTCCTTCTACAGCAGTTAGCTTTTTTGCTTGTGCTGCTCCTTTTTACTACGATGTAAAAGTATTTCCTGCCTTTCTGTCACTAGGGTAGCTATGCCCCCCGCCCATCCACCCAGCCTATTAAACAGTAGGTGGTCTACTTGTTTAACATTATTTTTTTTTTCTGTAGTAATCAAATAAGAAAGTAGATGACAAACAGGGGTAAAAATCCCCCGCTGTGTCACATAAATACCATGCAACAGAGATGCGTGGGTCCAGGTAGTTGAGCTTGGAGGTGCCCAGAGCGATCTGCTTGTTCTCCTCTCTGTCAGTGGCCTGCACCTGAAGCTTCATCAGCTGCTCCTCTATCCTCTGAACGGCTTTACGCTTCACCTCCACAGCCCTGAGGAAGATACAAAGACAGGCAGAGAAAGGAATAAAGATGGGTACAGAAAGATAGAGATACAGAAGTAGACCATAAAAGAGACGTATGAGCACAGAGAGACAGAGACATGCAGTGAGGAAGACTTACAAGGATGGACTGGATAACAGATGGTGAAAATATCATGAACTTCATCTTTAGGAGTCTGAAAGGTCGAGTAAGTAAGTAAAAGATAAAACGGTGACAGTCTCTTGCACTGGCTAGCAGAGGTCCGGCTTTCTTACTTTTTGCTCTTGTCATCATGGGAAGCCTTGTGATCAGCCTTGGCAGCCTTAAGCTGCTTCCTGGCTGCTGACAGTTGATTCTGCTTCTCGTCGATCTGCAAACACAACACAAACGCTGAGGGATGTAGACAATCTGCATCACCTAAAGAAGGAATACAGTGAACCCTCGCTATAACGCGGTTCACCTTTCGCGGCTTCGCCGTTTTGGATTTTCACAGATTTTTTTAGTGCAATTTTGCATGCTATTTTTTACAGCGTATGAACACGCATTGTGTTCTGCGTCCTGAGATTTGAACTTTGAGAGTGTTTAAACAAGAGAGAAATGTGAGAAAATGTTAATGT
>JAQNCA010000002.1:15603227-15614244 GCA_029783725.1 Acanthurus tractus | reverse complement strand
AAAATGTTAATGTCTGTCTGAGAAAAGTGTATAAAGTGTGTGGTGAGGGGTTTTACAGCCTTAAAACAGATATAATATTCGTAAAAAATAAAGCTGACTACTTTGCGGATTTCGCCTATCGCGGGTTCTTTTTGGAACGTAACCCCCGCGATAAATGAGGGTTCACTGTACCTCTAACTTTTACGGGGAATCTTCTCTCCAAGGCTACCAAGATGGTGCAAAGACAATATTACTTGTGAAAGGTCAACAAAATGAAAGGAGAAACATAGGAACATATGAGTTCACCTTGGTCTGAAGGTTTTGCATGGACTTCTCAAATGTTTTGGGTGGAGCTCTCTGATGGTTACAGAGGATGGCCACAGCACGGTTGGCTCGGTTGTATGACAGGATTTTAGCTGGGATGCTGTCATCAGCTGAAGGCAATGGCAGAGTTATCATTATTAAAATCACTGACTCAAAATTTGCAATAGTTATGCATTTAAAGGCACAATAACCTTCTGCAGTAAGTTACAATTACTGTACCTTTTATTAATCTAATCACATAAAAGTGATCAAAATATAATTTGTAACTGACTGAGGAGGCTTCAAACTTTCTCTATAATACACAGTATAGCATAATATTAGTTTTTTCACTTTCATCCTCAACTGTTGTTCCACCAAAATCATAATGTCTGTCTTAAACTGTTTATATATTTCACCATCCTGAGTCATGACATCAAATTTTGCCTGTAATTAATTTGATTTGTGTATATGGTGGAGCAGTTTATTTACTTGGTATGTTTTTGATTGTTACATATTTAAGATATGTTTAATTGCTTTTTGTACAATTTGGTCTTTTTCATTTTATTTTTTTATTTACAAAGTGTATTCGTCTTGTCTTTCTTGTAGAAAATATAGCAAAAAGGAAAAATAATAAGGGGTTACAAGTTTTTACTCTACATAGAAAGTATTTTGGTGTCATTGAAATGAGATGCCACTGGCTAAGGCCTCAGTCACTCACAGCAGGTAAGTTCCTTGAGCTGCTGCTGCAGAGTGATGGAGGCGTTGTAGGTACGAAAGACCTTGGCTGTCAGGCCGTCCATCAACTCCTGTAAGTGCTTATTCAGAATAGAAGTCTGCAGAAAACACAGAGAAAGAAAAGAAGGAATGAGGGCATAGTTGAAAAGGGCCAAGAAAACAAGGTGACACAAGTATTATAACTAAAGATTTGCACACTTAGACTTGAAACTCTGAGTCAAATAGTTGTGCGTGTTTCTTACATTCAGTCTGTCAAAGAGGTCATCTTCAGGCTGCTTGTTCTCCAGGAACAGCTGAAGGTTTTTAAAGACCTAATAAGAAACCAACAGAGATTTAAGTGGCATGAGATCACTTTCATTTTACACTTCAGACTAGCAGTGTCCTGGGATGCACTTTTGCATTTCTGCCAGGTGGGGGTGCTATATAATTTCTGTTCATGATGACAAGTGCAGGTGGTTTATTACAGGTTAATGTGCCATTTGTATGTTGTTCTATGTGCTAGTGGGGATGCCAAGAGGAAGTGCAGCCAAATGGACGGCGCCCAGGCGTGTTGGAGAATTTGTGAGTTAAAACAGAACATGTCTGTGTGCATGTGTGTGTGTTTGTATGCATATATGTGTGTTTGTGTGTCTGCACACTTCGGTAATAGCACGAAACAGACCACCCTCTAAGGCAGAACTGACGGAAGGCTTTTAGTGCCTGATCACCTGTCTGCAAACATCCTCCTCAGGATAGCAACTACCTATTTCATGAACACTAAACTCGTACATCTGCAAAAGTCAACACCATCCTCATAAAACCCCATAAAAATCACAGTTTTTTTTTTGTTGCCGTAATGTATATGCCACCTCTTCTTTCTCTTTCATTCACAGGCTCCTCAGTCATTCCACTCTCTTACTCTCTTCTCCACGGGGATCTTGTTGTAGTAGCGAATGGAGTCCTTTCCCAAGAAGTCAAACTCCACGACGTACTCCTGGTCGTCCATCTTGGGGTACAGTTTGATGTGCTCCACCCGCAGCGAGCAGCAGCCCACTGTGTCCGCTGTCTCACCTTCTTCCTTCTCGTTACCCGCTCTCAGTGCAAGCTATAGGGGCACACAACACACATCATTCACATCATTATCATTACCAAGACTCAAGGGTGTGAGATTTTTGTCAGGATAACAGCATATATCACTGTTTCAGTGCTAGGGTGCTGTGTAACATCAAGGGGAACCTTTCACTGATAGTCTATTTCTTTTTCCTCCCCGTTCTTTTTTCATATAAATTACACATGTACAATACAATCAAAAATGAGCTGGGAGGGGTGTCTGATGACTTTTCTTCCCTGCCTGTTTTGTTTTTTATCATGTAAGAATTCAAGTTGTTATTTCTCACCTTGTCTATAAAGTACAGAGCCACAGCTCTCTGCCTGATCCTCATCTCTTTTGACTTCCAGTCGTCTCTATACTGGGTCCGGATGCGATCCACACACTTCTTCAGCCGTCGAGCAGTCTCATATTTCTGCCAGTCCTTCTCCCCCTTCACACACACAGACACACACACACACAGGAACACAAACTGTTTAATCAATAGGGAAACAGATGGGTCATTTTGTTATCAGCTGGATAAATATTTAATCTCTGAAACAGGTTAGGATTAATTGCAAAATTAAAACTGAAGGTGTGATAGCTGGGACTCACCGGTTGCATAAGCAGTGTGCGAGCGTGCTACTATCAGCCTCTCTTTCTACACTGAGCCTACCTTTTAATAATGACGATAAGTAATGATGACAGTGATTTTTTGTCCTTGCTCAAGGGGGGGGGGTGCAATAAAAACTGCTCTTTACCTTATTTTTGTTCATGTCTGTGATATATTTAGAGACACAGACACTGAAACTTTGGTGAAATAAAAAATAATGCAAATACAACATTAATTTGACTTTCAACAAACCAATTTCCGATCTATTTTTGCAAGTATTTGCTTGCACTGTAAAAATAGGCATTACCCCAAATCTCCAGATGTTATACCACTGCAGCCATGCATGAGTTGTGTGTCTCGCATGGGCTGCATGGTTTCTCTAATCTGATACCAAAATGCTGGAAAGCAAGATGTTCACAATGCACACGCACTGCTCACGCAGCCAGTGCGCCCTGGCAATGACAGTGCAGCCACCTTGATCCTGGAGCTAGGATTCAACATGATGTACTTGATGGAGCCTTGGATGTTCTCCGTCCAAGATGCCAGCCAGGTCACCTTGTTGTCATGACGAACCTCTTTCCATTTTGTCCCTGGGGGAGGTTTAGGGTGCTTGGAGTCTCTACAGAAAAAGAAGCAGTTTTACTCTGAATGTGCAAAATGTGTTGACAGCTTGATAGGGTAATTTTTGCAAAGCATTTTTCCAATGATTTGATTATTTCTCCAGTGAGACTGCACTCCTACCTCTTTTTAAGGTGCATTAAAGTTAATAAGCAGTAGTTATTAAAGACCTTAAATAAATCAACAATTTTTTAAAAATCTTAATAAGCCAGTCTAAGATCAGCTTTATACTTTAAAAACTACAGCTATGAGACAATAGTGTATCTAGAGCAGTCACTGTAAACTCCATTCTGACCAATATGTGGGGGTCGACGTGTCCTTCCCAGGTCATGTTATTGTTTGCACACACACACAGTGCACTCTGACAGGAAGACTACCTTTGACACAGTGCCGGCATGTTTGCAAGTGTGTGTCATTGATACATCTGCCACATTGTTCATACCACATGCGGCACGTACGGTCTTTTGATAATGTCTATGGCAACTGAATGCTACAAAACAGTTTTTCCATAAACTTTCTCTCTCTCTCTCACACACACACACATAAAGAGGCACATAGACACACAAGCCGCCCCCGAGGCATGATGACAGAGATAAAAAGAAAATTATTCCCACTGTCTATAAATAAATCCGGCACAACATGGCAGTTAGCAGATGGCGGGGGAGACAACAGGGAAGAAAATGGAAAAAGGGGGTTGAAAAGGGCGAGAGGTGTTAAGAACAGGACAATGAATGTGAGGTATATGTTTGTTTGGGTCCTTTTAACAGGCTAATAGCTTCCATACGCATTGACTTCATGTATTATGTTATCAAAGCACTCATGTTTACACCTCAACATCAGATTCACCCACTAGTTTCACAGTGTGCGCTCTCTTTGAAGTCACTCAGTGGTTTGACAGGGCCACCTTGTGGCAAAAATCCGAACTTGACATCATATTTAACATAAACACGAAACTAAAATGTTTAACCTGAACCAAACTAAACACTGACAGTGGTGGTTAGATTACCCACTTGCTACAGTTAATGATGATATCTTCGGGTCTGATGCGTCGCTTCAGCATGCCCATTTTGGGATGATCACCACGTCCTCGAAAGAGGCCCGGCGGCTCAATGCGGAAGTTTCCAATCCTCTCTTTGTGGTTGTCCATGATGCAGAAGCCATATTCCTGGAGGACTCTCTCATTCTCTTCTTTGATTTTCTACAAAAGTATAATGAAAATGAGAATACAATGAGGAATCAAGATGTTTTCAGGGCTGAGAGTGTCTGCATGAATGCAGGCCTACCTGTTTCTCCTCCTTTGACATCTGTTTCCTAGCTTCTGATTGGGCCTTAAAGTACTCATTCATCTCACTGAAGTCGCACTTGTTCAGGTCGGTGATCTTTGACTTCTCTTCAGCTGTCATTTCCTATAATAAAATGAAAGACATTTGAAGCATGCCGATCTTAAATACCTCAACTTGAACTCCTCTGTAGACTTATGTGCTAAACTTGAGGCACTTGAACCCTCTGTTCTGTCTTTTCTCCTCACCTTCCTCCAGTCCTTATAGAAGTTCTTCCTGAAGATGTCCTTAGTGGTGTACTCATGATCCAGCATCTTGGCAAAAAAAGTAGCAACCTCTTCAGCAGTAGGGCTGAGTTTCATAGGCTTGCCTAGAAATACAGAAATATCCCACTGCACTCTTTACCAAAAAAAATATTTACAACCCTACAACTTATTTTTTACACAGAAAAACTCACCATCATAGTAAAACTTGACTTTGTCAGGCAAGGGCTCATATGGTGGTGCAAAGACTGGACCCTTATGCTCAAGAAAACGCCATTTGGAGCCATCAGTATATCTTTCCTCCTCCCACCTAATCACCACAAACAACAACAAAATGCAACCCATGAGAGAAAAGACAAATATGGTATTTGCTTCTCAGCGGCTGTTTACATCAGCTAAATTTCCTTGTGAGTGTAATTTCCTGAGGAAAGGAACTATTTATCCCCAAAATGACCTTACCATTTCCACTTCTCTTCTTCTTTTTTAGTTTTCTTTCCCTCTGTTGCCTTTTTGTCTTTTGTCTTCTTTTTGGGCTTGATGTCCTGGAATGAGTAAAGAGAACAGAATAAATCTGAAGAACGGCAGCCAGCACTCCATCCTGGAGAGTGAAAGAATGTATTCATCAAAATAAAATGAAAACTTAATGAACCTCATCCTCCTCGTCCTCTTCATACTCGTGTTTTCTCTTCTTGGCCTTTTTTTCTTGTTCTATCTTGACTTTTTTAGGCTTGTACTCAAATCTGTGAACAAACGGATTGATAATATTACTGTATCTCAGATTAAAGACCTGACAGTGACCAGGTAGAAAGAATAAGGTAAAACATCTGGTTAAATTTGTGTGTTACTCACTCTTCATCATCATACTCTCGTTTGGAGGTTTTGTTGTGTTGGGGAGAAGGGTAGAAGCCGTTGTCTTCCTCAGGCTCGCTCTTGATGGCTACAGGGCTTGTATCTCTAAGTCACATATTGAAACATTGAGCTAAATATTAGTAAAACCATCAATCATAACCAAGCATCAGCTAAACTTGTAGTGGATTCTTTGCTGTATAAAATTTGATTAAATTTACTTTTATTTTACACCAGATACAACAAAGCAATGATGTTTACCTTATATATCCATTTTCTTTTTCCTTTTTAGGCTTGTCTGCATGGGATGACTTGATCTGTAAGAAACACAGACAATATATTTGCATCTGTCTTTTTATGAGCAAAATAAACCTTGACCACTTTCACACCTATGGACACTGTTAAAAGGTTTAAATTTGTACTTAATCAGAGCTCATGGAAGACTGTGGGGCCTGCATGTTTTCTTAACAGGGAAACCAATGGAAGACAGACTTAATTTATGTAATCATAAGAAAACAAAGATTTTAACTTGATGTGCAAAAACACAGCTTTCGTCGTGAGAAAACAAAAACATAATATTTACACTAAAGGCCTGTGCAGTCTCTCATATTTGGTCGGCTAAATACCCGTCAACAAACCTTCTCTTCTCTCCTCTTCTCTTTGTCCTTGTCTTTCTCTTTGTGTTTTTCCCTGTGCTTGTCCGAGCTGCTGTCACTGTGCTTCAGCTTCTCTTTGTCTCTGTGTTTCTTCTCAGAGTGGTCCTTATGTTCGCTGGAACACAGAAGCCACAGAGGTCAGAGATCAAGTTGCAAGAGGTCAGTTGCGGTCCAGATGAACAGACACAAAAGATGTCCCAGACAAAAGCACCAAACACCAGTAATATAAACTCAAACTTTTTCAACAAGCGATGACAGTGTACAGGACAACTGCCAATGAGAATGGCTGTGTCTCTTCTAACATCCCGCAGCCCACGTGTATTTCAACCACACCAAAAGAAAACATGATGTTGGTTTGACAATGGTTCAAATTACTAATGTTCTACAGATATCATTCAAAAAAAGTAAACATAATGGAATCCATGTGATGAATGCTTGCTGATTTAACATGGCAGAGTTCTGTTGGTTCAAATTAAATCAACAGCCCCATTAGTGAGTCTCTTGTGTTCTTGTTTGAAAGCTTGCCTAGTCTAAGTCCAAGTTTTGTCCGGTATTTCACCAAAAGTTGACAGGAAGCCACGGATATCCTACCTGTTGCTGTGCTTGGATTTCTCTCGCTCCTTGTCTTTCTTGTGGTCCTTATGCCTGTGCTCCTTGTCTTTGTGCTTGTCTTTATGTCTGTGAGAGTCTATGATACAGAGGAATCAACTCATTCAGTAGCATTAAAAAGAATACAGATAATACAGAAAATTGCTTATTTACACATATACTTAAATGTGCCTGTGTTCATTTGCATTAGGATGTGAATCAACTCAAGCAGATGGAGGGAAAAATAAGGCATCCACCATATTTCTTCCATATTTTACCTCTTCCTTGAAAGTCATAGTCAGTGCCCTACATCCCGTATAACACAAATTTGCTGTAGATGACCCACAATCCCCCTGAGGTTCAACCCCCATCTTCATCTTAAAGGACACACTCCAGCAGTGGTGTTGGAGATGCTGTTTCTCTCACAAAAGATAAGGTACTCAGGAGAGTTGATAGTAATCTTTTCATATTTCAGTTTTTGCCACACGAGCAAGAGTTCATCTATTTGCTCACAACATTCATTCCTTCTCATTTTAATACAAAAGTTGCCTTTAAAAGCAGCCTTCAGCTCAGCTTTTTTTTTTTTAAGTGGCCTTCGAAATAGGTTTGAGAGGAATGATTGTTTTCATTCTCTCAGTGAAGCCAGTCAAATGATTAAGCTGCAATAATGATTTTACATGAGTCGTCAATATTAAAATGTTTCCTGCTGAGGGAAAGCCCTCCAGACCTGGCTTGGCTTGATCATCACCTCGTGGCGCCCTGTTGTCATGGCAGTTTAATAACGGGTATTATGCTCTCTATGAAACAACAACACACATCTCAGTTATAAACTAAATCACTTCCCACACAGTGCCTTGCTTTCCATCATGCAGCAAATTAAGTCTGCACGAAAAAAAAGTGCTTACAACTTTGCAAAAAGTGACGGATCCTCTGGTGTGGAGACTATAATTTGTGCAAAAAAAAAAAAGAAAAAAGAAAAAAAACACTGCTCAAGGCATGTGCTTTTAATAATGTAGTGCAACTTTTTTTTTTTCCCTGTAACTTTAAGTTTTAAATTTGTGAGCATTCCCCCGTTGGCAGTGCAGATAAAATGCCTCTAAGTTACTAGCACAGAGATGGAGGCAGAGTGCAGCTGGTGGTGAGATACGGGCAGGGAGAGGCGATAAGCTCCCAGCTCTCGCCTCCATATCACGGCAGACAGTTGGCTCTCTGATCGGCGCCCTGGCTGCTACATGCTGAAAAAGAAAATGGCGCAGAGACTAAGTCCTCAGCTCCATTTCTGCTACTTTCGGCTCCAGAATTCGATGCAATTGCACGCACATTTTGTCCATTTAGAGCATGCAAAATAAACACGATGCCAGCTCCTCTCGGAATAGCCCGGTAGATTAAAAAACCGAAGGTCGCAAGTGTGCAATTCAGACCCTCTTTTTGAACAATAGCCGCAAGAGAGTGGAGGAGAAGGGACTTAGTCTCTGGGACGCCATTTCTGTCCTTTAAAAACTAACAGTAGACAGATCACGATTCCGATCTGAAATCATACACAATATGGATAAAAATCCTCATCAGAGGACCTACCGCTTCCTTTAGATCCAGAATTGACCTGGAAATTGTGAAAAAAGACGTTTTTAATATTTCAATTTTGAAAATGCCGGTAGCTCGGTTATTCAAGTTTCAATTGGCATACATATATATATATATATATACAAGAAATACATGTTATGCTACAAATAAATGCAAATATTACACATAATTTTAAAGTTCCCTGTTAAACGATAAAAGAGAGGAGCGTAACTTATCACGCTGGCTGACATTTCCCAACCGTTATTTTATATCATAACAATAACCATGAATACTCGCTAGTTATGTCAGTTATTACCAAGGAATTTATGCAAACTGACCAAACACGTGAATAATTGAGCGAGAGGTACCTGAGAGTCTCCGTGATCATAATTTCCACTCATAGTCAAGTTGTTTCTGTTCTGTAGAGCAGGTGAAGTTACCACAGCAGACAGCTGTTCAGGATGCGATGCTCAGGGAACCCTCACTGACAGACTGGAATGGAGTCCCAATGTTTCCCGACTGCGCATGCGCATACCAAACCTCAACACCGAGATGTGTCCATACCTGAACCACTATCAAAATGTCAGGCCGTTTACAGCACAGTGGATGGCCAATATTTTTGAAAATACTCTTACAATACTTATTTATATATTTTTTTATACTTCTGTAGGATGCATGCCTCTCATCTAGTCATCACCACCAATATCTGCTAGAGCATTCTTTTCCTTCATTTGTGTCCACCTCATTTGAGCCCTGACTGTTATCATTACACTCTGCCTCCTCCTTAATGTGGTTTTGGTAATACACTTTACTGAGACTTAACTTAAAATGATCAACAACCTTAGGGTAAACACATAAAACAGTTTACACAGCTTCACAGAACAAAAGCAGTACAAAATTTAATTCAGTTTTACAACATAATTATACAATCATGACAAGCTTCATTATCAGTCTTCACATGATTAATCCAGCATGTAATATAAAAAGCACATTCACACAAATACATACTGTATGCACACATTCTAACTACAGTCTGACATAATAGCATAGACAAAAAACAACAGCATAATTCTTCTTAAAACAATCTGTACATGTTTTTTTTCCTCCAGTAAAAATTCATGATCAGGGACAAAGAAACCAATATATCAACTGATTCACAGCAGGAAACAGAAAACATTTACAGTACAATTCACAGGCTATTTAGACTTCCTTCGTTTGGCCTGGGTTGGGCTCGCTCCAGTTTCTGTTCAAATTAAAAAAAAAAAAAAGTGTATGAGGAAAAAGGTGTACCACTAAGGCGTAATTAAGGATTCTTTTAATAAAAAAAACTGCTTAGGTGTTCAAAGTTACCTTTTACAGTAGCACTGCTTCCAGGCCTGGCTGATCTCTTCCTAATGCCACTGTCCGCCACTGGCTCCTCCTCCACCTCCTTCTCTGCCCGGGAGCTGCGTCTGCTCGGTCCCTTGGGCTTTTCCACAGCAGGTCTGGGAGCGCCAGATAGAAAAACAACAAATGACAAGGAAAGGGGGACAACACAAGGATGTTACTGCTGATGCAAAGGTGTAAGTTAACGCTGCTCTACTCAGAGAAAGATATAATACCACTCAGAACTCTGCTGTTTTTCCTCGTCTACCACAGATACTGTCCATCTTCATCCCGACAGCATCCACTACGTTGACATGACCACTGCTTGTGTCTTTGCAGCACAAACATGTTAAAATACATACCTTGGAACTAAGTTGATGGGCGTCTTTCTTTTCTTTGCCCATCTGTGATAGAAGTGGAAAAACAGCGGTAAACTATAAACTGTGCTGAACAAACATGGCTTCCCCACCATATTATGACAATCCCCAGGAGAAGAGATACGGCCATAAATGTCAGAGGAGTGGTATACTTTGCTTTGTGATAGGTTTTGCTTGGTTTAAAATTTTGACATGCATTAGTATATTAATATTGTTGCATGCTAATCATACATACCAAATGCTGAGGCCACGTGGCTCATTGTTTTCACCATGTACCCCCTTGGCAAACCAAATGAACTCCCTGAGTTTCAGTAGAGTTAGAAATGTCTAAGCATTTCTCCTTCAAGAGCACAGATCTCAAGACTAGGCCAGCTTTTCAGAGATTAATGGTAGGGGACATCTTAAAACACCCCAGCACATGAAGCATTACACACTTATCAGCAATTTAAAACTTAAAAGAACCAAAAAGTTATGAGAAATCTTACCCCTGCTCAGAACCTGCCGAGACCTCTTCACCTGAACGGGAGAAAAACAAGAGTTACTTCTATGTCACCAAGTTCTAAGTGATTCATATAAGATCATATTGAGTTGTTATTTTCTGGTTAAAATACAAGCATGTATGCAAAAAAAAACAAACAAACAAACAAAAAAAACCAAAGATGACCATACTTACCAGTCTTCTCATTTGCAGCAGGTTCCTGCAACTGTGGGACTTCTTGTTGAATAGGTGCTGGGGAAAATGGATTCAATATGTCAACTGACATTTTA
>JAQNCA010000002.1:15585463-15603127 GCA_029783725.1 Acanthurus tractus | reverse complement strand
CAGGTTCCTGCAACTGTGGGACTTCTTGTTGAATAGGTGCTGGGGAAAATGGATTCAATATGTCAACTGACATTTTAATATTTTAAACTAATGTTAAAGTTTTCAGTAAGAAATATGTACCACTATTGGCTCAACTAAAACCAGGTTGAATAGAGAGTTAGGCATAATCCTTGTATCCTTGTATAAGGACTGCACCACTGTGTCTCCTCCACTATTACAATCACTTGGCGACAGTTTTGAACATAGCGACTGGATTTCTTTTTAAACAAAAAAACAAGTATACCAATTCTGTTGTCAATGTAAAAGCCCAGCATAAATAATAATAAATAAGATTGTGCGACATTTGAGGTTGCATTAAACATGTTAATATGGCATGTACGACATGTAACCCCTAACACAGCATAACATATTGTACATGAAGAGGCATGTAGTTATAAGCTTGACAAGAGCAAAAACCTTGGTCAGAGTTTATTAAAAAATAAATGAAGCCATAAATTCACAACCAGTGATTACCTGGGGTATTAGATGATGATGGAGCTGGTGGGACTTGGGGTTCCACATGTGGAGGTTCCACATGTGGGGATTCAGACTGAGTTGGTGGAACTCCGCTAAGCTTGGCACCTGATGAGGAAGTGGTTGGGGGAATCTCCTGAACAGCTCCCGGCCCAGCAACAATTGGAACAATTGATGGTACAGGACTTTGTACTGGGGCAACAGTAGAGAGCAAGGTAGCACTAGAGACACCCGTAGTAGTAGCAACTACAGTTACAGTGGGAGCTTGAGAAGCCGCAGTCTGGGCTGAGCTTGAGATTAGAGCTGGTGCAAGCACTGGAGACTGGTTGACAATTTGAGAAGGAATAGCAACTTGTCCGAGGACTGGGACTGAAGAGGAGACTGCAGGCAGAGTAATGCTGTTTGTAGCAGCAGCAGCAGTAGTAGTATGAGCAGCTAGTGCTTCAATCTGAATTGCAGAGCTAGCAGGAGGAGGAAAAACCTGTGGTGGCACAGTCCCAACAGGAGCAGGTTTTTCTACAGGACTTTGATGAGAGTCAGCTATACCAGTAACAGCTGGAGCAGCCTGTGAAGGTTTACTTTTCACCTGGGTAGTGGGAGCTGGAGACATTGGGCTCTTTCGGATGGTGTTAACAGCCCCAGGACTAGAGCAGGGAGGTGGAGAAGCCAAAGGCAGCTGAAAGGGAGACAATGCTGAAGGGCTTGGATGGGGGGATGGCTGCTGGACTGGAGGACTAGTTTTCTGAGCAGAACCTGCCTCACTTAGATTTTCTGTTTTGTGAGTCCCTGGGTTTATTTGCTGCGGAGCTGGGAGAGTACCAACTGCTGCTGATGACGACATACTAGTGGCAATCTGGACCTGTCCAACAGAACTTCTGACAGGTTGAGTACTTGTCATGTTAGACCCTGAGGGCTGGGTGGAACTTGGTGCAGGAGAAAGTTGGATGTTTGTAGTAGATACCTGGATAGGCCCCATCACAGTGACTGACTGTGATACCACTGTGGTATTGGGAGCCACAGATGAACCTGGGACCTGGAAAATTGGGTTGATAAATACAGGGGTGGTGGTGATAAACTGAGGAGGTCGGGGAACAGGGGCCTGCTGCCTAATGTCCTGAGGCCTAATGTTCTTATTAGGGACAGCTACCATGGTGGAGACCATAGATGTGGGTGCCTGTGGAGTGGGGGCAGAAGTTATAGGGTTAGAGGTGACGAACACAGTGATCTGGTTGGGAGACATGGTGCTAGATGAGGCAGGAATTTGTATGACTGAGTGAACATTTGTCACGGACTTAGAACTAGGGCTTGGTTTTGGAGCCGAACTGGCTGGATTTAGAGCAGAACTGGAATTAGAACTGGTACTAACAGTCAAGGCAGGACTGCTTTGACCAGAAGTGACAGAGTTGGGGCTTACATTTGTGGTGGCATTAGTGTTAGTAGTGAGGGTTGGGCAGACGGCAGGAGTTGGGTTTACATTTGGACTGGGACTGACACCAAGACTGGAGGTGGGGTTCTGATTAAGACTGGGGGTAGTACTGGAGTTCACATTAGTGCTAGAAAGTGAGTTTGGAATTGATGCAGGCTGCAAATTAGGACTGCTAGTAGGGACTGGGACAATAGGTTTGGGTTTAGATTCTGATTCATTCATAGTGGCAGTAGAAGTGGCAGAAGCTGTATTCTGGGAATTACTATGGAGTGGTCTCTCTTGATCCAAAGCAGACTTGGGGCTTTCCTTACCCAGAACATCCCTGACAGCACTACCCTGTATGGGCCGAAGAGGCATGTTTGGGTTGCCTGTGTTATCCAGTAACTGGTTAAGGGAGGTCGGAGCTGTCCTGAGAGTGGGTGAGACCTCAGAGTCCTGCAAAGATGCTGTGTGGGCTGTGTGCCTATCAACCGTTGCAGCAGGCAATTCCACATCAGGTTTAGGCTGCTGTGGTGCAGGAAAACGAGGACCTGCCATTCTGGGAGCTGATAATTCTCTCAAAGGCTGTGAAAGGGGTTGAGACTGAAGCATCTGTCGTTGCTCTGCTGTCACCATTCCCTGACTTTCCCTAACTCCCTCAAGTGGGTTACCTTGTATCCCATGGAAGGGGCTCTGGGTTTGCTGTGCCTCTACACTTCCACCAACTTGTAAAGGCATAGATACTGGACTTTGGGGAACTGAGGTAGGACTTAGCATCATGGTTTGTCCCTGAGGATTGACCAACTGCTGCTGAGGAGGAGGGCAAGTGACAGCCATCTTTGTCCCCTTTTGTCTCCCTGGACTTGGAGTGGCTGACTTGCGGCTGGAGGCTGGACTTGACCTCCGACTATTACTAGGACTTGCCCTCTTACCCTGCCCTCCAGGTTGCTTGTCCTGTTTAGCACCTGGACCTCCTGCTCCAGTGCCTGTTGAGAAAGGCTGTTGATTGTTGTTAGTGTTATTTCCACTTGCACTTCCATTGTTATTGCTGCCTGGTAGAGTTAGGTTAGGAGGGGCCTGCCCAATGGCTTTCAGAGTCGTTGGGTTAAGACCTTGCTGGTCAAATCCCCTGTTTAGGTTTGTCTGCCTGGGAGGCAGAGGAATGTTGATTTTGGGAGGAAAAAGCCCTGCAATAGAGGCATTTAGCCTCTCAGGTGAAAGATTGATTTCAGATGGCTCGGTACTGGGTGGACGATTAGTTGGGGTGAGCGGGTGGTGGTATGGCCTTGGACTAGCTCGGTTGGGGGTTTTGGGCCTGGAACTCTGAGAGGTTGTGGGGACATTAGGGAAATGAAGAGCAGGTATAGGCCCCCCTTGCTGAGGCTGAGTTGGTAATTGTTGCTGGGAACTGGCTCCAGTGTGCTGAGGCATTGGTGATGGACCAGGGCCTTGTTTCATCATGTGAGTGTTGGAGCCCTGATTGCCAATCATTTGTTGGGTCCCATTTCCAGACTGTACCGCAATTTCTGGGCCGCCTGGTCTGTCCTGCTTTGGGTGCGCCCCTGCAGAAGACTCTTCAGATCCAGTGACTTGGGGACCTTGCCCTACCTCAGGATGGGACATTCTTCGCGCAGCACCTGCAAGCTACACAGAAAAAACTCAAACAGCTTAGTTTAAATTAACAACAGCGAATCTAAAAGTAAAATTCAAATTATTGGTTGTGTGAAGATTGGATTCACATATACCATAGCAGTTGGCACTCACCTGTGGGTTTACCATCAAGGGCATCCCTCTGGCTTTGTCAGGTGAAGGTGGTACCCCTTGAAGGCTGATCATTACAGGCATGTTGCCTTGCTGTGAGACAGGAAGCCTCTGCACCTCAGGTGGATTGCCCATGCCTCGGGGTGGGAGCTGCCCTCCTGGAGGAATGGACATGCGATTCTTTGCCTGCTCTTGCTGCATCTTCAGCATCATCATCATCTGCTGTTGCTGCTAAAATGCATAGTAGGGTACAACAAGTATGAATTAATAAGCTGTTAAATGGTTGCTGATTCCAGACATTAACAATGAGGTACATGAAAACATCATTACCTGCTGTTGAAGGTGTGGTTGTTGAGATTGCTGCTGTTGCTGTTGCTGCTGCAGCTGATGATGGTGCATTTGAGGTTGACCTTGACCTAAAGTCTGCGGTCCTGTCATCCCCTGCTGCCCTTGGGCATTTTGAAGACCCTGCATCTGCATCTGTTGCATCTGTTGCTGCTGCTGCATCTGCTGTTGTTGTTGAATTTGCTGCTGTTGTTGAATTTGCTGCTGCTGTATTTGTTGTTGCATTTGTTGTTGTTGCTGTAGTTGCTGTTGCTGTATCTGCTGCTGTTGCATGTGCTGCATTTGTTGTTGTTGTTGCTGTTGCTGTTGCTGTTGTTGTTGTTGTTGCTGTTGCTGTTGCTGTTGCTGTTGCTGTTGCTGTTGCTGCTGCTGCTGCTGCTGCTGTTGTTGCTGTTGTTGCTGCTGCTGCTGCTGCTGCTGCTGCTGCTGCTGCTGCTGCTGCTGCTGCATGAACTGCATGGGTACCTGCTGCAATACTCTCTGGTCTCCAGTTTGGCCAGGAAAGGCTAGGAAAAGCGATAATACATATATATAAAAGAAGAAGAACAACAAAATTTTAAAATAAATGAAAACTAAAGGTTCTTTATCAAAAGAATCAGCAAAAGAATGCACATATACAACAGGTGCAATAGATGATAAATTCCATGTAACTTACCCGCAGGCCTGTTCGCAAATTCAGGGAGTTTTGGGCCAGAGTTATCTAAGCCCAAACTCTGTTCAGCACCTAGATTCGGCAGTTCGGAATCCTCTATGGCAGCAGCTGCATCAATACTACTAAAAAAGAGCATACACAAACAAAGGTATACAACTTACAGTGATAGAATTTGTCTGAATTTGTCTTTGTACTTCACAGAAAAATTAACACTGTAAAATATATACAAATGATTACCCAAGTCCCTCTACTTGTTGTTGTCCCTCTCCATCTTTGGGCTTCTTTTTCCGTGGAGGTTTCTTTTTTTTGGGTTTGACCTGACTGCCTCCCCCTGCTCCCTGTTTTCCTCCTGGCCCAAACTGGCTGGCTGAGATATCACTCTGCAGTAGGTTGACTAGCAGTGGACTAGTCAGCGTAACATCCTTGCTGACAGGAAAGCCTCCAGGCTGTCCACAGGGTCCACTTATTGGCATCTGACCTGGGAACTGTGAATTAAAGTTCATGCCATGACCTGCAAAGTGGCCATTTCCCATCTGCATGTGCTGAGGGCCCCCCATCATGCCTTGCTGTTGCTGTGCCTGCATATCAGGGACCATCTGTTGGACCCCTAAGTCCCCTGTCCCACTATTAGGATCTCCCAAAGGATGTGGGTGCTGTTGAGCTGCCTGTTGCTGCTGCTGTTGTTGTTGTTGTTGTTGTTGCTGCTGCTGCTGTTGCTGTAACATGGCCTGTTGTTGTTGTTTCTGCTGTTGCTGTAGCTGCTGTTGCTGTTGCAACTGTTGTTGGATAAGAGGATGACCAGCGGTGAGCCTCATTGGTTGTCCATGCATGCCCATAGCTTGATTAGGATTGCCAGCCATAGGTAGCGCCTGTGGCTGTTGCTGGTTCATTTGCTGGTGTTGCTGTTGTTGCTGCTGCTGCTGCTGTTGCTGCTGCTGCTGCAACTGTTGCTGCTGCAACTGGTGCTGCTGTTGCTGTTGTTGTAGTTGAGCCATTTGTTGCTGTTGTTGTGGAGTCATTTGCTGTGGCCCAACCTGGCCCTGGAACTGAGCCATGTTACCTGAAACATTTGGGGAAGGGCCTCTCATCATCTGGCCAGGCATGACCCCAGCAGGAAGCTTTCCTCCAAATGCCTGCTTGTTCCCTTGCATCTGGTTGGCAACCATTTGTTCCATCATGGAATTTTGTTGTTGTTGCTGTTGTTGTTGCTGTTGTTGTTGTTGTTGTTGTTGCTGCTGCTGCTGCTGTAGGAGCATGGCCTGATGCCCTTGGCCTCCAACCATCTGACCCTGCCCATGCATCACCCCCTGGCCTTGCTGAGGCATCATCTGCTTGGGTGGGGTCATCCCTCCTCTCTGCCCTTGACTAAGGGGCCTTGAGAGGACAGTCTGACCTCCACCCTGGCCTTGAACCTTCTGGCTGGGGGAGGAGGACACGGGCTGGGCCTGATGCTGGAGGCCCATCATCTGAGTCTGGAGGGCAGGCTGTTGTTGTCCCATACTAGGCCCAGCAGTTGTACCAGGAGGCTGTCCAGCCATGCTACTTTGTACACCCATAATATTGGGTTGAGCATGGGGTGGACCCTGCATTGAATTAGGTGTGGAGGCTGACACCTGAGCTCCTACAGGAGGGAAAAAAAAGTTACTTATTTTGGTTTCACAACAGCTAATAAGCTATAATGCCTTCTGCTAACTTTATGTTAAGCCATTGTGTGTCAAATAAGACTGTCAGCATACCAAAATAGTTCATCATGTCTAAATGATAGTTGTTTGTCTCAAGTTACTCAAACTCAACAAGTCTACAGTGAAAGCATTACTTTCTAGAAAAAGCTGTGATAAAGTTTCATGCTGTCAGTAGCTCACATGGCCTGTAAACACAGTCCATTGCAGTAAATTATATTTCATTATATATAATATAAAACATATGATTATATTTAACTAGCCCTGTGGTTTTATTTCACCAGCTGCAACTTCAAACAATATTAGTTAACTGCATACAGGAAATGCAGTAGTATGTAATATTCAGTAATTATGTAGTTGTTGGGCATAAGTTACAGTTAAGTGCTGTGATAAAAAAAAAATTCAAATACAAGGAATCTTAATTAAATGAATAGTATATTGTATCTATGTAATAACCTTATTTCATTGTTTTTTTCCAAAAACATTTGTGGTCGTGTAAAGATCAAATCTTTTGAAATGTTAGATATTTATATCAACCTTTAATAATCCAGTGTGAACCTCTACTCATCACATGCCACTGCAATTTTCCCACTTCAGCCAAAACATATGTGTTTCTGCAATGTCATCTCTCTGTTGTTATGTAGACATTTTACCTGTGTGAGTCATTCCTTGGCTTCCCTGAAGCTGCTGACCGGGTCCTCCACCAGGGGTCCCTGGAGTGCTGGCACTCACCTGACCTTGAACAAAGTTTTGGTTTGGAAAGCCCATGGGACGCTTTGACATGCCTGTAAGTATTCATTGATTAAGCTATTTTAGACATTACAGTATAACATATAAAATTATTTAAAACATTACATTTATTGAATATGCATTTCAGTCTAACAAGAAACTGCTACCACTGGTAACTCACCTGGGTGAACTTGAGCCCCAGGCTGTCCATGCTGGGGCATTCCCATAAATCCTTGTTGTATGTTACCCTGCTGGTTGAGGGCTGCTCTTCCTGGTGATCCAACGCCTTGGGGAAAACCCTGTGGAGTTGTAGGTCTCTGAGCCATCATGGGAGGAGTCCCCGGTGAGCCCTGCTGAAAAGGAGATGAAGAGGAACCAGGGGACTTGGCAGTGAGGTTGCCCTGTGGTCCAGAAGATGCGGGAAGGGGTGGAGGAGGTCTAGGCTGTCCTGCCACACCACCAGGGCCAGCTTGTGGGCCTTTAGGCTGGGGGGCTGCAAATTGACCCACACCTGTCTGCTGCTGTTGTGGCAATTGTCCCTGTCCCATAGCATTGAATACCTGCCCAGCCTGTTGGCTACCAAATGGATAAGGGGGTGGAGGGTGGCTGGGAGTCTGAACTGTAGCAAGGGAAGGTGGGCGCTGAACTATTTGGCCTTGGGGTGGGGGCTTCCTCCAGGCAGGTCCTCCTTGGGCAGCTGGTGGCTGAAGCACTCCATGGGGCAATTGGTTCCAGCCAGGAGGCACTGCCATCTGCCCTGACGGGTTGAATGGAGGTCTCGGTCCAAGCTGGGATAGTTGAGCTTGCTGCTGGGCCTGTTGCTGTTGGTGATGTTGTTGTTGCTGTTGGAGCTGCTGCAGTGCAGCTGGGTTGAGTGGTCTCCCACCCTGCAGAGCCTGCATGTGATGGGCAGCCTGAGGAGGCAATGGGCCCGAGCCATGGGGACCAGCCTGTTGGTGCTGAAGTTGCTGTTGCTGCTGAACTGACATACCTGGCATCATTGTGTCCATTACATCTGTTTGAGAGAGGTGCATTTTTTTCATTATTGTACTATTACAAACAGTAATATATTGAGGATTAAACATGTATCATTTAATGTACAAGAAATTAAGACCTGAACCTGTCTGTGAGGGTGGTCTCTGAACACGAGGATGCATCTGTCCACTGCTGCCTGGCACCATAGCCTGACTTGGCATGCCCGGCCCAGGGGGGACCATTGATGGATTAGCCATCCTCACCCCTCCTAATTGAAATGAGCTTATTAAATCAGAATGTATAGAAAGGCAAATAGCAAGTATTTAACATGTGAGGTAACAGATTAAAATTCACTACCTAATAAATTGCAAAGACACACTGAGGAAACCAAACACTAAAACAATCAGACAATGAATTGGACCAATTCTTTTGTGTATAGCTTTTTATTTAATGTCTTGAAGGATGCATCTCTGTTAGGAAAAATAACAGTGAACCAGTACCTGGACCAGGCTGACCTGGAAAGCTGACATCCATTCTCATCTGACCAGGTGCTCCAATTGGTCCATTTACTCTGACTTCTTGTCCTCTATTTGGTCCCACAGCCACATTAATGGCCCCTTCCCCTTAACATCAATAGATGCATATAAGCAACATTTACTACAAGAAGTCTTGTTTGTATCCCTTATTTGAAGTGCAAATAAGTTTGAAGACTTTGCTCTTACCTTCTATCTGTACAGAGAGAATCCCCAAGTCTCTAAGCTGCTGCTGGTTGTTTTGTGCCAACAGTCTAAGTCGCTCAGCAGCATCCCGAGGAATGTTGAAGGTAACTCGCACACTGTTCCATGGCTCCACATGCTGTGGCTGTAGCCTCTCAGACCCTGAAAAGGGGACAATGAGAGGAAAAAGGACAGGTTGCATTTAAAGTGTATACAAGATGGATAATATTCTATAAAAAACTGATTTGCAAAGGGAGCAAGGGAAGTATTAAGACACAAAACTGCTGCTGTTTAATATAGATAACACATGGAAATAGGGGCCTGTGTCATGTAGACATACTCAATGCTATTGAAACTTGTGCAAACCTTTTGGACTTGTTTTACAACAACAGCAAAAGACAAAAAAAAAATCCATGGATGTATCTCAGATATTTTGATATTGACAAAAGTAAGGGATTTTTTAAATGAAACAGTAAAAAGTAATTGCTACAAATGTATCTATAATACAAATATAGAACACAAATTAACATATGGAACAAAGATTAACATTTGAAGTAATAACCTCCCTTGTACTTCCAATGTAACAGTGTTATCTTTTGTTGAATGCATTGATTGATTAAATACTGTTGATGACCAGACATGAGCATTCAAAGGGGATAAACGCTATTTCAAACACTGTATTTAACTGGACTGAGAGGACTAATGTCTACTAAATAATCCCAGAACAGGTAACTATTCAGTAGCCAGCAGTAACTGCCCTTGGAAGATCCCTGCATTTGTCAGTATATAAATTGTTTGAAAACCAACTGTACTGTTATTTTGCCGTGTAAATAACAGCTTAAAAATCAAACCAACCCATATCCAGCATGTTTGGTATCCCACTGAGGATAGTGTCAAGTTTTTGACTGAAATCGTCATCCTCCATGTTTCCTTGAAAGGCAACAAAAACTGTAAAATCCGCTCCATCACTGGGATTTTCTTGCTTGTTGACTTTCTCCACTTCTATCACTGAGCTTCCATGGCAACTGTCAGCATCCTCCCCTGCATCATCCCCAACACCAGAGTCCCTGTCGGAATCATTATCAGATCCCAGGTAGTCTGTCCTCTGGGACAGCTGAGGTGAGGTACTTCGATGTGCCATCCTCCCCCTCTAACTAGGAGTGGCCTATGAACCTTTTAATGCTGAAATTGCACATAAGAGAGACGAAGTAAGTCAGTTTTAGAAACCACAAGTACAATTGGGAAACGGCAGAGATGACAAATGCAGTAGAAACTATGAAAATTGAAGTAGTGAAGACTACTTTTGATAGGTTAACACATGTTGGGTACACAGAAAGAATTAGTTTAAATTTTCAGTTTTATACTAAAATAAACTCTTTGCTTTAGAAAATTCACCTCAAGTGAATAAATGACGTTATCACGGCAATGTTAAAGGTAACGTTGACAACACACCTGGGCAGCATTAGTTTCTTCTGCTGTTATCAGGCAAAGCTAACCTGATAACAGCAGACTTGTAAAAAAATTAAAAAGGGGGCTTTTTATTTTACCTGCCTTTCGATTTTCATCAACGTCAATTAACGAGACATTGTATGAAATTCACTTCATTAACCAGTGATTTAGCATGGTTAATATGATCGGTCGGGCAGTAGCACGGGCCTTAGCGCAAACGTTAGCTAACACAGCGACATCAAAGTCGGCAGAAAGAATGCTACTACCGGTATTTTATTTTATTGTGCATTATTCGTGCAGATATTAACAACACTTGCGATTCGATTTTGGGGGTTTCTGGAAAACAACGCATTATGAAAAATGATCAAATTAATGCTAAGGCGGTGCCTGCTGGCTTCTCCGTGAGCTCCCGTTAGCAAACGTTAGCTAAGTTGGCTTGGTAGGACTGCAGTTAATTCATCTTGAATGCATTGAAACACAACTTATTAGCTCCCCAATTAGTTACCTTTAACATGCTACATATCAGAAACAGTAAATATCGCATGAAAAAAGAAAAAGGTTTACCGCATATATTCATGTGAAAATAAGTTTAACCAGTCAACATCTGCTAGCCAGATTAGCTAACAAACCATGAATCACAAGCAAGTCAGGAACCAGAAACGACGTCAAGCTAGCAGGAAAAAAAATACTACTTCCGATATTGCGCTACAAAGTAAAACCCTGATTACGGAAGGTGAAGCAACGTAAAGTAAGAATTTATTTCTCTACACGTCGCATTTGAAAAATCTATACTTTAATCATATTTCCATTTAATTTGTGAAAATTTGTTACGCCATTCTCAAAACTAGCTTGCATTCTCTATGGCTCTTAACACCAAGGATTCAGCTACAATACTTTTGAGCTTATTGAATTAGTTGCACAACCTATGTATAAACATTATCAGTAGATTCTGGACTGATGCACACATATGTTACTGCTGCTTTTGAATATTGTCAGGTAATGAACGAGCAGTGTGTGGAATTTATAAGTTACATTAGCTGGGTTCTGAAAGTCCTGTCATCCAAAAACCTCCAGTTCAGTGTCTTGAAAGTGTCAACTTATTCTACACTATGTCAAATCCAACACATGCAGTTTACTGCCTGGAGGAACAAAGTTACAAACTTACTTCAGCGATGTGTGCAAACATTTTATTTCTTGGTTTTGGACAGTAATGACTTTGATTAAAATCAGATACAAATGCAAATGAAATCAAATATCAGGTGCAAATGGTACCTTAAGGCATGGTACTCCACAGTACAGGAAACAAGCATAAACAGTCATATTGCACTAGTGCCCAAGAACAGGGAAAATTAGGTTAAGGACGTTTGTTCAAACAGTATTGGTCATTCTGAAATTAATCAGCATCACATTTAGAATGCAATGAATCACAAAAACAATTAGCTGGCTCCTACTTCAAATTTGCTATTCAAATAATCATACAAGTACATAAAAAATAAACATAACAGCCTTTACTAAAATAAGCTTATATAAATGAATGTTAAAACAGTAAAAATAATGTATACAGCCCAACAAAAGTTCATTAAAAAAATAGACATTTAATCCATGAGTTTATAACTAGCTTATTCCCATTCTAAAAACAAGTTTCCCAGCTTAAAAATAAAAGAATGTAAGCAAAAAGGTTTGAATAAAAAATTAACCATGCAACAACTGAAACAGAATGGATTTAAATACACAAATTTTGCAATTGTAATATTTAACACCTGTGAAACTGAGGCAAATCCCCTTGTTTGAGGAAATCATTAAGATGTGAAGGTCATACCGTAATTCTGTATGCCATTCCTTGTTTCATAATGTGTTAGTCCTAATGTGGTCCTAAGGAGCCACTGATTGTTCACAACAGTTAAAACTCCAGCAGCAGTACCAAACAATATCTAATCACATTTACACACCATATAAAGAATGAGATTACATGGTTTAGTCTCTGTGTTCAGTTTAGAAATAAATAATTTAGGTGTGACATAGCGAGGTTTAATCACAGGTTTAAGTATTATTACCATTCCAAGTGATTTCATGTGTTTTTTAGCATAATATTAAAAAGCAGTGGAAGAAATGAGAAACAGAAAGGTGGCTTGAATGCACTGAGAACCACACGTGTCGTAAATGGTGGCTTCCAGGAGTGGCAACATTACTTTAACTTTTTTTTTACTTTTTCTTGTCCATGCATTCCTGAACCAAATCAAGTTGTTCATCATTCATTAAGAATTTCTGATCAAAATGCAATACTTTTTGAATGTTCAGTACCTCACTGGCCCAAAACTAGCTGCCACTTAACTGTTAAGTACAGATTAACCGTTACATTTTTCCACTTTCAACCACTCATATCCAGTAAGTAAATCCACCCATGACCTTGTACGTTTAGAGTGGATAACTATTTTCCTCTTTGAGATGAAGTGGAACGCAACAGATCTGACTTTTTTTTTTTTTTTAAATCCTTGCATCTCTCTTTACTGCTCTAAGTAATACAGCCTGCAGACTTTGATTGGTGCCGTTGAGCCACTGACATTTAGAACACTATCTACATTGACAGAACGTTACTTGAGGCTGTGAGAGGTGGCACATCAGCATCAGTAGTTTTCTGTGTCAGCACAAAAAATCTGTCTAAGGAACTACATCAGATCCCTTTAAAATAATCCCAGTCAAGCAACCACACTCTGCCACTCTTACTGTCTATTGTATTAGCTGATGAGCCTTCTTACTCCCTCTCTAACCATCAATCATACAATATTACTCTTACCCCTTCTTTATAATGTGTGAGTATAGGGGGACGAGGGGTGCACTAGGGCATGTTTGACATAGTGATGGCAGAGGCATCAGCACTTCGGGGGTCCTTCACCCCAATAATGAGGTCATTGGTCCTGCGGGTGCCCTCTACCAATGAGAGAACCTCTATCCTTTCCACCTTGTGACCTTTGGCTTGCAGCAGCTCCACGTCTTCCTCTAGAAACTCAGCTGTGAAATTGAGAGACCCGGTGGGAGAAGGAGGATGATCAAATAGTCATGTTAACACTTGGTAATCAAATGCAATGTCATCTGGTAAAGACAAATGTCACTCAGATTGAAGTCACACAGCAGGTGTGGGAATCACCATGTGTCCACACTGTATGGCTATGAGGATTTTGAGTCTGGCAAGTCATAGTATATCAAGTTTACAACAAAGCAGACATCCAGTAGCCTCCGACTAAGTACTAAGATGATCAAATCTTAGCAAGATCCCTGATCTGTGCTCTGTCTTAGATCACTACAGTAATACACCAGAACTGATTATCTCATTCCTGGGGCCAACAAAATATGTCATGTTTACAAATAGGGTTCCCAGCATTGACAAACATGTCATAATTAAGTTTTCCAGCCTCATATGAAAAAGTAATTATTTTTATGCCACAGGAAATGGGGAAGACATTTTATACTGTGTCTTTTTAAACCCTACAGCATGTTGGTTTTTAATGACAAAACAGGCCCTTGCTGCCTGTCATCTACTTTGTGTATTGTACCCAAAAATGTATCTGATGATGATGTAAAATGCTTATACAAGCACTTTGAGAATGCTATTTATCTAGGTGAAAATTCAAATGCCTTCTGCATGTTAATAGCAGAATATGGCAACTGTAGTTGTAAATGAAGTAAAAAAGGCAATCTGCACTGAAATCATAGTTTTTAATTGGGCTCTGTTATGTTTGGAACATAACATAAAAACAGTGGATCATTTGGCAAAACTCACAGTCCACCAAGAGAGTGTTGGGCTGCAGCTCTGGGTGGAGTCTTCCATATGCCAAGCTGTCACTCATATTCTTACGTGCAGACAAAACATTCATCAGCACCTGTAAGGGATCAGTAAATAGGAATAAGATATTTACACACACACACACATACGCAAACACACACAAGTACAAATTACTTAATTTGATTGGACAAAAATCAAAGAAAAATGCAACTATAGAAAGATATATTTTCACATACATAAATCTAACAATCAATCATGAATGTATTTAATTCTTCTAGTCATTTAATAACCTGTGTGATGCCACTAAGAGCTTTCTCTCCATTGGAGGACCCAACAGCCACGTAGGTGCCACATAACCCCACGGCAGGCCTCACTGCAGTGGGCATTAGGAAGGACATGGGCCTCTTCCCAGGCTGGATGCTGTTATGCTACAGCAGGCAAAAGCAATGAGCAGCTACAAGAACCATTTTAATGGAAGTCAATAAATACTGAAATCAATTAAACAAAGAAAAATTTCCACACTTACTGGGTTAGGTGATGAGCTTTTTGTTTTATTAGGCCAGGAGAAGTCAAGGATCTGGCTATTCAAGAGAATTCCTGAAGGAGTCACTATCCCGCTACCAAATGGCTTGTTGAGAGAACTACAGTAAAGCACAAAGTATAAAGAAAACTGACCATGGTTTTGAAGAGATATCAATTTATTTTTAACACTTCCTGGGTTTTGTTTAAGCTATGTGTAATTGCAGTTCAAGTAAACCAGGATGTACCTCATGACTGACACGATGTGGTCGTCTGGGCCCATGATCATGACTTGGGCAGCTGCTGCACCTTTTTCCAAGGTAAATGATTGAGTGTAATGACCAGCAGGAAAGGCCTGAGAATCATTGATCATCTGGCGGAGCAGGGAAGCCTCTGATTTACTTTGACACAACAAAGGGCAAGTTTCCATGAAAATGCTGTCCTGATTAAGGATAGGTAAACACATTATATATTTAAAGAGGTCATGGGAATCTCGACCTTACCTTAGCATCCTGGTGACAACCTCTGAGACAGAAGTGTCATACACGGGGTCTCCCAGCTCACTAGCCAGGGCTAGCGCTATTTTTACAGCCTGGCAGGAAAATGCAAAATAAACACTCAAATAAAAGTCCCATGCTGCGTATTATTTATGCTGTATAGCAACCAAGCAGTTTGTATACTACCTCTGCAATCCAGTGGTAGGTGCTGTTTCTGGGCTGCTGGCTCGTAATGTTGTAACCTTCCAAGATGTTGAGAGCTGTCATTAATGCAACACCTGCATGTGGGGCCGGGGCCGCCATCACATGGTGTCCTTCAGAAACACCAACAAAACACACAATTAAGAATTTATGATTTCTATTTCAGATCAAATAATTTCAGTGGTAAGAAAATAATGATAATGCAAAAAAAGGGAGTCAAGATAAATAAAACCGTTCCAATCATGAATACGGCAAACTACAATAATTAAAACATAAAACATGATTGGAACAATTAACAATTCCCATCATATATGCTTCGTTTGTTTATGAAAGTATATTGGAATTGAAAGAAAGAGATAAAAGGAGGTAAAAATTTTAACTGTGTGAGAGAGGACACTGTTGAAAGTGCTGCTGTAAAAATGTGCTTGTGGTGCCAAATTTTGGGGAATTGAATGGGTCTCTGTTTAAATTTCCCGTATAGAAATGAACACTGAAGTCAATAGGGCTGTTGGGTGACACTCCCCTCCCTCATATCACCAAATTACATTGCAAGTGAACATATTGTCAGATTATTTGAAATTATCAAAAACCTTTAGTATTTTCAACAGTGTCAAATATACAAACAAGATAAACTACAAAAGCATTTACCTTGATAGGTAATCTCTGCTGGTTGCTGTAAGACTGTGCTGTAGTTTCCAAAGTCATCCTCTGTGAGCACTCCGCCTCTTGCTTGTACCTATTAAAAATGCATAGTGATTATAAATTTAAAGTTGTTGAGTGATCTTTGTACTGTGCACTTTTGTCACCAACAGGGAAATTTAATTTTCAAAAAACACCTGAAGGGTTTAATTCATTTAAATAACACCCACTGAACCTTAATAACTATGTGAGATGGTTTGACTTCTGGTGCAGTTAAATATTAGTTTAGCTGTGTGTGTCTTAAAAACTTGAGTTTCTCTCTTGTAAAATTAAAGCACAAGGGTCCTTTAGATGTACAAAGCAGCCAGAAAGTACAGCAAGAATATTGTTTTAGAGTGGTAAAACTCTGACTGACTCCTTAAGACAATGCAGAATTCATGAGTACTTATATATTCAAAGATTTTTCTTACTGCTGCTGCCATTTCCTGCGTCAGGTTTCCACCATAGAAGTCTGATATTCCTTTGACTGCAACAGAATCTAAGATGGCCGCTAAATCAAGACGCCTTGTTAACAGTCCAGAGAGGGGAGCTTGGCCATTGGGGAGGAACAAATCTTGAAATGCATCTGACATGTTTTGGTCCTTAATTTTAGCCAGAGCTTCAGCTAGGGAGAGAGAAGAAAGGACAGATAAGACACCTGATCTTTGTAAGACTTTATCTTGTGTGATTCAGAGACAGAAATATGGCTAGGCAGTAACGCTGGGGAAAATGACTTCATCCACTGACTGCTATTTATACATTACATGACACTTACCTAGGTCATGACTAACATTAAACCCATTTCTGGCCACATCCGCTGCCATGGTTACGACATTCTTCCATGGCATTCTGAGGAATTTAAAGATGATAGAAATTGCCTGAGTTTCAAAACTATATATATGTATATATACACTAGTAATATTATATACCACATTATTTAAACATAACACTTGATCTCCATGCATGTATAAAGCAAGCTAGTCAGTTAGCTTTGTAACATCGCCCTCATACCAGCTGAGGGATCAGGACCATGATAATTACATAGCATCAGAGTAATTGCAACCCAGCACTCTGGCTTTACAAAAACCCCACAATATCTCCTCTTTTAATGTAACTGGTTATATTTTAAGTATAAGACCTCACTTGTTTACCTCTGAACACCAAGACAAGGCAGAGGTTTGTCAGAGCCATACAAATAAAAGATTATTTTTTATCTTGTCTCAAAATGCTTTTATAATATATTCTGTTTTGTTTGTCTGAGGTATTTGAAAAACAGGAGTGACACAAAAGAAAACAAACACCACAACTACAAGTATTTATGACATGGAGAGACTGAAAAGAATATGCATAATAGTATTGCATAATAGTTACTATACCTGCCATAGAGCTGGTGTGCTTGATGCAACCCACTAAGCATGCCTGGTACTCCCACCAACAGGCCAGGCTTAAATGCAACAGCAAGATGAAGGCACACCCATTAACCACATTGCTAATGATTAACAAAAAGACTGTCTTTTGTTCTCAGCATCATACTGTACTAATAAAATACAGTGAACCCTTGTTAATCCAGGGGTTACGTTCCAAAAAGAACCAGCGATAGGTGAAATCTGCAAAGTAGTCAGCTTTATTTTTTACAAATATTATATATGTTTTAAGTCTGTAAAACCCCTCCCCACACACTTTTTATACTTTTCTCAGACAGACATTAACATTTTCTCACATTTCTCTCTTGTTTAAACACTCTCAAAGTTCAAACCTCAGGAC